>JAAGEH010000307.1:7118367-7450691 GCA_011751065.1 Lasiurus cinereus | reverse complement strand
CTCTCTCTCTCTCTCTCTCTCTCTCTCTCTCTCTCTCTCTCTCTCTCCAGTTCTCTGGGCCTCATTGATTGCCCTGTGTGTTTACAGAGATGGATGAAGCCAAAGATTTGTCAGTCTTAGCCTCGGGCCTTGGGACAGGGATGACAATGGAGAAGGAACATGGGGTCCAGCAGAGGTGTGGCAGAATCAATGTGTTTATGGGAGGAGAGGAGACAGAGAGATGGCTCAGCGCCATGCTGGGCCTGGCTTCACTTTAGAAAGTGGTCCCTTACTGGCTCTGAGCACATCAGCTCATTTTGGTGGGTTGGCCATTTTTTCCCAGGCTTCTGATTTCCTAGATATTCCGTTATCTTTACATTCCAATCTTGATTTTGAAGGTAGATATGGTGAAACAAACATTAGTAATTACATATTGATTTCTGACATGGTACACAAACAACCAGAATGGGCATTGCTAACCCAGGTGTATTAGCTAACATTTTGTCATCCTATAATTATATGAAATAAACCAAGTAAAAAACAATAATACTGATGAGTTTTCAAAATCTCAGTTTAAAATTAAATTGTTTTCTCTTTCTTTCACGGAATGCCCCTGCATTGGGTGTGTTTTTGTAGTTAAAGATCATGTATACTATAATTTTATGAAGTCATGGTTCATTAATGCAGTCAGCTCTTTCATATAGCAAGAAATAATAAATCTAGTGAAAATTCTTAAATTCAAGTTAGAAAGGCATGAATAATGGGATATTTATAACATCTGAATACCGGCTACCATAAATGTCATTTTCACCAAAAAACATATTGAGTACCACTTACATTTGGTATATTATATTAGATATGTAATAATATGTCATATAATTCTATTTAAGCAGATAAGCCATAGGGTGCACTGATTCCGGATCTGCTGTGTCTCTAAGTGAAAATTACTTGGCAATCCTCTGACTTAGGATCCCTACAAAAGCAGTTTCCTTGTCTTTATTTTCCTGCCATAATGCTTCTAAGATAACAATAACTATTTGATAGTTCCCGTTCTTTACATTAGAACTCTATGCTAATGAAAACCCTGATTGGTAAAACATTCGTAGTATCTACTAACCTACAGAAAGTCTTCTGGATACATGCAGGTACGGATTTGTTTAACATTATATTGTCTTAAACAATAGCCCAGAAAGACAGTGACAAACAGAGGAAAGTGTGTATTGGATGAAAAATTGTGGGGAAGAGAGAAGAGTTTTCTCAATAGGTTCTTAAGACTTCATGCCTTTTTGTTTTTCAGATTATCTCTTACGTTTCAGTTGGGTAATGGGGGGAGGGGGCGGGGTAGGATATAAAACTGATGGGAAGTGAGCCATACATTTTACTTTAACTTTGATTCAGACGTGTTGAGGTTTTGAGTTGACGGGATGTAAAAAGGTGTCCTTAAAGCAATCAGAGTCTTGGCTCCAGTTAAAGTGTTGGCGGTGCGGATTTCTTTTCCATCCTCTCTAATTAACATGGGACTCTTGGATGGCTCTGAAAGTGGACTGGGAAGTCCCTACACCCGTGGCATTAAAGTCCAGGCCCCGGGAGTTTATGTGGATATGCAGCTTCTGAACCTCGCATGGTGTGTTGATACTGTATATTTTTTAATGGTTCCATTTTTCCCCGGCTCACATAAAAGATTTACTGTTACAGTTTGTGTGTGGCCAGGCAGGGGCATATGGAAAAGCTGTTTCCTGCTATTTAATTTAATTAGCCCCATCACGTGCCAGCCTTCGGGCATGTCACTCTGGACCTCTGAGGCTCTTTGTCTGTCAAAGAGATGGACAATATCTTGGCTTTGTTTGGTGGCTGGGCATGCTGCAGATAAAGCCACTGAGCTTCTGACTGTTTGTTTAACCACATCTTTGCATTTTGTCCATTTGGCTTTGATTTTCTTTTACAAAAATACATGACATTTTGGCCTTGGGAAGGTGAAAAGTAAATATTGCGAAGCTGAGGAAGAGTACTTGCTCTTTGTGGTTTTAATATAGTGCGGAGAATATTGCCATTTTCTAATCAGAAATTTCTTGTTATGGGTGTGTTAGTTGAAATTCAAGATAATCATCATTGGATCATTTTAACTCAAACTTAGCTGACAAGCTGTCGCTTTAAATCAAGCCTCCTTTTTTGATTCATGTACTGTAATTTGATGTGATTCCTTCGTCTTGACAAACCTCCAAATCTTTCAGTACATTTATTGTTGAAGAAAGAAACGTTTCTTTTGATATTCTGGATGCATATATTCTAGTTGTGTTTTGTTCTCACAGAAACGACAGTGGTTAACACATTTAGTCAATTCAAGAGTTGTTCCCAATGTTTCAGTCTGTATTAGAAGGTCCAAGATATTTTTAATTTTTTCATTTTTTTTAATTGATATATTCATAACTTAAAAATACTCATTAATCATAGGTCACAATTATATCTCTAATATTTTTCAAGACTTAAAATTAGTCAAGCACATGTGAAAATAAACAGAGGATTAAAGAATATATTCTGCAGTTTAGGAATCTAATATTCAATGGGGACTTTTGCATATATTTCCAGCTTAATTAACAGCAACTTCCTTAGTCAATGTGACTTGTCCAAAGTGATAAACTTCTTTGAATATCTACTTTTAAAATTAGATGCTCCAGATTTAAGATTCTTAAATAATTGAGCCCAGGCACAGTTTAGAATGACAAGAGGATTTGCACGTGGACCTAATAAGGCGCAGAGAGAGTTAAATTAATTAAGTTACACAGAGCATCCAGTCCGTGTGTCCCACTGTGTTAGGTGCCCAGACAGAGACCCTACCCTCTGACACCTCTTGGCCTTTGGAGCAGCTCACAGGACCTGCCCTGGACAAGTGACAATCAGCCTCCAAGGAAATACCATTGTCCTAAAGCTAATAGATCTACCACTTTTCAGTAGATTAGGAATTTTTAAGAATTATTGTCCATTTGACTTTGATACAGTTTGCCAGTTAGATCCTTACCTTTGATAGTTTTTCATTTAAAAAAAAAGTGAAGGGATAAAAGAAAAGGAAATTAAAATCCAAATGTGTAAATCCTCTTAAGCAACACAATTCTTAAACTTAATTTACATTCCTAATACAGACATTGCTAAAGATCCCATCACTAATAGGGCCACCCCCAGCCATGCCAAGTGTGTTTTCCTGTGGATCCAGGAGCTACGTAGACTTTGTGTTTTGTTTAAGAACAGGCAAATGTCATCAACAAAATGAAAGCTGTGCTGTTTATCTCCTCAGGATTTTCCTCATCAGTTCTTTAGTGCAATTGTGCTTCGATTTTCAACCACTGAGCCTATTTTCAGATTCATTTTTCTAGTCTGTGGTTTTTATATATGATTTATCTTTTATTTTTATTTTATTTTAAAATTTATACTTAAAATGTGTCTTTTTCTGAGGGCACACATACACACCGCCATGCATTGGTTTTTGAACAAGGCAGTCTCCATTTAAGAAAATACACTTTGCTGGTAAGTTTTTAAGTATAAATATATCTTTCATGTTAGGACACACCAATATCCTCTACAAAAATAAATAAACTTATGGCAGGAATAGGGTAACTCTTCATAAAGCTCTGCTTTTCAGTGTTGATGTTTTATTGGAAACGTTATGAAGTATAACATGACTGAGGTTGAAATAGCATTCTATTGAGGTGACTGTACATTCCAAACTAGAGACCTGCTTAAGAGTTTCTTAAGGAAAGTATATCCATTATTAACTTAAAGGAAGACCCTTGCTCGAATGTAGGTATTAAAATGGAACAACTTGATTTCTTCTAGAAAATAGAACCCTTGTAAAATTCTTTTTTTTTCTTTTACAAAAACTTTCACTTTGGTGAAGGTACTTGTGCAATTTCAAATAGATAGACAAAAACTGGGACAACAGGGTATTTGTAATTATACTTGGGAAATAATTGGACTTCTAGCAAACAATTCACATTTTCTTTACATGTCAGCCTACATCGTTTTTCATCCACTCTTTCTTATGGGGGTGTTAACTGTGTGTGTAAATTGGACAGTGCCCCTCACCTATTCTTTTTTATAATTGCAGCTTAACTTAATAAACAATAATAGTTCAGACCAAGCCAATGCATGTGCACTGAACACCTACATGTGCCTGGGACTTCTGCCAGGGGCTCAGAGGTGCTCAGACAATACAAGCTAATGAGGTAGCCATGTGGACTTCAAAATGTCCAGCTGCTTTGAGAAATGGACAGCTAAACAAATGAAGAAAATCAGGTAGCATTTATGCTGCCATTGTAATATATATATAAACTAGAGGCCCTTTGCAGGAAGAGATTCATGCAATAGGCCTTCCTTCTCTTGGCTTCCAGCAACAGTTTTCCCACAGCACCCGGGAAGACAGCCAGAGGCTGTCTTCTTCAACTTTGCTGCAGACTCCAGAGTCTGCAGTCTTGTCTTCCCTGTGGCACTCCACTCCTGTAGATCTTTTCCCCTGCATCCTCCTCCCCCCCCCCCCCACACACACACACACACCCCACTTCCCCTCTCATAATAGGCATCCTGCCCCGCCTGGCCACTCCATGCCTGGAGCAGTTGGGCGGCCACCATCTTTAGCCTTCTAATTCGCATACTCACTCTGATTGGCTGTGGGTGTAACAGAGGTATGGTCAGTTTCCATGTTTGTCTAGTTTTAGGTAAGATTATATATATAATCTTAAAATGTAAGATTTTGTGTGATATATATATATTTCTAGGTTGCTGAACTAAGATCCAAAACCACATCCATTGTCCAGATTTTTTCCAATAACCATTGCTACCCGCGGGTAGAAAAGACGGAAAGTAGATGGGCTCTTGAAGTGCCTACACTATAGCTGATTGGCTTCTGCCAAATTGCTTCTATTGGTAATTATAATAATGGACATTTTTATTTGTTTTATGACAATGAAAAAAAATTTATCAGAGACTGCCTACCTTTTTTAAAAAAAGAAGACTGAGAGGGATTTTTTTTTTTTTACTTCTTCACTAAAAAAGGAGAATATTGCAGCAGGCAGAAAGAACATTTTTAATTCTTATATTGTTATAAGCTGGAGTTATCAACATTGGAGTCAAGATATGGGGGTTGAGTTTTCTACAAGTGACTTATGTTAATCCTAGAGGCCCAGCCAATTGAAATCCAGCGAGGAGGCACCCTGCTGGGGGTCAGGACCCATGCCTGACCATAGCACCGGCCACTGTGTGGTGTCCGCTGGGGTGGGGGTGGGCGGTCCTGTGTGTTGTGCCTCCACTCTGGCCCTCCCCCCAGTCCCAGCCTCCCATGTGTTGGCTCCTCTGCTCTGGCCCAGCCCCAGCCCCAGCCTCCCCGCATCACCAGTCCTCTCCGGCCCATCTGCCCACGCAGCTCCTCCTGAGCAGTCAGGATGCATCCTCCTCCTGAACAGTTGTGATGGCCAGCTAATTAGCATATTTCATATATATATATGCCTCCATTTGTGGAACTTTTTTTAAGGAGTGAGAAAAAAATAGCATAAAACTTAGCATCTTAAGCATTTTTAAGTGTTCAGTACAACAGCGTTAACTTCATATATACATTGTTGTACAACAGATCTCTGGAGTCTCTTCCTCTTGCAAAGCTGGAACTCTATACCCACTGAAGAACACCCCATTTTCCCCTTGGCACCAAGCTCCTGGTAACCAGATGCTACTTAATGTTTGTTCCAGTTTTTGACTATTTTGGATACCTCATATGCATGGTATCATGCAGTATTTATCTTTTGTTCCTGGCTTATTTCACCTAACCTAAGGTCCTCAAGGTTTATTCATTGTCATAGTATATGTCAAGAGTTCTGTCTTTTTTAATGGTTGTGTAATATTTTATTATAGCTATACATTTTCTTTATCCATTTATCCATCAGTGGACATTTAGGTGGTTTCCATCTCTTGGCTATTGTGAATAATGCTACGTTGAACAGGAGTGTGCAATTATCTCTTTGCGATTCTGTTTCCAATTTTTTTGGATATATACCAATTATCAGGTATGAAGTGATATCTTGATTTGCATTTTCCTGATGCTTAGTGATATTAAGCATGTTTACATATGCATCTTGGCCATTTGTATATGTCTTTGAAGAAACATCCATTTAAATCCTTTGTACTTTTTAAAATCAGGTTGTTTTTTGTTGTTGTTATTGATGTTGAGCTGTTGGGATTTTTTACACCATTTACTTGTTAATCCCTTATTGGTTATATGATTTGTGAATATTTTCTTCAATTCTCCATGTAGATTGCCTTTATACTTTGTTAATTATTTCCTTTATTGTAGAAATGTTTTTTAAGTTTGATATAGACCCATTTGACAAGTTTTACCTTTATTGCCAGTTATTATGGAACTGTTTTCAATGTTCAAATTTTACTTACTCTAAAATAAGAGAGCAGCATTATGCTAAGCGAAATAAGCCCGAGAAAGATAAATAACACATGATCTCACTCATTTGTGAAATATAATGAACATAAACTGATGAACAAAAATAGATCCAGAGACAGAGAAGCATCAAACAGACTGTCAAACTTTAGAGGGAAGTAGGGGTGGGGTGGAGCGGGGATCAACCAAAGAACTTGTATGCATGCATATAAGCATTACCAATGGATACAGACACCAGGCGGGTGAGGGCTTGTGCTGGGGTATGGGGGTAGCCGGGAGAGGTCAATGGGGAGAAAAGGAGACATATTTAATACTTTAAACAATAAAGAATTTTTTTTTAAAAAGAGAGAGAGAGCAGTAATCACTAACTCATGAGGATTAAAAAAAAACTATTCTATTAATTTTATTGGCAACTGAAAAATTTTGTCAGAGCTGTAATAAATTACTAAAAAGGCCTTGATTAACACTGAAACTAATACTTTTTAGATGATTTAAAGGCATCTTTTGAATTATGTACTAATAATTAATGCTTTTCCTTTGAGCTAGCTGTCTATGCATCTCTTAATTTTAAACATAAGATCAAGGTCTTAAAAGTTGACATGGATTGGTTATTTTTCAATAGCTTGAGAATTTTATTTCCTACCTCAAAAGACAGTTGGCTTATAAAGTAATCACATACATGTTTGTGCATGTGTGTGTGTGTGTATAGAGATACATATTAATATATATAGGTATGTATGTATTTGTGTCTACATATGTATATATATGTAACACAACCTGACGTGTAAAGATGATAAATTTTTACACGTTTATTGACAGCTTATCATGCAGTTAGATCATCTTATTTAAAAATTTTTCTTTAACTTTCATATGGTTTCTTTCAAAAATAAATCTAACTGAAAAAAAAGGAAAGGCTTATACAGTGTTAAAAAGTCAAATGAATGTTTATTTACTATTTTGAACCAGAATGGATAAATAGATTTTTCACCTATGTGAGTGGGGGAAGGTAGGTGAAACACATTATAAGCTGACAGAATTTTTTATATTCCTTATGAGTGAAAATAATCCAACTAAGTAAGCCACAAGATAAATGCAAAAATAGTGAGTGGCAATATTTAAAGTTTTATAGGAATCAGTATTAAAAATAGTACAGAATGACAAAGTTTTATTATTGACAGGAATGTTCGTTAATGACAATAACAAGAGTGTTGGTCTGTATTGAGTTAATGAAATCCCAAAGACAATGAATGCCCAGCAACTTAAATATATCATTTATTCATCATCTCTTAGTTATGGATGAAGCAATGGAGGCTGCAAAATAGTGCACAGAACTAGAAATTAGTAGACCTCAGATTCCCACTCCAATTCAAATCCAGGAAAGTGGAGAGATGGCTTGGAGTCTTACAGTTTCTGTTGCAACAGAGACTCAGATCTGACTCATAGACCACTGAATAAATTCAAAATGTGCTTCTTCATCTTCAAGCAGAAAGCAGCCATGTACTGCTGTGTTGAATTTTCAACCATGTTTTTATTTCTCCTCCAAGTTGCTTTGATGAGAATGTGCTAGCACTTGTAGAGGGAAAAGTCAAAGTGAAAACGAAAATTAGTGAGGCAGGAGTCTTTATATGAATGGCTTCACAGTTGTGGCCCTGCATTTTCTCTTCATATGAAGTATATTCCTACCATCTCTTAATTCTCTTTAACTCTATTTCATAAAACTTGGTGGTCACAGCTTATAAGACATTGCAAAATGTCATTTGTGGGATTCTCAACTCTTCAATGCTTACTTTTCGTACTGGTGAGATTTACTTTACTTACTAAATTTGTATTTGATTTGCAATATATGTTCACTTCCTTTGTCTCTTAACATATATATATATAAAAACACAAATTTAAATAGTTATGTTGGCAAAGCTTCTTTGCTATTGGCTGACCTACCCTTAACCTACCCAGTGAATTGCCCAGTTTTTACTCTGAATACCAACATTTATACAAAGACATTCTCTCTCTCCTATTCATAATTATGCTAAAACACTCGGTTTAAAAGAAAGCTTGGGCTCCTCTCTCCTTAATACGTAAAAGTATTTATAAAATAATGTTAACTAAGCTGGTTTATATCTTTATTTCTTTACTTGTAGATTGCTTATCATATAACTATAGTGTGCAGGATATTGTTTTAAGTGTTGAGTGCATTCCTGTTCAGCTCCAATAAAGTTATAATCTGGTAAGAGGATAAATCACATATACTAATAATTATGAGGTAAAATATGTTAGATGCCACATGATAAGTACAGCTATAACAGTATTGGGGGGTTACCTGTTTATAATATAACTATTGAAGATGGAATTTTCCCAATACTCTATAACTTACTACAAATATAGTTGACCAACATTTATGCTTTCTAATCCCATCGAATTCTTAATTTATATTTTAAAATGTTATTTCTCTGTATAAGGATTTCCTAGGTCAACACATTTTCCAGCAAAAGCAACATATTCTTCAATATATGAGCTAGTCAGTAGCACTAATTCAATTTTTTAAGTAGATATCATTTAAAGAAGTGTTCCATTCAACTCACTGGTCATACTGGTTCTCTTTCTGTATGTTTTCTTGCAAAACCACAGACCAGTTTAAGATTCTAAAAACCACAACTATTCAGATGTGTAAGACTTAATGTACAACCTTTAAAAAAATAATTGATAATATCATAGAACTCTTATTGATGAGACAGGAATTTCTACATTGGGGTAAATAACACACGTGCTATTTAAACTTATTTGAGTGACATTTGTATCCTTTCATTTTTACAAATCAAGGCATTTTGGTATATATGTAATAAATTATTTTGCCAACATAGTCAATATTTAGGTATCTTTAATATTCACTGAGAAATAGAACTTTTCAGTATATGAAGAACAGATCCAAGGAGATGACCTCAAGGGCTTAAGGTTAATTAATGGCCTAAGATAGCCTGACTGAAAATAAATAAGAATTCAGAAAGGGAGGGAGGGGGGAAGCTGTTTATTTCTTCAGGGTTTCACAGCTTGTTAGATGGATGTATTTTATTATGTTTTCTCACAAGGGAGACATTTTCCTCCATTGTACGTTGAAGAGTGGTCTCTTGTAAGAAAGAAGGTTTTAGTCTTTACCTAATAAATTTCTCCATTATCTACTATAAAATCTGGCTAGATGCTCTTTTTTACTTTATAGACATTTTTCATAATGTAATGTGTAAAGGCTCAGATTTCTCTTTCCAAGCTAACTGAAAACAAGAAGATCCCCAAACAGCCCATATAACTCGAAAATTGAATAAAAATGACAATATGTATGATTTTACACATTGTGTATGTATATACTATTTAAAGTAATTCTCTCTATTTAAAGTAAATGGTCATCATTTTGATATTACTCTATTTTTAATTACCTTAGTTTATTGTCAACAAGGAGAATAAACAATAGAATTTCAAAAGCAATACCAAGAAGTATCATATTCTCAGAGAGCAAAAAAAGTGGGAGGGAAAATGCTATTGTTTAAAGCTACCAGGGACACAGGAAATGCCTTTCTGTAAACGCCTAAATAATGAATGTTCCAGTTCTAACATATTTTTATGCAGATTTTGTGAATAATATGCAAGTGTACGAACGACGATTCGGTTAACTTCAATTTCTGTTTCATATTTAAATCATTTGTTTCAGAAATAATATCACATGTGATGCATATCTTATGGATAAAAGCAACTCATGAAAGGTTTCTTGTTTATTACTTCTCATCAATTTCCTTTCTTATTTTGTTATTGAATTCTGGGCTCACTTCTTAGAGTTGGCATATCATATTTTTCTTCTGTTGTCTTTCTGAACTTCCTTTTTCCAATGTACAGCTACATAACCTCACAATTCCTTTCAAGTCGGAGGTAATGGGTTAAACAACTAGCTCCCACTGATTCCACAGAAAATCTAGAAGAAGCACACATTCAGTGGGAATGTCTTTTAGTTTGTCTTTAAATTGGAGCAGGGCAGAGGTCACTAGCTGAAAGGAAGTCAAAATGACAAGGACCCTACCAGTTGCAAGGAAGGTTAAGACAAGAATGTCTTTCCAGGAGACATTTGGACTGTTAGCTACCTGGCACAGACTCTTTTTCCACTGAAATAACTTAGAACATCACTGACTCGGTGTAAGTAAGGAGAAGGTAGTCTAACTTAATGGAAGTCTCAATTACAGTCTACTTTAAAAGTGATTCCAATTTTATTGCTTCTCAATCTGCTTTCCTTCACATAAATTAAAACTAATGTGTAGAAGCAGCTAAATTAAAAATACAGTTCATAAAAGACTTAAATTAAAGAATACTTATCATAAACACAAATACCATTTAAAAAATTGTTTTTACAGCCTGCCCTAACTTCAGGGGGAAAAATACTTACTTTGAATTCTTAGGATTTTTTTTTCTTCTAAACATTGTAAAAAATTTTCAATGAATACATTTTCCTTTCTCACTATGGATACGGGAGCAGCAGAGAGATTTCAAGTACTATGGCTTCCTTTACAGATTTTAAAAATTTAGAAATTTTAAATTTGCTAGTAAGAGATGGCTGAGAAGCAATGTCACCAGGGTCAATGGTAATTGCTGTTGAGGATCTAAATGGTCAGGGTGGAATGTTCACATTCAGAGAGGAAGGAAAATAATTGTACCCAAAGGATCCCATCAAAAAAAAAAATGTTTTAGAAATGTATTTTAAAGTGCTCTAATCAAAGAACAGTGCCTGAGATTCTTGGAAAGATTTTCACACTCTGGCTAAAGCTTCTGTTGGTTTATGGTTTTACAGCAATGTTGATTCTAGCCAATTTTGTGCAACTATGGTAGCAATAAAGACTAGTGCTTTGCATGATGGATTTATGGTCCATGTTTTGCTTACAACCATTAGGATCATGAGCAGCCCTAGTTTCCTTTGATTTAAACAGGATATCTTTGGTATTTTTCCGTGGCTATGGTTAACTTAAAATAAGCACTTTTAATGTACTTGTCAACTCTGTCTAGGGAGAGGGAATAATCCACATTGTCCAGGTTTTATTAAGAAAAGGAATCACATTCTTGCATATATCCTACAAGGGAAGAAAAAAAAAATTCCAATATAGTGTGTTTAAAGACATTCTTCCATGGGTAATTTTATCACCTTAACTCAAGATTTATTGACATCACACACAGTGTTATTTCATCACGTGGCCTGAGCATCCTTGAGAAAGGCAGAGAGGTGGTGCCTGGAATGAGGGGGCACGAGGCGCCATCAGCAGCCCTGCCAGCCCAGTGCAGCAGCCTGCTGTTGCCAGTTTCTTAACCCTTTCTGTAGGAGCCCCTGATCTGATGGTAACTGAGGAGCTTTTCGTTCATATTTCATATTCAAGGAGGCTGCGTGTGAACTGAAGTGCATTTTGAGTCCATGCAGTGAGAAGACGCTCCTGGCGATACTATGCCAAGATGCAGTGGCTGCAATGTGCATTTATGAAGCTCAGATATTTGCAAGTCATATCTCACAACTTATCATGATTATATTGAGCTGTTTTATTTTTATTTTGATTGGAAAATGATATCTTGAAATGTTTTATTAAAATATTTTTTATTGCCAAGACTGGTTTGGCTCAGTGGATAGAGTGTCGACTTGCGGACTGAAAGGTCCCGGGTTCGATTCTGGTCGGGGGCATGTACCTTGCTTGCAGGCACATCTCCACTTTGGGCGTGCAGGAGGCGGCTGATCAATGTCTCTCTCTCATCGATGTTTCTGACTTTCTATCTCTCTCCCTTCCTCTCTGTAAAAAAATCAATAAAATATATTTTAAAAAAATTTTTATTGATTTTTTTTACACTCTAAAAAAATCAATAAAATATATTTAAAAAAATTTTTTATTGATTTTTTTTTTACAGAGTGGAAGGAAGAGAGATAGAGAGTTAGAAACATTGATCGGCTGCCTCCTGCACACTCTCCACTGGGGTTGTGCCCACAACCAAGGTACGTGCCCTTGACTGGAATCGAACCTGGGACCCTTCAGTCCCCAGATCAATGCTCCATCCACGGAACCAAATCGGTTCGGGCGGTATCTTGAAATGTTGACTTTCCTTTCCAGATTGAGGCTGGGAAGGGGGCTGCGAGTATAAGTTTTTAGCCAACCCATCTCTTGTGGAACAAAATTTCCCTCAGGCATTTCTCTAATGTTAGAAATCCACATCCACCTTGTCTTCCTCACTGAACGCTCTTCTTGTGTCCTTGCTGTGTTCCAAAAGAGAAGGAGAGCTTTTTTTTTTTTTTCTGTTTTCACCAGGTCAAATTGCTAAAGTGCAACTCATGCAAAAAAATTGTTATAATACACACTAGAGGCCCAGAGCATGAATTCCTGCATGGGTGAGGTCTGGCTGGCCTGCCCAATCATCAGGTGGGGCCAGCCGGAGGGAGAGGCTATGGGCATTTGGCCTGCCAGCCCCGCTCTCTGGTCAAACTTCTGGTTGAATTCCCGGTCAAACTCTAGATCGAGGGGACAAATTGCATATTAGCCTTTTATTATACAGGATTATGCATTTCTTTCTTCTTAGAGAAAGGGCAATTGTAATTATTTTGAGAGAAATGGCTCCTCAAAATTGAACAAAAATAGCAACGAAATAATTTTTCAAACAATGTATACAGTACATAACTAGCATATTTGGGCATTGTGCCTAATAAAAAACTCTGATAAAAAAGATTTATCAGAGTTGACAATAGAGTGGCTTCATGTCACATTGCCTTTTTTTTATTATAGTTTTCCACTAATCTTACTTGTGAATGGGAATTCATGTTGGAGGAAAAGTGTCTTAGGTAGGACTTTTAAGAAATTTGAGAAATGGCAAACTATTCTGATCTATTTGTGGACACAAATTCATTTTATGCATTTGAGGATTTTGGTTTCCTGATAGGAAAAAAAAAAATTCTCTGCAATGTCAGAATGTAACATGTCCCAATTAATGCTAATAGAAAATTATCCTGAAGTTTTATTTAAAACAAACAAACAAACAAACAAACTTGTCTAATGGGTTTATTGGTCATTTTGTATCACTCTTTCTGTTCTTATATTCAAATAGAAGCCTGGTGCATAAAATTCATGCATAGGAGGGTATCCCCTCAGCCTAGTCTGCACTCTCCCATTCAGGACCCCTTGGGGGATGTGGGATTGGGCCTAAACTGGCAGTCAAACATCCCTCTCATAATCTGGGATTGCTGGTTCCTAACCACTCACCTGCCTGCCTTCCTGATTGCCCCTAACTGCCTTCCTGCTGGCCTGGTCACCCCTAACTGCCCTCCCCTGCCAGCCTGGTCACCCCTAACTGCCCTCCCTTTCCAGCCTGGTCACCCCTAACTGTCCTCCCCTGCCAGCCTGGTCACCCCTAACCACCTCTGCCTTGGCCCCCACCACTGTGAAGGATGGCAGGAAAGATGACTGGAAGATGTCTGGTCTAATTAGCATATTTCCCTTTTATTAGTATAGATTTAGTACCAAAGACTGGAGGGACTGAAGTGAACAGAGACTAAATTATATGTTGGTTTTTCTGTGTCCTATTAATATCTTATTATTGTGAGATGTAAGGAGGTGCTTTGTGGGTTTTGGCTTGATAGTATTGGACTTTTAGGTAAAAAGAAGGAAAACATAGACTACCTCTGACATGAATGCTAATCTCCAACTGCTTTTTAACATAAATGTCTTGTTTTTCAGATTTATCTTTGATTAGCATTTCAGTATGGTTATACCACCCTACTCCCCCCCTCCCATCTTATTCTGTGTGTCATAAATGGCAGTCCTTTAGAAGGGATAGTGTTCAGAATAAAATTATCGTCAAAGGTGCTTACCTTTGTATACTAGAGAGAACCAAGGGAATATGGTTTCCAAGGGTAGAAAACCAAACCATCAGGATTGCCACTTCCTAGTGGATCACCTTGATTCCAATGAGGTTGCATGAACTACACATACCAGACAAGCCACTGAAGTGTTTCACCAAAAGAGAACAGTTGGTGGAACACATTATCAGGGGAAGATGGTGGGCTTTTCAGAGAGCATGTCTTGTGTTTAAGTCCTGGCTTGGTCTCTCATTTGTCCTCAGACCTCTTAAACTCTATCTCCAGTTCCTCCTCTATGTGATGGAGGTGATAATATCTATCTCCCAAAGTGGATGGTGACTTTTAGATAAGACAGCATATTTGATGTCCACTCACAGAGCTGAGTGGTACATGCAGGTTGGAAATAAATGGCGTCACACTTTCTTGAAGAGCACACAGAAGTGGAAAGGCTGGATGACTTGAGAGAGAATTTTCCAAACTGTGGTATTTAAAATATCAGTCCAGAGAGATCTGGAAATTCATCTCTGGTCTGATGAGTTTTGGAAACTGCACTCTCTGTAAGGTTTTTAGGAACACCCACTGTATGTAGGAAATGAATGACTCGGATAAGTCCTGCAACAAAGCAATGTATTTATGTTGTTTCACCTGACATTAAAAAATATGGCCATGACATTTTTCAAATGCTACTGTTGTGGCGAACATGCTTTTTGAAACACTGGCCCAGGCCAGTAAGGTCCTCCCATCTTAGTCTTTATTTAACATGTAACTGAAGTGAAATATAACCTATAACAAACCATCTCTCTTAACTATATTCGGGGCAGGTAGGAAAAAGAAGATTTGGGTCTAAGTCCATTTATCTTAGACCAATTTTGGCATCCCTTGTTAATCTCTCTTTAAAGAGAATTTGTGGGCTACCAAAAAACAAGCAAACAACAACAACAAAACAGAAACAACCTAATAGAGATCTGGTTAGCATATAATACTTTCTCAGCATGCTGTGCTTCAGTTTAATTGTTTGCTCATGTCATATGGAAAACGGGCTCATAAAGCACCCAGAACTGATAATCTAGGATCTTTTTCAGCAATTTACAAAAGTACCTCTTTATGCTTCATCCTAAAAAGAAAAGTGCATCATTTGAGTGCTGCCAAGTATACCTTTTTTTTTTCTTTTTCCAAAAATAAAATCCTACATATAGTTAGATGGTTGTAATGAAAGAAAATAGCCATATTCACTATCTGGTAATCAATGCATTTTTCACTGTGATGCTTTGCATACTAATTTTGAGAGGAATGTTTTAATTTTTTATTGTGGTAAAATACACATAACATATAAATTTACTTTTGAGTAGTAGCTGAGAATGAAAACTAGATATTAGTAAGGCTCTGAGACCTGCAGGAAACAGTGATTCACAATAAGAGTCATAAAAGACACTTACTTGTTAAAAGGAGAGACAAAAATATCTTTTTATTTAGTTTACTGCAACATTTTCCTAGTAGAATTCTTAGTTACATTTCTTAAAACTAACATCACTCTTTGATTATTATGTGCAAAAAAAACAAACAAACCACAAAATCTTGAGGAGGAATCTAGAATAAAACACACCTTTGAATGAGAGAATAGGTTAAATGTAAGACTTTAATTTCATTATCGAGTAAACATAATACTATTCATATTTTGAGGTCAATATATCTTTATAGGATTATGTGGTATATCTGTTTCAGTATTAGAAAAGTGTGTGATAATTTTTAAAAAGAAAAGTAAAAAAGCCCAAACCCCTTCCCTCCCCAGGGAGGAAAGATTAGGAGAAAAAGGAGAAAAGTAGATGCGTGTAGTCTAGCAGTAGCATGAATTGATCAGCTGTCCAGTAGGGGCTGCTCACAGAGCATAAAGGCTGATTCTTCTAGCTACATGTTTCACGACTTCCAGGAGACTGGGGTTTCAAGGCCACGTCAATGTCTGTAGCTGAAATAACCTCTTCATCTATTCCTAAGGTGACCCAGCCTTTGATATCGACTCTAATAAAATAGTATGGGTAAAATTAAGAAATTACTAAAGAGGTCATTTGCATCTTGTTATCTGCCTTACAATGACATTTCCCAAACCACATTTAAAATGTAGCTGTGCCATAGTGAGGAGAACTCATAACTGCATTTCCAAACAGAATCAAAGTGTTGTTAAATTGTTTTTAAACACAGATTTAGAGAATGAAATTGAGGGTAGTAAACTAGTAGCCAACTAAAGCAAAACCAGCTGGAATGTTGGTAACCGATTGCACCGACAGGATCCAAGCAAAACATCTTGAATTGCTAGGACCATAATAAATTATAGTTTTCACATTTGTATTTTGCAAGTGAAAACAGCACTAAGTCAAGCTTGTGAAATACAGACCAAATGATGACATTTTTTATTCGCCTGCACCTACGATGACTGAGTAGACCTGCTGCATCATTCAACAAATTAGATAAGTGAGGTTGTCAGGAAAAGGCTAAAATACAGAGGTAGATGGGGGGAAATGGGTGAGGCGGGCAAAGAGTTAATTGTCACATAGAATCTAATGAATGTGGCGATTTCTCCTCCCCCCCAAGGAGACCCATACCCCATCCACCTAACACCCGAGGGGCCGTTATCTCCTTCTCTTCGGAGTTAATTTTCTCTTTAACATAATGAGATAAAAGGCTGAACGGGGTGAGAGTCCTGGGAGTGCTCAGAGGGCAAGAAATGGTCAAGAACTGGCTTATCTCCAAACTTCATTAGCCTATTTGATAACCGAGGCAGGGGCCTCCAATTAACATAAAGAATGAGACCTCTGAGGGTTGAGCGTCAGTCCTCGCCATGATGGAACTTGGCCTCCTGTGTCAGAAAGGAGAGTCCCAAACCCCCTTCGTGGAGCGGGCCTCTCCTGGGCGGAGAGGATGGGCTGATTTATTCCCCTGCAGTGTCCTGGAGTGTATCTGCCCTGATCGACTCCCTTGATCTTGGCATCAGTCACTTTGGAGTCAAGATAATGAAAACTGCATTAAAGAGGCCCCTCCAGTTTATGCAAATGGTACTTTATCTTCAAAGAGGCAATATCCTTAGGAGAGTTTTCTTTGCCGTTTAAAAAGTATTAATCAAAGAAAATGTGTTCAATATTTCCTTCCTTCTTTCCGTTTTTTTTTTTTTCTCTCTTCGATTTGCATAGCCACGAGGCTGACATTTTTCTTGTCTTTTATTAAAACCCTAAGCTTTCTTGGTACTCCATGTAAGGAAATGTAATTGTATTTAGTTGGAAGGTCTTTGTATGGGATTAGTAAGGCATGAGCGTTCTTCTAAACCAGTGGTTCTCAACCTTTCTAATGCTTCAACCCTTTAATACAGCTCCTTATGTTGTGGTGACCCCCCAACCATACTTCATAACTGTAATTTTGCTATTGTTATGAATTATAATTAAATACCTGTGGTTTCCGATGGTCTTAGGCGACCCCTGTGAAAGTGTCGTTCAACCCCCAAGGGGTCGCGACCCACAGGTTGAGAACCACTGCTCTAAACAAATGAAGTCCCACGCTGTACTGGATCTTCTGAACTAACATGCCTGGAGGAAACTCAGACCCGCAAGTCAGCAGGTATTCTTTAAGGCGAGAAGGCCAAAATCATGGCACCATCAGCTACTGCATCTGTAGATAGACCTTGGGCTACCACTCAAGTTAGAGAAGAACCATGTGATGTGTGTACGTGAACTTTTGCGGGAGGGAACACAAGATAATACAAAAGGAGGAAATATTGGAATCGTGGGGTAGCTCTGGGTTTCCCTGTCTTTTTGGCCAGGCCTTTCACCAAATAACCACTACTCAAAAATTGCAACAATAGCCGAAACCGGTTTGGTTCAGTGGATAGAGCGTTGGCCTGCGGACTGAAAGGTCCCGGGTTCGATTCCGGTCAAGGGCATGTATCCTGGTTGGTTGTGAGCATATCACCAGTAGGGGGCATGTTTCTCTCACATCGATGTTTCTAACTCTCCCTCTCCCTTCCTCTCTGTAAAAAAAAAAATCAATAAAATATATATTTTTAAAAATTGCAACAATAGATGAAGAGTGTGCGCCCAGGACACAGTCCATGTTTACTGGGCACGTTAGCAGGCTGATGTTTGAGAGCGTGAGCAGGAGCCTGTCCCCCAGCTTGTTGACTCTCCAGGAACCAGAATGGGCTCGGAGAGCAATGGTGAGCGGCTGAATGGAGGCTTTGAGAGACGGAATCTCTGGTGTGCTGAGAATGTTACCCAGGTTAGAGATACAGGATTTGCTTTGACCTTGATGTCAGGTGTGTGTTCCTTAGTTTTCGGAACACACATGAATGGGTGGTTTGTGACTGTCCAACAGGAGTTTATCCTCACCTGAACTTTCTTTAACAACCAAATAAAGAAAAAGACCAAAAAAAAAAAAGGCACAAGATCTTAGGAATTGTTCCTTTTCTTGGGGGGAAAAAAAAAGAAGGCAATCTAAAGAATAATGTGTCTGTTTTCCCTTGTATTTTTATTGCTTTCTGAGGTTTTGAATATACCGTACTAACATGGTAAAATGTTTCTGCGAATATTTCGCATGTGAGTTCTTTGCGGAGTGCACTGAAACTCCTGCTTTATTTTTGAGAGTAAGCATCTGTAATATCACTTGCCATCACATCATACTGTTTTATGAAACATCTAGTCAGAGTGTGATAGGTTTCTTTCCCTTTTAACATCATTTGTGTCTTTTCCTCAGTACTTTCAACCAGGTAGTAACATTCACACAGTATTCCAAAGTGGGATATTTGCTTTAGCTCAACTAGACTTTTACTTCAAACGGATCACTAAAATAGATTGGCTGTGAAATTATAATTAAGTTACCTTAAATGTCACCACAAAATGTGAAACTTGATTATAACTGTATGCTGCAATCATTACCTCGGATAAGAGAACATAGATTATAGTTCTAGAACTCCTATGATGATTAACCTGCGGTCATTGTGATGATGGCCTAGTGAGGTATGGCTAGACAATTAAAGGTGACATCCACCCCACTTAGCAACCGTTAGGCACAGGCGGTGGCCAAACAGGACAGAGAGTGGCTGTAACAATAGTCACATGCTCATTGAACCTCATCAGCTTCGGGCAAGCGCTAGGAGTCGCAGATATTTGTGGGATGTATCATTCTCCCCACACACAAAATCAACCTCTGAAGGGGAAATGGATAAAAGAAACTTGGAGAGTTTCTTTGCTGGTGAAGACACAAATGCTCGTTTCTCAGAGTTGGGCTGAGGATGAAAGACTGCCTGAGCAGTGCCTTCAGCGTCCCAAACACTGAACTTGGAAGTATCTCCTCCCCAAAGCCGTCCAGCAGTTTCCCTTCAGCAGCCAGTAAATCCTGGAGCCGTTTCTCTGAGGTTATGTCAAAGCCGATGTCCGTCAGGGGGAGGCCTAGCCTCTGGGAGATGGGATCCTTGGTATGCCTTTCACATTGCAAAGGCTTATGTGCTCTTCCTCTCCTTTATGTGTTTCCCTCTCTTTCACTCTTTTAATCAGGGCTACATCAATCTTTGCAGGAAATTGGCACAAACAGACAAGTGTAAAAAAGCAGGTGAAAAATCTCCCACCCCAAAGCAAGCACGGTTAGCATTTTTGCAGGTTTCCTTGTAGACTCTCTGTCTCTCTCTGGCTCTCAAATTACCTTGTTGTTTTGGAAAGATGGCAAATATTCCTCCCGAAATGTTAGGTAACAAGACTGTCCCCCACCACCCCCACCCCAACTCCTTTCAATGGCAAACTGCATATATTAACGCCATTTGACGTGGTTCATCGTTGAGACACTAACCTTGCTCATCTGGCCCTGAGCTCCTAAGCTTTGCTCGGTCTGCAGAGGGTCTGGGGAGAATTCTTCTCAGGGCTCCTGGCATGAGCCAGCAGATCAGAGTTCAAGCATGGCTGTCTCTGGTTCGAAATGGAAGTAAACAGATTTCCCGGTATGCTCATCCCTGCCAACATTTTAATTCCAGGGTTGGCTATCACGCGGTGAATGTGATCAGTGTTAAAGCCTTGTCTGAAAAAAGAATTTTGGTGGCAGTCCTGGAAGTGTGCGGTGAACCCTAAAAACTTCTCCAGCCAATGACATCATGAATAATCCTCAAATTAGGCCGGCTGGGAAAAGATGCATAGACAAAAATTATAGGATTATTAACTCATGGGAGCGGGAGGGAAACGTATCCATTATCATAAGTGTAGGTTATAACCCTGGGAACATCTCACTGAAGACATTAAAAATAGGTTTTGTTCAGAGGCTAATATATGCTCAACCAGTTGATAATAGTGTAAGCAAGCCCCTTTGTTCTTCCCCTCCCCTTCCCCAAACGCCTAAATAAACTTTATTTTCAAGTTGAAAGGACTTTTTCTAAAATTCCTCATTCTTAATGCTCTCTAAAAAGCCCGGGTTCAGAAAATTCAATTACACCATTTTTTTATCTGTCCGAGATCAGCTCTGTTTCCTCCTTCGCTTTGTGTTTACTTTCCTGCAGTAGCTGACATCAAAATGTTTTCTGGAATGCTGGGGCTAAATAAGTTATGCTTAACTCAATATCTAATACAAATAGCCCTGGGGAGCTTCAGCGACACAATCATAAAAGCTATAGTTTCTTTTAATAGCTTGCCACACTTTGCTGATATAGTATTTCTCTAATCACCAATCTTTATGTGCCTTCCTGACCTTGGAGCTCTCAGCCCGAATGGCTTTGTGGTATCAAAGGCCCATGTCATTGGAAGAGTGAATGGCTTTCATTTTTCCCCTTGAAACTTCCGGTTCCTGGCATCTGTAAAGAATTACTCTGAGCGGAGTTTCGCTGCCTTGCGGCCACTGCCCCATCCAATGGAAGTGACTTTTCCCAGAAAGGTCACAGTGGTCAGTAATAGGTGGATATTGCATTCAGGGAGGAGGAAACTCTGATTTCTCTAGTCTTTCTGTGACAATATTCATTATTCTGACATCACATTTGTTAAGAACCCAAGTCACGTTTTGTTTGCAAAATAGAATTCAGCAAGAAAGGGCACACTCTGTCGTGCTGAAAAGGTTAGCAACAAGCTTCATAAAGTCATCCTATCTGTTGGGAAAAAGTAAACTTCCCATTTACACCTCTTGGGGGGCGGTTAGTTTTTGACAGAGCCCATGAATTAATCTTTATGACTTTGCAGGACTTAAAAAGCACACACAAATGTTGGGCACTGGAGTGAATCAGGAATCTGAATTCTGCAGATTCTGTCCCCAAACTGATATCAGTCAGGGCACCTATTGAAATCCCAGACTTTTAACTCATACCTTATTTTAAAACTGCATTTCTCAGTACTATTATCTTTTAAGTATTCTGCGTAGTTAATAGCTAAAGACTGCATGAATGTATTCTAGGCTACTGGTTGACATTGGGTGATGGGTAACATTTCCAAACATTCCAATGATTAAGTGAATTGCTTTTAAAAAAATTTTATACCTTCTCTTTACATTCAAATGTTAAGAGAGAGAGAGATTGGGTAGGAGGGGATGGAGGAAGAATGTAGAATAGTAAAGGGAACTGTGAAGCAATTCAATAACTTTCCATGAGAGATTCTTAATGCAAGGAAGAAGTGTTAGTTTAAAAAAATCAACTTAGAAGAGCATGATAACAAAATTTAGCAGTACTTATAGGAAATGCAATTTCATTGATCAGTCTATTTATTTATGTAAAATCTGTACATGTTTTTACTATGGTAATGAACACCCTCCCACTCCTGGGAATGTTCACTGTTTACAACTTAATCCAAATTTCCTGATTCCCCCACTAAGTGGTTCTTCAATGTTATTTTACCTATTAGCTATACCCCACTGATTTACAGTTTACATTGATTTATTTTAATATATGTTTAATACTACTGAGGATTTAAACCTGAAAGTAAAATACTTCTATAGTTCCATAATTTGGGCAAATTTTCTTTAAAGCTTATTTTATTTTATATAGTTCACACAAAAATTGAATTCATATTAAATGTACAATCTTATACAGTTGTTTGTTTACTATATATACTTTGGGATTTTTCTATGTTGGCCATAATACCTTAAAATTAATACCTATTTAAGAAAATGGGTGTATATTAAAAAGGTATAGGTATATCTTAAAAAAGAATACCTACTTAAGACAATAAGTCTCATAGATGATCGTGACAGAGTAACAAGCAAACTTATTTTGGTGTTGGAAGCTTCCAGAAGACGAAAACATGCCTACTTTATGGGAAGGTAACAGTCCTGAAAGTTTCAACGTCTTAGAGCAATTAGAGAATTTGAATGTTTCCTCTACTTGCACAGCCGTGTGTGTGTGTGTGTGTGTGTGTGTGTGTGTGTGTGTGTGTGAATGAGAGAGAGAATTTTTGAAGTCCGGATTTCTGTGAAGTACAAGAGTCTCATGAATGAGCTGCCTTGTTCTTATTAACTTGCAACCCCCTGCATCTCTTCATTGTCCCCTGCAGCCTTTTACATGAAGATTGGTGACAGTGGGGTTGCATTTCTAGAATTTAGTTTCCTGAAAATAACCGAAATAGCTCATCTGTCTATCAAGTTAAGATCAGGAGTGAAGCTATCTTTCTGTGTGTGAGTAACATTTTTCAGTCCCTTTAAGCCTTAGATGGACTTTTATTTACAGTGCTGAAGGACTGGTATTGAGTTGGTTACCCCTTCCTCTGTACTAACTCACTTCAAACGCAATGGCTTAAAACAGTAAACCTACTTCTTTCTTATGTATCTGCTGATCAGCTGGTTGGAAGCCAGCTCAGGAGGGGCTGAATGGTCTGGGATGGCCTTTGTCCCAGGGCTGGGATGCGGGGGCTCTCTCCACATGGTCTCTCAACTTCCAGGGCTAGCCAGGGCCTGCTCAGCTCATACACTGCGGCCCAGGGGTTCTCAGTAACCACAGGGACAGGTGGCAGTGGGCATACACTCTTCAGTGCGGCTGTCACATTTGATGTTTATTATCTCCCTGGTCAAGGCATATCGCATGGCCCAGCTCAGAGTCACCATGGGAGGAGACTATTTAAGTCTTATTTATGGGACGAATGAGTCACCGGGGCCCTTGCTGCTTTCATCATACCATCCTCGTCTCTCTAATTTCTGATATCCAATCCAATTAGACAAATACAGAGCCTAATTTTTTAAATGTTTAATAATTGTTGCATTTATGTTTCTGCTAAGTTCCTATTAGAATCAATAAACTGAATATATTGAAAACCAGAAACTTGTTTTTGAAAAGAAACCTGAGAGTGGTTTTTTTTTTCTCTTTAAGCAAAAACAAAATCAGGAAAACAGAACAGAAAGACACCCAACCCTGTGAGAGAATTAGAATTTCTCCCAGCTTTGTCTTATTATGCTAGCCGTTTGACATATTTAGGAAAATAATGAATACATGTGTTTTACACAACTGTGATCTGGCATGAAGGAAAGGACATTTTTAATTCTATAAATTATCATGCAATGTATTCTGTTAAACCCATCTGCTTTTTAAAAATGACAGTTTACTCTACATAGTACTGTGGGACTCAACTGACTAGTATTTATATGTAGTTTTAGATGAAGATGGTTTCTTAAGGATAAACCACTTCATTTAATACACACGCACACACACATATTGCATGATTTGCCTAACAGGACTGCAATGCTGTTTTAAATTTTTAATTTTCAAGGAAATAAAAATCAGTTACAAATATTTTTCCTATCTTGGGAAGACAGAATCCTGGGTAATTTGTAGATAAAGGCATCTCTCAATAACATGCCCAGTTCATATATGAAACAGATAGGGAACATCTATTACATTCCAAAGACATCCCAGATTCCAACGGATCTGTGATATCCTGCAGATCCGATTTCTGATAAGTCCATCTGTAGAGTGTGTGGAGGAGGAAGCATGCATCCTGGAGGCAGACTTGGGTTACAATTCTGGCTGTTAATTGCTGTAAAACATGGAGCAATACCCTCTAATTTTCTGTTTCCAGAGGGATGAAATGGAGTTAAACAGTTTCTATATACCCATGCAAAGGGTATATAGAAAAACATCCCACTGTTAGTTGCCTTTCCTCCTCTCCACTCACTCAGTTTTTTCCTTTTTACTTCCTTACGCTACTAAGAGCTAAGTTGCAGGTAGGCAGTTTGAGAGCAAGGAAGTGTGACTCTGGATTAGTCTGAATGTTGCCACTGGGGCCAGCTCCATCTTTCCGTGGTTCCTGTGTGCGCTGTGGCAGAGATCTGGTCAATTTGTGGCATACTGACCACTGCATTGCTCTGCCTGCTGGAGCACTGTTATTACTTCAGGGAAAAAGGCACTCTTGGTTCATGATAAGAACTTAAAACATAAAAGCCAAACCTTAAGGAATTTCATGGGTACACTGGTGGTGCCAGTAGCACCCCCAGAGAGTGGCTGGATGAAGGGGACGAAAGCTGGTGACTCTCTGGGATGCTGCCTGTAAGGGCTGAGCATTTCTGTGACTGAAATTCGTGTTTTCGCTCAACATTGAGATGGCTTAATTTGCCGGTGGGTCAGAATCAAAAGCACTGCAGGACAACCATAAGGCTACCCTGAGAGAACCCAGGGACAAGCTAATTAGGAATAAAGAGGTGAGATGGAGAAGAGGGGGTATCTGGGTAATTTCACAGGGTGAAATCCCCGCATAGGTGGTGGCAGCTCGGAAATCTGCATAATAACAAACTTGTCACAAATCAAGGACAACTCGACGGAACAATTAGAATTAACATTTTACTCTGACATTTATCAAAAATCTCTGTCCACCTTTTATTCTCTGCAGCAAACACTGCAGTTTTATCCTACCATTTACTAAGCTGCTGCCTAACATACATTTGTAAGCTATGCACTTCATGCTACAAGAGGAAAGAAAATTTTATCTTTTGAAATCCTCACATCCAATACGAATCCTAAACTTCTTCAATTGAATGACGGTTGCATATTTTGAAATCCATACATATTAGAGGAATCCTACACTTATTCTGTTTGAATGACAAATGTTAGAAGAAGTCAAGAAAATATTAAATATTTTATGGTGGATAACATCTGTTTCAATGACCTTTTCTTCAAAATCTGTTTCATTTTACTCTTCCCTAAAATTCTCTAAATTGAATCAAAGAAAACCAGATATTCTGAGTATATTATTTACTTTCCATTAATAAAAAACAATTCTCATTTTTTAATGTCTATTCAATATAAAACAATATTTTAAATGTTTTATTTCTGAATAGAAGCTCAGAGGAAACTAAAAACTAAAAGCATTATGGGATTTTGTAAGAAGTAATATAATTATGTACCTAACTTCATGTTTGCATCACATTATTATGGATAGTCAAATATCAGGATACAGCCCTAGCTGGTTTAGCTCAATGTATAGAGCCTTGGCCTATGGATTGAGGGGTACCGGGTGCGATTCCAAGTCAGGGCACATGCCTGAATTGTGGGCTAGGTCCCCAGTAGGAGGCATACACGAGACAGCTAATCAATGATTATCTCTCATCATTGATGTTTCTATCTCTCTCTCTCCCTTCCTCTCTAAAATCAATTAAAAAATATTTTTAAAAACCCCACAAATATCAGGATACACATTTCCCCCAAATAATTAATTTTTGAAATTAAACAAAATAATCAAAAATCACAATAAGGGTAAATTCTGTTGTCAAATGACAATTATGCAAGTTAATAACTGGTCTTTAGGAAGACAAAAGATTTGTTAGAGCAAATCTATGTTTGCACTTCTCTGAATCTCTTGCCCAATCTTCTCCATAGGAGTACAAACTGATGATGATCCCAATTCCATCTTTTTAGTACTATCCAATTTTTTAAGGTAGTGAGCTAATGCATGAAATATTTTGGCATATTTACCAAGGATACCAAATAGAAAGAGCTGGGGAGAAAACAACGCAGTGAGGTTAGCAGACAGGTCTGAAAACAGAGGGAAGAAAACTGATATCCACTCGCCAGTCCTCCCTCCGCCCCCCTTACCCCCTGCCTCTTGGACAGGGTGATATTCCCACTTCTTCCTTCAGACAGAACAATGCAAGTGTGATCACGAGTGGCTCCTCCCTGCCTCCTCTTTCTCCACAGCACAGGCAACGCATTCAGCCCATTACTAATTTTAGCCACTTCCCTTTGCACGTTCCCACCACCAGGTCCTAGGCCAAGCCCTGACCTTGTCCTGCTTGACTAATGGGGCATCCCTGCCACTCCTGGGCTAGGGGAGGAGGGAGGCTGGGAGAAAAACAATATAAAAAACAGCCTTCCAAACAAGAGACATGCCCTACTGCCAGGCAAGCGGCATCCGTTAGATCCTCTTTATTTGACTTCATTTACTAGTATGTGCTGACCCTGCTGCGTGCTGGGAAAAAGCTCACAGTTTAGCCCTGTGGATCTCACCCTGAGGGGATTCTGTATCATGGGAATGTCACAATGTCTTCAGACATTTTTGATGCTCACAACTGGGGTGAGCTGGTGTTGACATGTAGTTGGTAGAGGTGAAGGGTGCTGCTAAACATCCTGCAATACGCAGGGCAAAGCCCACAACACAGAATGATCTGCCCCAAATGTCAGTGGTGAGGATAAGAAACCTGGGAAGGAGGACAAATCACCCATGGTTTACAGCAGCGGTTCTCAACCTGTGGGTCGCGACCCCTTTGAGGGTCGAACGACCCTTTCACAGGGGTCGCCTAAGACTATTGGAAAACACCTTATTTCCCATGGTCTTAGGAACCAACACACCACTCCTCCGTGTAGCAAACTGTAGCAATGTAGTTTACTGTTGTTATATGAAGACTATTGCCCATGCTACACCACAATTCAAGACAGAATTTCATTTATTTGTAATTAGAAATAAATATTTCATAATATATAATTACATATTGTTTTTGTGATTAATCCCTAAGCTTTAATTATCTTCAATTTGTAACAATGAAAACACATCCTGCATATCAGATATTTACATTACAGTTCATAACAGTAGCAAAATTACAGTTATGAAGTAGCAACGGAAATAGTTTTATGGTTGGGGGTCACCACCACATGAGGAGCTGTCTTAAAGGGTCGCGGCATTAGGAAGGTTGAGAACCACTGGTTTACATGAAAAGTGGTGCATGTCATGCATGATCAGAGTTCGCATAGGATCCAGTAAGAAGATGGATAATGATTCAGAGTGCATGACTGAGAGATAAGAAGGGCTCCCCAGAGGCTGGGTATGCAGGTTGGAAACCAGAGGCACGAAGGATGGGGTACTGGTTACCCCCAGGAAGAGAGTGTAGAAATACAGCCAAGAACTAGGGATGGAGCTCCAGCGAAGCCACCTTCCGTAGGCAAGGCAAGAAACACGTGCAAATGGGTGACAGGGAGAATCCGAGGGTGGAGAGCAGGAGCTGGGCTCTTTCTGAGGGAAATGGAAGCCAAAATAGATGATAGTTTCAAAGGAGACTGGCTAACAATGTCAGTATCCCAGAGAAGCTGAGTGAGACAAACCAGAAAAGGCTCTCTAACATTGCTAAAGAGTCACTGGTAACTTTAATAAGAGCAATCTCAAGTGAAGGAGGTTGAAGACAGATGGCCTTAGGTAAAGAAGTGACTGGGACAAAAGACAAAGTATAGATTTATCTTCAGGAAGCATGCTTATGGTTATAGAAGAGAAAAATTGAAAACAGTCTAATAAAGAATATATTTAAATTGTCACAAAGAAAATGTAATAACATACAACCACTAAGGAATATGTTGGTGAGGATTACTTAAGACTTTTGAAAAATGGTCACAGTAAGTATAAAAAACAAGATGCAAACCTTCATGCAGTTCAATGCCCAATTCTTTTTATAGACAGAGAACAAGAAAACGAAATAAGTAAAACCAAGAAATTAACAGTTGTCATCCCCTGGGTGGTGTATATTATGGGCAATTATTTTCTTCTCTGAAAACCTTTATTTTCCAAACGTTCTAAAATGAGTATGCATTGCTTTTAAAATTGGAGTAAAGGTTTTTTTTTTTTGTGTTTCTTTTTTTTAAAGAAGCTTGGCTAAGAAAGAAAAGAGAAAGTTTTGGCAGTAACTTGAAGAGAATACAGGGAGGGAAAGGGGCGTGTGTGTGTGTGTGTGTGTGTGTGTGTGTGTGTGTGTGTGTGTGTGTTTGAGTTGGAAGCAATGAGAGCATTTTTGTATGTTGAGGGGAGAGAGCCAGTACACCACGAGAGGTTGAAGATACAGGAGCATGGATGATTGATGGAGCACTTCCCTGAGGGAGCGGGATGGGATGGAATCCAGATCACAGGTGGTGGGATTAGCCTTGGCTAAGAGGAGAGGCATCTCTTCAACTGAAAAATGAGGAAAAGAGGTAAGGATGGATGTGGGTGCTGATAAGAATGTAGAAGAGGGGGCAGGAAGTTGAGGGAGTTGCTGTCTCTTGGCCTCTATTTCCTTTGTGAAGTAGAAGGTGAGGTCATTTGCTGATTGGGGTCAAGGGTTTACGGAGAATGATGGGGATTTGGAAGGGCTATAAGGGAAAGGAGGGAGGAAGGGGATGTGGGACACATAGACAGATGATCCAGCTGACTTAAGAGGCCAGCTGAGGATGAAGATGGAATTTGTAATGAAGAACACCTATTGCTGTGTCCATATGACTTTCTCTCCCAGCATGCTGCAACATTAATTTAAAAAATAAAGAAAGCAAGTGCTGAGGCTGGTCAGAAGGTTGCAGACTTTAGGAGAAGACGCTGAAGAAATCCGATTGTTTTGGGTGCTTAAAGCGATAAACAACTTTGTGCTGAAAGGGTGCAAAAATAAAGCCAGAGAGAGAAGGAATGAAAGTCTCCCATGAGGTCATAGCCAAGGGAATGGGACACAGGGAGGGAGAGAACTTGAATCATGAGAGGTTTTAGCTAAGAATGGAGTACTGGGAGGTACAATTTTAGGGATGAAAAATTACTAAAGGTGAGAGGTATAAGTCAGCCAATGCCTCTAGAGACTCTCCACTCTAGAATGGTCACTGGACAGGGAAAACACAACTTGTAGTCATATGTGGAACACAAAACTCTAACCTATAAAATAATGTTCTTTTTCTTCCTTTCTCTCTCTTTGCCCCCCTCTCTCTCTCTGTCTCTCTCTCTCTCTTTCTACACACACACACACACACACACACACACACACATCCTACATGTATATAATTTGAAAAATTGGTAAGAAAATAACATAGCTGTTAAAACAGACAACCAACCAAGCAAAAAGACCCCTGGCCCAGGTTTCAATTCCAGGTGCTTAATTGCTCAATAACATGAGCAAGTCACTTTCATATTAGAAAATAATTTTCTCAGTGGTGAGTTACATTCCATTTATTTAACACTTTTATTAAAAGAGCTAGATTAAAAATTTAAAACAAATCTCAGGATTTTGGAAATCCCAAACACTCAAGTTAGATTCACTCTCAACAGAAATCTCTTGAGCTCTACAATATGCATACATCTGTGACCAGGGAGTCTAATTGTGAACAAAACTGATTTACTCTTCTCCTGCACAGGTTCAGAAGCAAATGGGGGCAATTTAAGGGATTGTCATACAAATAACAGGGAACCTTCCTTGCCCTAAAATTCAAATCCTTACTACATCCCAAGACCAATGTTAGGATTCTTCCGAGGGCCCTCCTAGACAGAGAGAAATATCAGGAAAAAGGGTTTTGGATATTTGTAATAACAATTTGTTAATGTTTAATTTTATGTTATTTTTATATCTATTTAAATATTTAAAATCTTGTATATAAGTTTATAATCTCACTTCCAAACTTTTATTTTCACATGCTGTCACATATACACATGCATAGATGTATACAAATGCACCCACAGACACATATGCTAGCATATCCACTCACACATATATATATATATATATATATATATACACACACATATATATTCTGGTAGGGAAAAAAATCAAGCAAAATCAAATCCTAAAAGAGATGAAATATTCAGAATATTACTCTATCAACAGTCAGTATATTGGAGTTGGGATCTATGTTGGTACATCTGTTCATCTAACAGATTACTAGCATTCATAACTAGGATCTAAATGTACATCAAAGGCTCTTGGATGAGCTAAATGAAAAATAAAAATAATGTGCCCTGCCTCTAATAAAGAAAGCCACTGAGCTTAAATAACAATAAAGAGCACACAGAATCAAGAATGAAGTCTATATAGCACATTTTATTGCTTTACTATACAGCAGTAAAGATTAACTAATCGTGCATGTGTATATACATGTGTATATTTATACATATAAATAAATATGAATTTTAAATTAACAATTGTAACTACCATACATTTCAAATTTGCATACAAATAGGACTTTTTAAAATTAACAATTTGATTTACTTGTAATCTGAATACTTTCTGCAGATATAGTAATAGTTGCTAATAGGTTCTGAGTGCCTACCATATGCTTAGCAGTGTGCCAAATATTTTTAGTGGATCATCTCATTTATTTTTGACAAATATCTCTGTGCAATAGATACTATTATTATTCAAAATTTACAAATTAAAAAAAATGCGAAAACCAAGGTTTCAAAGAATAAGTAAGGCCCTAACCTGTTTGACTTAGTGGATAGAGCGATGGTCTGAAAACCCAAAGGGTCACGGGTTTGATTCCAGTCAAGGGCACGTACCTTGGTTGCAAACTCCTTCCCAGCCTGGGCCTTGGTCAGGGCTCATGCAGAAGGCAACCAATGGATGTGTTTCTCTCACATCGAAATCTCTCTTTCTTTCCTTGTCTCTTCTACTCTCTCTAGAAATCAATGGAAAAATATCCTCAGGTGAGGATTAAAAAAATAATAATAGGTGATTTGTCTATCATTGCCCAGTTGCTGAATGAAAGACCCAAAACAATTTGATTTCATAGCTCATGTTCTTCATCATTATTCCCCTTTGCCCCCAAGTAGAAAACAGCTAATTATGTTGATTCTGTTTTCTAAATGACCCCTTGGACCACCTTCCTCTTTTGAACCTACTGCCGAAATCCTAGCTCTGACTACGGTCAACAGAAATATTGCAGGCAATCCCCTGCCTGTCTCTGATAGTCTGACTCTTTGGGTTCGTTTGTAACCCATGTGACTGGTGGTAGTTGCAGAATTGGTCATACTAGCATCCATTACCTGCCTTTTTCTTTCTTAATAATCCTTGATATCAAATGTTGAAAAAAGAGCTTGATTTACACTTCTCATGTACTTCTGGATATGGTTTCAGGGATCTCACATGTGTTCAGGAATCAGAGTTGAGAGCCACCAATACCTGTCATGATCAGCCTCGCCTACCTCTGTCCACACTTCTCCAAGCTTTCTAATCCTCACAGAGCCAAATGGTCCTTCCTTGACTTTAACTCCCAATGATATCTTCTGCCAGAAATGAGAAGAGTGCCTCTAGACTCTATGACCCATTTTGCCACAAGAGGCACAGAAGAACAGTGTTCCTAAATCTCATTTAGAAAAAAATAGTTTTTGCCCTAGCTGATTTGGCTCAGTGGATAGAGTGTTGGCCTGTGAACTGAAGGATTCTGTGATCCATTCCAGTCAAGCACACATGCCCAAGTTGCAGGCTCAATCCCCAGTAGAAGCCTGCAGGAGGCAACCAATCAATGATTCTCTCTCATCATTAATGTTTCTATCTCTCTTTCCCTCTCACTTTCTCTCTGAAATCAATTATATATGTAATTATTTGTTATATATATCAATTGCTCTTTTACTTTTTACCTAAAGGATCAGCCTCCTGGAGCTCAAATAACCACTCCTGGGTCAAAGAAGAGGCAGACTTGTTCCTCTCCATTTCTCATCTGTTCTCTCATATCTCATCAGAATTCTTCCTTTTCCCTTCACCAAGTACGAAGGGAAATCGTATAAGGAATGCAAATGTCCATTGGGTTCAGGGGAGAAGAGGGCAGGATGAAGAATATGTAGCTCTCACCTAATGGCCCACTGGTCATGGCTCATCAGCTCTGCCAAGAACCAGTCTTTTAATCCCTATTCAACTAAACTGAATCATTAAGTCCTCCTTAAATCTAAATATAATCATGCTCTTCATCTCCTTAAAATATATCCATGAGTACTAAATATCTTCAGAATGATGTTAAAACTCTTAAAAATGGTGAATAAGGACTTTCATTAATCAGACACTTTCAGTTTTCTTCTCTTCCCTCATCTATTATAACCTCATCCATCAACCTTACTTCAAACTCTGTGTTCTAGAGAAGGTTTGAGCTATGGCATGTAGAATCATTGTGGGACAGGCTAAAGTTGTCCATAGAACTATTGTAGAATGCCATATTTAACTACTCTGCAAGTTAACAATAATGCCTCTCTCTTTATCATTTTAAAAGTAGCTAATACTAAAAGCATGGTTTAAAATCTCCAGGTGAAACTAAAAAACTTACTAGCTAATAATGAAGAGAACAGTTTGAGCCTTGTGGACTAATATTAGTATTATTTATCTTTTTTTAAAAAAATATCTTTAAAAATGTTTATGTTTATTTTAGAGAAAGAGGAAGGGAGAGAGTGAGAGAAGCATTGAGAGGCTGCCTCCAGTAGGCCTCCCCACTGGGGATTGAGCTGAAATCCTGGCATGTGCCCTGACCATGAATTGAACTGGTGACCTCTTGATACATGGGACGATGCTCAACCAACTGAGCTACACTGGCCAGGCTTACTTATTATTTATCTTTTTGATAAAGAACCAAGCAGAGGAAAAATAACATCAGTAAACACTAGGTATTGCAAATTCACTGGTAAGTTATAAATCAAATATAGTAAGTTTGGTGATAACTGAATATAACCACTTTTACTATGTTATTCATATTTATTACACATTTTCAAGTTTACATTATAAATACAATATATTTTTTCAACAGTAATCTTGATACTCTGTAAGTAAATAATATTATGTGCAAAGATGTACATAATCATATCCTATCTAATAGAGGGTAATATGCAAATTAACCGTCACTCCATCACAAAAGATGATAGCACCCATAGCCACAAGATGGCACCACCCAGTCCTCTCAGCCTCACCAGAGTCCCCCAGTCCTGGAGAGGAGGGGGAGGTGGCCACTGAGAGTGGGCAGCATGAGCAGCCTGGTGTAATGCTTGCTTTGTTGCCACGGCAACAAGGCAAGCATTCTGGCACCCAACCACAGATGGGCCTCTAGGTTGCAAAGAGCCTCTGGGCAGCAGGCATGGAGTGGCCAGGCCCCACAGAGAGCTACTGACGCATGGATTCGTGTGCAGGGCTACTAGTAATTTTATATTTTCAGAGAGGTAAAATACTTTTATTTATTTATTTATTTTTAAATATGTTTTATTAATTTTTTACTGAGAGGAAGGGAGAGGGTTAGAGAGTTAGAAACATCAATGAGAAAGACACCGATTCAGCTGCCTCCTGCACATCTCCTACTGGAGATTTACCCACAACCATGGTACATGCCTTTGACTAGAATTGAATCTGGGACCTTTCAGTCCACAGGCTGATGCTCTATCCACTGAGCCAAACCAGTTTTGGCCAAATATGTTCTTATTGACTGTACTAAATGTCCAATTCCCAGACCTAAGCTCTTGGGAGTTACCGTTGCTCTTAAGATTAAGATCCAGCTGCTTTAAATAAGGTGCAAATTCTGCAGGGTCTCACCCTATACCTTTTCCTTCAGTTTCCTCTTAAATTCAGCCTCAACAGCCTTGTCTCCTGATGAAGAACCACACAGACCTGTGCCTGTTCCATGATTACTGGGTGCCCGAACACCAGAGCCACCTGAACATGCTGTTCCCTCCACGTGGGGCATTCTTCTTCCTCTTTTTGCCAACTTAAATTCTTCTCATCCTTCATCTTTTGGCTTAATTACCCCTTCCTTAGAGAAACTTTTCTTGACGCCTTTAAATTAGGACCTTATGCCACCCTTTCATAGTCCTTACCTCAGTTGCTCTTTTATATTTATTTGTGCAGAACTTTGATGAAGACTTGTTTCCCTCATAAACTATACATTCCACAGAGGAGTGACTGTATCACTTTTATTCCCCATGGAATCTTCTGGCTGTTGACACAGTGCCTGATGCCTAGAAGACTCTTCATATAGTGAATGAACGAATGTGTTAATTAATTATTTTGATCCCACTAAAGTCAAGGAATAGTTACAGTGTTGTTTTAAATCACAATGCCTTCTCTATGATATTTAATTTTAGGTTTAAAGACATACTTACAAAGGCAGTCCTTTATAAAATTAAACATAGTCTTTTGAGGTGTATTATGTTACATTCATCTTAACAAATGTACCCTAGGATTATTGTTAAAGGTTTGGTTGTAGAGGAAACAGCAATTTTCAATTAAAAAAAAAATCAGTGACAAGTGTTTATTCTATTTAGGATGTTTTCTTACATGCTTTGAGTTGAGCTGCATGCTTCCTCAAACACTTGTCTATTTTAAGGGGGAAATTTATTTTTTAAGAGGATGCTTGTGGTTAAATGTCAAAAGGAATAACAGTTAAACAATATTCCTTCTCTTTCTTTCTTTTTTAGCCAAATATTTTAGCAGTGATTGGTTTCTAGTTCAATGAAAAAAGAGACTTTGAATATCTTGCCTTTGACCCATGCAGGCTTTAGGAGAAACAGTGAAAAAGACATAAAGTCTCACATTTTCTGAAATTTAACATGTTTGGTAATGTGCATACAAGCAGTTGTTTCTGGAGACTGGTGATAAAATATTGTGATTTTCCTAATGTTGAGCTTAGTAAGTTGCTTTCTTGGGCTGAGAAGTGAGGACATAAAACTTCATGCCCGATTATGCAAGAATTCTGAGCCTACTCCCTTGATTCAGCTTGTGATATGATTGAACCCAGGGGTTTCAAACAAATTCATTCACAATATATTGTTACGGTTCAAAGTTCTTTATTAACAGAGACACCTGAAAGTTGTGACTAGTAGGATATTATTTTGGCCAATAACTGCATTTTTCTTAAAATGGTCACTCATAACTCTTTTTAAAAAATTATGGACCACTTTGATAAAAGTTATGGACTGTGTCTCCAAAAAATTCACAGATGCACATACTCATATGACTTTGCACCCAATTTCAAAAGGTTTCATATATACAAGAATTCTTCCAGATCTCCTAGACTGGGAATATCTCTTCAAGATAAATCTATCTAATTCATGTGTGTTAGGTAGCAATGATTTATATTGCTTGTCATCTCTCTCATAATTTATTTTATATCTGGACTTTAATTATCAAAGGGGAGGAATAAAGGAAATGTTCAAGAGATTCATCATAGTCAAAAACCCCTTATCCCCCCGCCCCTTATCTTCAGACTATTATTTCTAGACCATAGCGCCATTGTTCATGCTTTACTGTACATTGGCTACCAACCAGACAGAGGATGCTAGTCTAGGCCATTGCACAATTTCATCTTCTTCTGGGATGTTCTGTAATTAAAATAAATTCAACGCTCTCTCTGGAACATTTTTTCCCCCCTACAGGCAATTGTAAAAAATGTAGAAGCTGAAAAGCAAATAAAAGAAAAAAAATAAAACTTGTTTTCTTTAGTTTTTATTGGAAAAAATTACTCATTGTGGACTAGGTATTTGTTTAATTTAAAAAATTGAACGTGGTTTCTTTTGTATTCTCTAGTGGAATAAAATCTCTATTGATTTCGAATGGTCATTTTTTCAAGCATGCTCCAAAGTGGCTGGATCTTAAGCATTTTTAAACCAACCACTCTTCTACAAATGCACATTTATATTTATTAAATATAAATGTAGAGTGAAACTGAATTAGTCATTTATTTCCATCGAAACTATGCTATCTGAGGATACCTATGAATGTATTGGAAGCTATTCACATATTCTGCACATAAGTAGTAACTTTTACCAACATTCTACCCAATTAGAGAATGATGTTATTAAATAGGTTCAGTTTTATAGTATTAAAATAAATTTTTAAGCCTCAACCCAGAATCCCAGGTTAACTACACAGCACACACACTCCCACTGCACACACACACATAAATACTGGCTATGCTTGGAACCAGTTACATCTGATTCTGCTGGTGATGCTTTAGTGGGAAGTGTGCAGTGTACAACTACCCACAGTCCTGTTTTATGAGTCATATTGCTCTTTATAGATTCCTCATGATCTAAAAATGAGGATAGTTTTTGAAATATAATACCTTACCAATCCTTAGTGCTTTGTGCTTTTTTTTTTTTTTGGATATTGTTTGCTGGCACAAATAATGTGCTAATAAGACAAAGTCCTCACTGGAAGCAACCAGTGAGCACAAGGGGCTAATAATTCATCTGCCTTCACCCCATCCTCTCTACAGGAGGCCACTACTTAGCTCTGTAAGGAGGGCTGGTAGAGAAATAGTGTTGTTAGTGGGCACAAGCCCATTAATTCAGCTTCTCCGAAAAAAAAATAACCATTCAAAATCCATAGAGAGTTTTCTGGTCTGTGTCTCACTCCTTTGGTCTAGAATTTAAAAATAATGCCCTTTGATATGAGAGAGGTGGCATAGTAAACATTCTTAAGTATTTATGAAAGGCACCTTCTAGCTTACCAAATTTTTACTTTATAAAAAAACACTTCACCTTCCCATTCTTATACATTGATCAACAAATTTTTTTCCAATTACAGTTTACATTCAATATTGTTTTGGATTAGTTGCAGGTAATAGCATGGTGCTTAGACAATCATATGCTTCACAAAGCGGGATCCCCAATACTTCCAATACTCACCTGGCACCATACAGAGTTATCACAATATTATTGACTATATTCCCTATGGTGTACCTTAACATCCCGTGACTATTTTGTAACTACCAGGCTATCTTCTTAATCCCTTCACCTTTTTCATCCAGTTCCCAACCCTGTCTCCTCAGGCAACCATCAATCTATTCTCTGCGTTTATGAATCTGTTTCTGTAGGGTGTTGTTTTTGTTTGTTTGTTTTGCTCATTTATTTTGTTTTTTAGATTCCACATATAAGCTAACTCATATGATTTTTGTCTTTCTCTGACGGACTTATTTCACTTGGTAATAATACCTTCTAGGTCCATCCATGCTATTGCAAATGGTAAGATTTTCATTCCTTTATGACCCAGTAATATTCCATTTGATCTATATTTAAAGTTTATAAGCAATAAAAATATTTTAGCATGCACTCATGTATATAATTATGATATAGACATATAAAGATAGAAACTGTATTTTTACAAATTATAACTGCACCACTATTATCAGTGTATTATGCTACAAAACTTGTATAAAATGGAAATTAACGAAGTTGAGACAAAAGTGAAATGAACATTGTAAATGATTTTTTGTAAGTGAAAGAGATAGAAACTTTTTGTACTATGATAAAAAGTGTTATTTTTTAACAAATTTATTGAGATATAATTCACATAAGTTAACCCTCATTTCAGCATATAATTCAGTAGTTTATAGTTTATTCACACAACTGTGCAACCATCAACACAACCGATTTGGAACATTTTCATCCTCCCCCCCCCAAAAAAAAAAACTGTGCCAATCAGCAATAAGTACCCACTGCCCCCACCTGGACTTTAGGAAACCACTAATGTCCTTTCTGTCTCCATAAATTAGCCTACTCTGAACATTTTATGTAAATGGAATTGTACAGCAAGTGGTCTTTTGTGACCATTGTCTTTCACTCAGCATCACGTTTTGCAGGGCTCAGCCAGGCTCGAGTACTTTATTACGTTTTTTTCTTTCGCATTTGTACCACAGTATTATTAACTATAGCCAACATGCTGCGCTGCACATCCCTAGGACTTATGCATCCTATAACCGGACACCTGTACCTCTGAGCGCCTTTATTGATGTTGCCCCCCACCCTCCCAATCCTCAGCCTGTGCTCTGGGCGCCCTGGCATCCTGGCAGAGAACGGCGAGCGGTGGCTTCAGTTCCCACCGCTGCCTCTGGGTGGGGCTGGAGGCAGCCTCCGCGCCCAGGCGGGACCGGAAACCCTTCCCGCACCGCCTGTGCCTGGGGCCAGGCACCTGGACGAGAAGGCAGCAGGTGCCACTTTCATCAGCAGAGACTCCACCTCTCGGGGGCCAGTGCTGATCTCCCCGAGTCTCAACGACGACCTTGCAAGGAAGGAGCGCCGGGGGAGGCCCACTGTCACAGTATCGCCTCGCTAAGGGCCTTGGACCAACTTGAAGAGACAAGCAAAGGGCGTGCAGTTAGAGCAGCTTCTGCTCCGCCTCTGCTCCTGCAGCTCGGGAGTGCAGGCCAGGCCGCGGCCCTCTGCGTGTTTTGCAAGGAGCTGCACCAGATCCCGGATGGCACGACCCCGGGGAGCCCGGCGAGACTCAGCATTTGGCCAGAACCGGGCCCCAGGAGGTGCGGACAGCGCTGGCGGCGCCCAAGGCAGGTTCGCCTTCCCCTTGCAACGCGCAGCCCCGCCATGTTCGGGAAGCGTGGCCTCGGGAAGGAACCTGCTCCTGTCCCTGCCTCCAGAGAACTGGGAAGGAGCCCCTATTGCTTCTGGAGAGGGGGAAGCTGGGGGAGGCCCGCGTCCCTGCGCGCAGGAGGCCGCCGGCCCATGGGCATCCCCGCTCGGCCCCACCCCGGTCCCTCGTGCTGCTGGGGACGAGGCAGAGGCCGCCATCCAAAGGCCGTTCCCGGGGCTGGTAAGTCTGTGATGGACACCGGCCTCCCTGGGGGGAATGGCCGCAGTACCGTGGTCCCAGGGCCAGCTCTGCACGGAGTGCCCGCTGGCACCAGGCTGGCTCTTGGGTGGCTCCGGAAGGCACGGCCTCCAGGGGCGACCCCTTGGCGGGTTCTCGTGGCCTCGGGCCTCCTCGTGCTCACACTCCCTGGGCCTCTGCCCCGGCCCGGCCTCCTCCAGTTGGAGCAGCCTCCCTGCCTGCCCTGGGCTGGGAAAGGGGTTCTATTTTTTTCCCAGGTGAGGCCTTTGCAGCCTTTCACTCCCAGTGGGCACAGGCTGCCCCAGGTGTGTCCTCTTTTCCAGTGTCTAAAAGCGTGGCTGCCTTTCGCATCCATCTGGGAAGGCATTGAAAGGGCGTGCAAGGTGCACGCCAGCTCGTGGCGCGGCCAGGCCTGGGAGGGAGGGAGGTGGCCGGGGAGGCCTGTGCACGGGCTGCTGGAGCCAGCCCATCAGGGGACACGGAAAACGGGACGTTCCCCGCACAGCGCAGATGCCCCCCTCTTTCAGGCCACTCTCCCCTGTTCTTGGTGTAGCCGTGCAGTTGTGATATTTCTGGGATATCTGAGAGCCGCACGCACCCTGCCCGCCTGACACGCAGACACGGGGGCCACTAGGTTTCCTGTAGAACCCGCGGTGCGCATGCTGGGGGGACTGGCAGGGTCTGGGGGCCCTGACTGGGACCCGCAGCTCTTTGCTGCTTGACCTCAGGCCTGCAGGGCCCTGTGCACCCTGACCGCGTGGGCTGCCCACAGGCAGGTCAGAGGCTCAGACGCATCTCCTTCCATGGGATTCTGGAAGCTTCTGCCTGTGCCCTTTTTTTCCATCCAGGATAAACTCATTCACCAATTTCTCCAGCACCTAACACGTACCCTTCTTCTTTTTAACACCCAGCTCTGTTGTATATTAAATGTTTGACTTCAACAGCCTTTCTATACGATGCCCTGTGGGGACTGCTGGCTATTTAGCATTGTTTGCTCTGTGACCTTGACATAATAGATTTTTTTTGTGTTTTTTTATTTTTTATTTAAAGATATTAAGACTGGATTCACTAAAATTTATTCTAAGGGAATATTTAGACTTTTACTTTTTTTTTTTTTAGGTATTTGTGTTTTATCAGATTACAGTTTAATGCCTGTTTCACCTGAAAATAGCATATAAGATTGTGTGTTTATGAATGAGCAAAACCAAACAAAAACTTACTTTTTAAAAGTTGGGTAGTATGAATAGATAAGTATACCATATTTTATTTATCTTTCAGTTGATAGACATTTGGGCTGTTTCTACTTTGGGCTCTTAGGAAATAGTGTTTCTATGAACATTCATGTGTACGTCTTTGTGGGACATATATTTTCACTGCTAAGTTATATACATATTTTTGAAATTGGCTGTGTCTTTGGTAGCTCTACGTTGAACGTTTTGTCCCAGGCTCTAGGTTTGAGAGTGGGAGTATAACAGTGTAGTCAGGTTCCTCTTCACAGGAAGCTGGCATCCAATAGTCTCTCTTGGTCCAAGTCTGCATTAATATGGATGCTTGTTTATTATAACTACACACCTACCACTTCCCATATTTAACCACTTAAAATTGATAGTGTAATAAAGTGTAATATTTCAGACTTTTAAAACAGGATTAAAATGTATGTTTATTAGGTAATTTGTAAAAATACAGATTAGCCAAAATAAGAAAACATTATTCAATCAATCATAGTGTCAGTATCTACACTAACAAAGGAGTAAGATGCAAGACCATACCTTTGTGATGCCCACCAGCCAATCAGGAGTGAGTATGCAAATCAACCCAACAAAGATGATGGCTTGATTTGCGAACGCAGGCGTGAGCTGCTGGGGTGGGACTCTTGCATTGTCACTATGGCAACGATGCAGGCATTCTGCACTGCCCCAGCCTCCGGGCCTCTGGGCAGTGTGGGTAGGCGGGAAGGTGGCTCCAGCTGGAGCAAAGGCAGTACCAGCAGCCAGGGGAAGGAAGGACCACTCTTGCATGAATCTTTATGCATCAGGCCTCTAGTTTAGAAATAATTGCTATTAAATATCTTTGTTTCTTTAGATATATTTTCTTAAAGTTTTCACATTTGAATCTTTTTCTTCTTTTCCAAATCCTCATTTTAAGTTCTCAGTTTACATCCTTTGGCACTAATTTCTCAGTCTGTTCAGTATCATTTTCTCATTTGAATGTATTTAATGACAATTAAATTTAAACTTTAAATTCTAAAGACAAAGTATACTTAATTGTATATGTTATTATATAAATTTATCTATCAATGAAAAGTTGGTACAAATTAGTGGATATCTTATGAGTATCTTTACATGAGTATTCATGGACTAAAACTTATTTTTAAAAATATGCTTCATACTTTATTTTCTCATCTACTTTTACATTTCTAGATTTCTTAATTCTCTCTCACTTATTTTTTCTTTTTGTATTTTACAATTAATTTTCGTTCCTTCTCTACAAAAATGTAGTTTTCAATAAAAACCATGTGTAGGCCATAATAATAGCAATGTTTTGTATGTGCCAATGTATTAAATATTTTAAAATATATTAATATACAGAAAAAGTAATAAAGATTATAACAATTAACATCCATAACATCTAGCTTGAGATATAAAACAAAATGAATACAATTGATATTTCCTATATATTTCTCTCTTATTTCATCTTGCTCCATTCCTTCTCTTCTGAATTTGCTTTTTATTTTTCTCATGTATTTCTTCATATTTTATATTAGCATATTTATTTAAACAACATGATATTCACTTGCACATTTTTAAACATAAATAATTGTCTTTATATACATTCTCTTGGTTGCTTTTTTCACTCACCATTTTTACTGTAGATTTACTATCCATCTTCACTTTTACTAAATGTGAGCTGGCTGTTCTTTAAAGTGAATACAAAAATTTAGTCTCTTATAAACACTCTTTGAGTTTCTTTTGCCCTGTACTCTCACTAATGCTTGGTATTATAAGGCCTTTAATTTCTGCTCAGTCTGTTTAGTATAAAATGGTATTTCATTCTGATTTTAATCAGGAGTGAATTTCTCTTTATATGTTTGTTGGATTATCAAAATTTCTGTGAATTTTTTGTTTGTACCTTTTGTTCATTTCTCTGGTCATATTTATTTTTAGAATTGTATTGTAGACATTAAACATTGCTTTATGTCATGTTTGGCAAATATTTATCTCTATTTTTCTGGCTTATGATTTTGAAAAGTATTTGAATTCTTTCCTAAAGTTTAGAATGATATTCTGCACATTTTCCCTAAAATGTACATTTTACATTTCAGTTTTTAATCATTTTCAATTATTTTTTGCTTGTAATATTAGGTAGGAATCTAAACTCACTGTTCCCTTTACAGATAACCATTGATCTGCCTCACTGATTGACATTTCTTGTTTATCTCCTATTCTGTAGGTCATCTTTGTTATATATTAAGTTTTCATATACTCATTCTGCTCTGGGATCTCTATTAGTCTACCTATAATAATAAAAGAGTAATATGCTAATTAGATCAGACAGCCAAGCAACCTTCTGGATGTCATTCCAGACATCCTTCTGGATGAAGCTATGGTGGGGCCAAGGCAGAGGCAGTTAGGGGCAATCTGGCAGGCAGGCGAGCAGTTAGGGATGCTCAGGCAAGCAGGCAGTGATTAGGAGCAACCAGGTAGGCAGGCAGGAGAGCTGTTAGGAGCTATCAGGCAGGCAGGTGAGCAGTTAGAGGTAATCAGGCAGGCAGGTGAGTGGTAAGGGGCAATGAGGTAAGCAGGCAGAGTGGTTGGGCCAATCAGGCAGGCAAGTAGTTAGGAGCCAGCAGTCCTGGCTTGCGAGATGGTACAGGCCTGGCTGAGGGACTCCCCCCACCCTCCTGTGCATGAATTTCATGCACCAGGCCTCTAGTTTTATAATACCCTGTGGTCTTAAATGATTTAGCTTTTAGTATGTATAGATATCTGGTTGGGCCTTAGCCTTTATTTTCAAAGTTCTTTTGGCTCTCCTATACAAAATGTAGAGTCAGCTGAAAATTTCCAGAAATATAGTTTAATTTGTGAAGAACTGTTGTGCTTATGATGTTGATTCTTTCTGTTGCAGAATATAATGTATCTTTTCATCTACTTACTTTACATTTCTGATTATAATGTGGTGAGGGTACATGATCTATATGGTATTATTTCCTATTTTTCCAGTAAACATATATTAAAAAAGACTTAGCATTTTAACCATGTTAAGTGTATAGTTCAGGGGCATTAAGTATGTTCACATTATGTGACCATCACCACTGTTCATCTTCAGGAATTTGTCATCTTTCCAAATTGAAACTCTATACCTGTTAAACAGTAACCCTCCATTTCTTACTCTCAGCCCCTGACAGCCACCACCCTACTTTCTGTTTCTATGAATTTAAGTACTCCACGTATATCATGTAAGCGAAATCACAGAGTTGTGGCTGGATAATTTGACTTAGCATAAAGTCTTCAAGATTCATCCATGTTGTAGAACAGGTCAGAATTTCCTTCTTTTTTAAACTGAATAATATTCCGTTGTAAATATTAATTTCTTAAGTTTGTTGACACTTGCTTCATTGTATTGGTCAGTTTTTAAATCATTACACGTGTGCTTGAAAGAATATATGTTTATCGGTGGCAAATTCCAACGTATCTCAAACCTAGTGAATTGTGTTATTTAAATTGCCTGTAACCTCAATTGTTTTGTTATAAATTGTTATAAACCCATTCCATGATGTGGATTTTTCAGCTTTCCTTTAGAGTTCTGCCAATTTTTGCTCTTTTACCTTCTGAGCCTATGTTATTAGGTTTAGGGAAAAAATTGGTTGAGTTTTTGTGCTTCTTATTTTTTATGTACCCTTATGTGGTCTTTATATTTTCAATTGAAGTTTATTTTGTCTGTTTTGCCATACCTGCACAGGCTTTTGCTTTTTTTGTTTTGTTTTTTAGTTAGTATTTTTTCTGATGTTTTCATAGATCCTTTTAATTTGTTCTTGCTTTGCCAAAGGAAATAGGTTTTCTGTTTTTTAAATTTGATTTGACTGTCTTTTAACCAGTAAATTGAGTATATTCACATCAACTGTGTTTAGTGATAAGGGTGGATTTATTTCTATCATCATATTTGTGGGTTATATTCAGCTTTTTCAGAAAAATGTTTTAATTTTTTCTTCATTTATTTTTAGTGCTTATTGGTTTTGCTTCTCTTTCAAAACCTTTTGTCTACGTGCAAATTATGCACATAACTTATATTTATTTAATAGTTACTTTTAAATGATTAACATATTTAACTTTAAAAGTCTAAAATTAACCAATACTGATTGCTACACCCATCCTGAATAATACAAAGATTTTAGAACATGTAAATTCCCACTAACCCTTGGCATCTTAGAAGATAACCTTAGGCATATTTATGATTCTAATTTTCTATAAAAGCAAAACTTCTGAAATTCAAAACACTGCAGACCAGAAAGAAAATTCAGTTTGCCCAGAACTCCAAACAAGGAGGAAAGTAGACTTTAAAGACGTGGCTTTAGGAATAGAATATTATTTTTTCCTAATTATTTTTCATGATCTTCTTCTTTTTCTTTGAGCTCATTTCCTTTATTAAACTACTTCAAATAATTCAGATTACTTCAAAGATTAAACACTATAATTGGTGATTTCTGTACTTGATCTTGCAGAAATTGCATGATGATATTGATAATAGGACACAATGAGTAACTACCCACAAGTCTGGGAGCCTGTGCAACCATCCAGAACAAAGTGAAAACCCAGAGGCCATAAAATAGGTCTCTAAGCAGTGCCAACAAGAAAGCAAAACAGATCCAAACAAGAAACAAAACCGAAATGACTGCTATTATAAAAAATAAAATAAAGTAAATTTAAAAAGAACCTTGAAGTCTCCTTAGCCCAGGGGCTTGATGCCCTCATAATTGCCATTAGTAAGTCACCCCAATAAATATTTTACTCTAATCAAGAACATTGTGTTCATCATACAGAGAGAACTTCAAGACGCCTTCCTACTCAATTTCCAACTAGATGGCAATGCTTAGCCTCCATTGTTCAGGAAGAATTTGGGCCCCAATGACACTGATATCTTTCTAGGCTTCATTGAAGAATTTATCAAATAGGTGCAGAGTAACTCTCCTAGGAAAGTTGCATTTTTTATCAGGGGGAGGAGACAGATTATGTTCAGGCATAGAGGCGTTAGACCACTCACTTCATATAACAAAGGATTGTTTTATGCATCTCAGTATACTTGAGAGATTTACCTGAATTAGTCTGGCAAAGTAACCTATCAAAACAAAGTTCCCAATTAAGTCATCCCCCCAAAAAAAGGAAAGACTAATGTATGCATAAGGAACAAACTCAATATTGCATATTTAAAAGACAGTGTCATCAAAGATGCTTTTTTTTTGAAGGTGGGGATGTTCATTATTCATTTAATGGGAAAACACATTTTCAGTGGTACTCAGTAGATAAAAGGTTAATTTGGGTATCTACCTAATTTTTTTTTAATAACAATAGATTCTGAACCGCTTGACATTTTATTTTTCTTACAATGCAAGAGAGAAACATGTGCTTTTATACTTGCTAGAAGTGTGGAAAATAACCATGGATAATATTATTTAATTAAAATTGCTAATAGAAAAAGGTTTAGTGAAACATTTTAATCAATTCCAGCTACCACAGGAAAATATCTCAATTTTAAACCTCAAGAAGAATGCTTTTTTTTTGATTGGTGAGGAGTAATATCCACCAGAAATAAAAGTGGCCTACAATTTTGTGATACCTTGATGACGAACATGCACCATGATAACATGTGCCTTGCTGGATTAGCAAGTTTCGCCCTTTACATTAAAAGCCATACTTAATTTGTGACAGCATCTGATCATAGTCAACTCTTTTGAAACTGAATAAACCCTTCTCTCTTCTATAGTTCTATTTTTCTGGCAGAAGCTTAAAAAATATTTGATCCATGCCTACCCTTAGGTCCAAAGATTATGAATCTGTCCTAATGAAGTGTTTGAAAGTTTCAGCTATTTATTTAAAAATTTACCATTTTTCTTAATTAAAGTTTTAATGTAGGGGAAATGCAGAAAATTTAGAGATTGCATAAAAGTGCAAAGGAAAAGCACCCCTCAAATCACTCATTTATTTCATTATTGCTTAGCTCTAATTCTAAATCATTTCAAGGTATTGTCGTCCTTTGATAATTATTTTTGGTCTGGTATTTATTTTATATTTTTCATTAATTCTTCCTTGGTTCTCTTATGTTGTGATTGCTTATAATGTGCTTTATTGGTTTATCTTATTTTACAGTGAGATCTTAAGGATGACCACATATCTCCTTTCTAGTCATTATTTTATTCTTAGTAGATGAACAACTGCTATGTGTGAAATACCGCGTAGGAATATATGAGTCAATGGGAAAAGATCATACCCTTATGAAACTTACTAGGGATAAAATGCTTGAATTTTGGGTAGCAGCATGCAAGATTAGGTGCCATGCTTACTTCCTTTCTCCATATATACAGCACAACATGGGATCTGTTTCCTTCCACATGCACAATAGATGCTGGATGGACAGATACGTGATAAATAAATAGTGACTATTGGATAATTAGTTATCAGTCTTACCAGTACTGTCATATTCTTAATAGTAGAGATTGGATAAATAAGATTTTGCTTGCCGCATTGTGAAGTTCTATAGTGAAATGTAACATGTGTATTTGCTTATCAATTAGCAAACTGTTGTTCCATTATCTCAAAGGCTTCCAGTGAAGCCCAAGTAAAATAACAAATATGCATTATTAAAAGAGAAGCACTGTATTGGTGTTATTTACAGGGAGTCCTTACAGTGTTGAGTAGTCATCCTACATAATAAAAGGCTAATATGCACATTGACAAAAAGCAGAACAACCCGTTGCTATGACATGCACTGACCACCAGGGGGCAGACGCTCAATGCAGGAGCTGCACCCTGGTGGTCAGTGTGCTCCCACAGAGGGGGTGCTGCTCAGCCAGAAGCCAGGCTCCCAGCTGGCGAGCACAGTGGTGGTGGCGGAAGCCTCTCCCACCTCTCTGGCACTGGGACATACCCTGAGGGCTCCCAGACTGCAAGAGGGAGCAGGCCAGGCTGAGGGACCCCTACACCCTGAGTGCAGGAATTTGGTGCACTGGGTCTCAAGTTGAGAGATAAAGACATTTAGTAACCCCAGGTATCTAAAACACGGTTATGTTATTAGGAAAAAACATCAACCATGGCCTTTAATTTTCAAATATCTGTTGAATATTTTAAATGCACAAATAATTATTTAGCTTCAAAAAATGATAAGAGATACAGAATTCAGCAGAAAATAAGTTCGCAGATGAGTTAGAATCACTGGTTGAAAAAGCTTTCAATATTATACATGAAAAGATAATTTCTCACACATACGTGTATAAAATGTATCTAGAGCTTCCCTCCACTCATCACTTGGCTAATTAAATTTCTCCTTCTGATCTCAAATTGAACGTCACTTTCTTAGAAGTCACCTACGTCTACACCAGTTTTTTTTTCTATGAGGTTCTTCCTTATGCTTTCTTAATGGCGTTCTGCATTTTTCTTATACAGCACTCATATTCATAATCACATTAAATTTATAAATATTTAGTACCTGTCTTTTCAATATAGACAATAAACATAGAAGGCTCAACATGCCAGCAATTGTCTAGTACAGAGGTATGACCAATAAGTAGTTATTGCATGTAATAAGTTTAACATAGAAATGACGATGACAGGGAAAAGGATTGAGAAGAAACAAAATGGGACAGGAATTGAATGGAAAGTGAAAACAGATTCAGCGCGGGACCTCATAAAAGGGTCTACGTGAAATCTGAAGTGGACTTGCGAGGATGCGTGTGAATGCCACTTGCGAAGCTCCTTGGACAAGCCTCCAGGGGATGGTACTGATAAGATAGATTGATGGGAGCAATAATGAGCAGGGCCAACATAATCTTTAGGTACAATAAACACTGTACCAGAGCCCATAATCCCCCGCACCCTTGTTTTTAATCCTCCCCCAAGCATATTTTTCTACTGATTTTTAGAGAGAGTAGAAGAGAGAAGGAGAGAGAAAGAAATCTCTATGTGAGAGAAACCCATTGATTGGTTGCCTCCTGAGTATGGCCCAGGCTGGGGAGGAGCCTGCAACCGAGGTTCATGCCCTTGATCAGAATCAAACTCAGAACTCTTCAGTCTGCAGGCCAAAGCTCTATCCACTGAGCCAAACAGGCTAGGGCCCCATAATACTTTAAGGGGCCCAGGACACATTATAAATTCTAATTTTTGACCAGAAAAAAAAGTGAATATTGTAATAATGAAAATATAATAATGAATTCAGTGTATGCCAATGTAAGCATAAAATATAATTTTAATCGTATATTTTAATAGAGGAAGGGGCCCAAGAAGGTAAAGATGCCCACGGCCCATGAAAGTCTTATTGCATGCTGGGATGAGTTTGTCACGTGGTACATGGTATTCTGGCCATAACGTAGGAGAGGAATAGATCTAAAGCAGCAGATGCAGGTTGGTCACAGGGCAAGGAGAGAACAAATGACAGGCTGGGGAGTTTCTTCACACTTTGATCTACCTTCAGGGAATGTTGTGTTAACTTTTCCTCACAGGAGGGCTCTCGGAAGAGGATTCTTGCAGGAAGGAAGAGGTTAGATTGGGTTTAAGAGTAGGGTGATTAATTAAGGGCCCTTTTGCCTTTGTTCAGATGACGGTTAAAAAGGAGATTACAGTGGGAAGAGACCAAGAGATGTCTATTACTATCATTCAGGTATATATTTACCCATGCGTTTTAGATCATATACAGAAAAGTTGCCTTTTCCTGAAAGAAAACTAACAAGGTCCTAATTACATACGTATTTGCATTCCCTCTCCTTATAAGATCCGTGAGAGGAGGGACATTCACCGTGGAGATAATGAAGAGAGTTAGAGTCTTGTAAAAGTGTTAAACTGTTATAACTAGAAGTAGATCTTGACCAAGACATCCTAATCTTAAAGCAAACACCCAAAGCCTCAGCGTGTGACAAGTGGCTTCCAATTGATTGATGGTTCAGTTATCTACAGATCAAAACAGAAGTTAACAATATTATAAGCTATTATAAAGTTAATTTTAAATGATTCTTAGTATATTTCTAAATCGGGACATCTCTGCCTACCCATGGTCTATAACTAAATATATGTTTATAATCATAACTCTTGTTTATATGTAGCATTAACTCCTGTGTGGAAAAATGTATAGTGACATTAAACCAGATGATATGCATTGTGTTTTATATATGTTAGCATTCTCAGCAATTTATACACTTAGGATGTACCAAGCCGGGTACATCCTAAGCTAGAGATGCAAGATGAGTATGACTCTAATGGCATGCAGTGGGTGGTAGGGGAACACCTAACCTAACAGGAAGTTTAAAGTAAGGCCTCATTAGGGACAGGTGATGTTTGCATCAAGTCTTGAGAAAAAGTAAATACTAGCCAACTAGATCAAAGCAGAAGGGCATGCATGTACATTTTTTAAATTATAGGAATTTGACTTGTATTTAAGACTTTGTTAACCTTTTGGAGTTTCTTTACCCAAGGCATGTGATGGTCATCTTTGCATCACTGTTGTTTTTTCATGTTAAAAATGAAAGAAATATAAAAAGCAACTCAAAGGTTAGGAGGAAATAGTCGCTGATAGTGAATAGTTATCACTAGGAACAGATAACTGAATCTTCTAAATTCTGGTTCTTTGATTTGATAACTTGAGGAGTATGAAAACGATAACATTGTTAAATCACAGAGATTACATTTAATACTCTCTAAAAGAAAATAATGATTTTTATAGTGTTGAGATTATATCAGACAACCTACAAAAAATTCATCACCTTGTATCATGATAAGAAGAGTGAAAGGTGTCAAAATCGAGCCCTTTAATTGGTCATTTTTAGCATCCCAGAGACCTTCATTAGCAATATTACTGAAATTAATCAAGACAGAGTTTTCAGAATCAGGCTCATTGGCTGTTGGAAAGCGGTTGAATTGTTCTCCCACTTTGTGTTGCCACCGTTCTGGGGCCTGCATTTAAAACGTTGGTACCAAAATAGGAAATGAATCCACGTCGAGGTTCCTCTGGTTCCTCCGGAGGGTAAAGGTCTGTTTCTTTCAATCAGTGCAAACTGACAGGCCTCCTGCCATCACCTCCTCCTTAGCCAGGCCGGCCGGCGGGCCCTGGCTGTCAGTGTGAAAACATCTGCTGAATGGATTTATTGACGAGATCTTGTTTTCTCTCTCCCCCTTTTTCTGTGTTATTTTTTTTCCTCTTTCGCCTTCACACCGTTTATTATGTTGCTGACCTGATGAACTTAATTTGTTGACATGTGGCTCTCAGTGTCTCCCTCCATGCCGACCTCACATTTCTTTCTACTGTGCCTTTGTCTTGCCAGCAGCCCTTCCTGGAACCCCCGCAGACGCGTGTGCGCCAAGCCCCTCCGGCCGCGGCTGGCATGGATGGATTAGAGAAGCATCCTCCTGTCTCCAGGGCTCTGTCCTCCCCTGCTGCCTCCCTGCTACCCCACCACCCAGCAGTGGACCGCCCGCTCCAGCCTGGCTCTGCAACTGGTAGGAATCCCCAAAGACTTCCCCCTAATAGGCAGGCTAAATGTACCGTTCTTGTAGGATTAGCCGATTTAAATGCTCCGAATAACTCCAACAGCAGAACGCTCCGTTTTTAACCCGGAGCAACCTACATTTTATGAGGTTACATTGGCTGCAAGACAAACGGCACATCTGATAAATCTTGGGCTTAGTATTAATAGCCTCATAAATTGTTATCATTCGAGGGCCTGGAAAACACATCAACAGGTGCATGGGTCCCATTTGGAAACAAAAATCCCTACAACTTTTTTTTTTTTTTTAAGCCGTGTTCCACAATCTCTTCCTACCAGCAGTGCTGGCCACTCGGAAATTTATGGTGCTCGGTTACACTGGAATCTAAAGAGTGTCCCGCTCTCAGTGGTTTTTCGGGTTCTTTTGTTTTACTGTCTTCTTCCGACTTCCCGTGCAAGTGCCTCGTGGAGGACAGAGGTGCCAAGCAAACCAAACCTAATTCCATATAATGAGTTCCCCTTCCACTTATTATGGCACCACCGGTTGGGCTGTTCAACCAACCTACTCCTTTGCCTACAGCTGTGTTTCATATTTCAGCTTCTGGCTACAGAGGAAAACAAACCAGGTAATTCCAATGTCAGAGGAAGGTCAAGTCTACCACACAGAGGGAAAAAGAGGGGTGCTGTTCCCTCTGAAAAGGAACTGTGTTGTGTTACTTTCTATTCCTTCGACCCTGTTCTTGCCCCAGATTCCCAAACTGGCTGTTGGAGTGAAAGCGATTGCAGCCTAAGGAACTCATAGCTTAGATGCAGCTCGCGGAGAATGCACAGGGACCTCCCCCAGAGGGCTCTTAGTTATCTGACTTCTTTTTTAATCCATTTGGAGGATTCAGAGTTTCTTTGTGTGGCCTCTGTGACCTCATGCAACCCTCTGTGCTTAGAAAAGTTAAAATACCTTTTATGAGATGACATTCCAAAGCCTTGGTATCATTTTTTTATTTTATTTTATTTATTTATTTTTAAAAAATATATTCTATTGATTCTTTACAGAGAGGAAGGGAGAAGGGTAGAAAGTCAGAAACATCGATGAGAAAAAAACAACCATCAGCCGCCTCCTGTACATCTCCTACTGGGGATGTGCCCGCAAGCAGGATACATGCCCTTGCCCGGAATTGAACCCAGGACATTTCAGTCCACAGGCCGATGCTCTATCCACTGAGCCAAACTGGTTTCAGCTCATTTTTTTTTTAATTTAAAAATCAATGAATGAAAAGGGCAAGTTATTTAACTTTGACAGACATCTTTAAAAAGAATCTAGGAGAGCTACTTTTTATAATGTTTTACCACAAGCCAGCGTTTTATACCAGGAGCTACAGGTTGGGTGCATTTGGATGTATTTCTTTTACCACATCAACCACTGTCTCTGATCCCTTTATTTCTTGGAGCAGAGCACCCTGTCCCAGTTTCCAAGGACGACCCAGGGCTTCGGCCCAGTACGAGCGGAAGCCACTGGGATCACTCATGCCTGGTTCCATCCTTGGTCTTCAGGGAGTTTTTGTTCAAAGCCAAATACATGATGTAGAGGAATGCTTTTTGGTAGGAATGCTTTTGAGCATAGTCTTTAAGAATTACTTACTTCTAAATTCTCTTTCCGGAAAGTGGTTATCATTCAGTCTTAAGCTTACGGAGAACACAAAGTCGCAACCATCCTATCATCACACCAATTCCACTCACTCCAAATAATCTCCTGATTTTAAAAGTGAGTTTTGCTGTACATTTTTGTGGCACTTTTCCCACGTAGGCTGCTGTCTACTCTTACAAGTCTACTGATAGAATTTTTTTTTTCTTGGCTAAGAGGAGCGGCCCGTTTCTGATATGCTTTGGTTCCCTTTACTTTTACTTGTCTCTTCAATATGAGTGAGGCAGACTCTCTGAATATTAGAATAATCCTAGAAGTTTGAGAAAACAGTGTTGTCAAATGGACAGCTCTGTAGGCCTTAGAACAATCCAGGTGAAAGGGTGTGTTATTGCAAACCTTGTAATATAACTGGCATAAGCAGAACCTACTCATTCAATCTAAATACTGGTCATTTCAGATGATTCTTCTCTTTTTCTTAATGTCAGCATCCGAGCATTTATCAGAGTTTATATTCTAAACACAAGCAGGGAAATGAATTTAAGATTATTTTAATATTTAATGGATTTGAGAAGGCATATTTCTGGGCTAAATAAGAAATTTCATAAGTTTATGTCTTAAAAGCACAGGAATTTATACTTAATAGGCATTCAATAAATTTTAGTTGAATCAGCAAATGATTTGTATGGGAAATATAACATATAGATATAGATATAATCATAAACACATGAATTTACTAGGTCAAATCCAAAAACTGTGAAAGTAAAATTTACTTTGAATTTATTGTTCTAGTTAAAGATTAGTTAAGTGATTTCAAGGTTATATAATTTAATAGCGAAAACCCTGCTTATTATCTTAATTGACCTTAAAAATGTCTCATCCTAACACTTGAACTTTTAAAATAAAAAGGCTTAATAATTTTTTAAATCATGCAAACTATATAATTTATATATCCACTGTGTATTAGTCCCTCCACTGTCATTGAGATTAAAAGCACGTATATAGTTGGTAACTTTCATTTAGTAATTTTCCAAATCCAGAGGAAATTAAATGCACAGTTTTCACTTTACTCCTCCACACATTGTTCTGGCTTTAATCCAAACTTAAATTTCTCTGTAGCCTTCATACTCTTATAATCCACATGATCTCAAAATTCATTTCGATATTTCTGATGATCTTCATTGTGGAGAAGAACTCTTAAGGCTTTCATTTGTTAACAAATATTTTAAAGCATTAAACTCCTTTATTTTGACACTTTAGTATCTACTTTTTGTACATTAAAAAGTGACATTCAGTTATGTTCCTTGGGAATATTTAGTGGTTTGGTTTTATTTTTAGAAGAGAGTGATATAATCTCACACACTCAACTTATTCCACTAAAAAGTGAGGAAGAAAAAAAACAACAAATTTGTTTAAAGGCATTTGCTTAAATCCATCCTATAAAAATCTCTACTTTTTGATACAACTAAAAAGATATTTAATACTAAACTCACATAATTTTCAAGGCACACCATTCAAGCCTTCACCCTTTATGTGGATTTCCAGCAGCCAATGGTAACAGCCACACCGGCCCCTTTTTATGAAGAACAAAGCAACGTTCCAAGGGGAGAATGTCTGAGTTCAGTCTGTTGCTGAAAGATGAAGTCTCCAGTTCATTTCCTGTGAGGACGGGACTGGAGCAAGAAGCAGAGGCAGAGAGATGGCTTCTACCTGTGGCCCTCCGGCTCCTGGGTGAAGAGATTTCTAGGATGCACAGGAAGGGCGCATCCTGCAGCTGCTATCGTGACAGTGAAAGATGCGTGTTGTAGCATCAGATTGCCGCATATTCAAGTAGATTTTCTGTTGTATTTGAACCTGAGTGATAATACTCAAGAGGCGCTCTTTTCATTGTTTAAAGCCAAGGCATGGCGTTTGTATGTGATCTGATAACTAAGGGAAAGGTGACACATATTCTATCTTAGTCATCGCTTCTGTTCAAAGATTCCTAACAGAGATGAGGCTGGGCCATCACTTCACAGCAGGGCAGTGGATGATGTCACTGTGCTTGTTCATACCCAATGGGATTCATTGAAACAAGAATTGAATGGCACATAAAGCTTGATTGACTTTATCTTCCCTACCACCCAGTACAACTTAAAGTCTTCTTTACTCCAACACTAGGTTACTTTATGTAATCTGTGAGTAAATTATTTCTTTGTAATATTATCTCTTTCATCAGAGCCTAATGCACAATAGAATCATGGCGCTCAACTAAACCAACTTCTGGTGAAAGCTAGTAAGGTACTTTAAATACTTACCTTACTTAATAAAACTAAAATCCAGAGAAAGCACAAAGTCCAAAATATGTATAAAATTTTTTTGAGGACTTTTTTTTTTTTTGCAGAAAATAAACTAGTAGGTTTTAAAATGCAGGTAAATACTCTATGTTAAGACTCTTGTGTATTTCTACAAATCCTAATTTTAACTCATCCCTTTGATCATAAGAGAGATGGCTCCTCCGGTTTATGTTGCAAGTGGTAACCCATGGGGCAGAAAGGGTCAAAGAAAAGTGGAATTCCATATGAATCCCAAAGAGAAGAGCAGGATTGCTTCTCACCCTATAAGTCTTTGTTTCTGAAAAGAAAAAAAGAAAAAGGAAAAGAATGGAGATGAAGGATGAGGTTAAAGTCTCACCTTGCAGTCTACCTGTTAACACCTCATTGCTACATCATTAAGATGAATAAGTGCAAGTATAGGTTTCCAGACTTTATTTATTTTTACTTAAATTCAAATATCTTTCCAAGAGCTCCTGGACTTTCTGTTATAATCTCCAGATACTTGGCAATAACTTCCTGGTACTATAACTTGTTGCATAATTTTTGTTGGCAGTGGTTTATAGAGAAAATATGAAAAGAGAAGCAGTTATTATCAAGGTGAAGTTAGATATGTCAAGAGATGAAATAGTTAAAAAAAAACAAGCAACTTAATTATTTGAAACTCTACTACTGAAGAATATGTTTTTAAAATGAGGGAGATATTATATTTTTCAATTTTGTGTATCACTGATGTATTTTTTACTTTGTGTATTATGAAACTGGTTGAAAATATGTTAAATCATTTTTGTTATATAATAGCAACTCATAAATAGTTGATGTATCTGAATTGTGAAGACATGTCCTTTATATCTTTATATTTTGGATTTTTTTTATATAATTGCCCACTTTCCTTTCTGCCATTTTTCATGTCTTCATTTGGACTTTATTTAAAAATATGCATTCACTTCCTTTAGTGCAAAGTGTCACATAGCTATATAAAGGTGAGCACTATAGATGCCCATTTGAGAGAACTTGCCAATAGGATGATAAGATATAAAATAAAAGGTATGCTAAAAGACTACAAGACCTCCAGGAATCCAAGTTACTAGTTAGGTTCACCAAGGAAGGCTTCATAAGGGAGATATTCTGACCTAGTTCTTGCATCTATTCATTTATAGGATGGGACAAAAGTAGGTTTATAGTTGTTCCTATGGAAAATAAATGCAGTTATTAATACAATAATAATATGAGTAAATTCTGTGTTTCTCATACTCACTACTTTTGCTCTTCTGTATGTATATTTTTTATTCATTAAAAATAATTTGGAGAACCTATATCCCAAGCATGTTTACAGAAACTAAGAGTTCAGAGGTTAAACAAGACAAATCATATCAGATGAAGAAATCCATAATTTACAAATTATACACCAATTAAATAATGTGATAAGTGCTCTGAAAACCTAGAAGATGCTGTGAGTGCATGTGGTAAGAGGCCTAATTTAGAGATCTCAGGGAATGCTTTGTTGAAGTGACATTAAAACAGCTTTGAAGCATGAATAGGAATTGGCCAAATGAAGGCTGGAAGGAAGAATTTTGGCATAGGTGGAACAGCATGTATGAGGAATGCAAGGCTGGTATGACTATGATCCTTTTGTGAAATGGAAGGTAGGCCTTTGTGGGAGAAGTAAGAGATCAGGAGAGGGAGGAGTGTGCTGTGAAGCTGGAGAAAAGGGGAGGGGCCTGTCTATAGGCTGACCTTGAGACAAAGTAATCCCATCAGGTATTGTTGTGTGGCAGATGGAATAGAGTGAAAGTCAGGTGACCTATTACAGCGCTATCTCAGGAGTTCAGATTAGAGGTAATAAAATAAATAGCACCTTGGCTTGATTGTATATGGTTTTGGCACTGGAGATAAGTAAGTCAAGACATAGTTCGGAGGGAAAATGCACACTACATGCTGTCTCATTGGACAGGGAGTGCCAAGAGGACACTAAGATTACTTGCATGAACACTGGGGGAGCATGATGTCCTTTCCCGAAATGAGGAAAAGGTGTGAGGTTTAAATCATGAACTCAAAGCTGACACATCTAAATGGAGACTGTGAATGGGTACTCGAACAGACAACTGTGCAAACGTACTGCTAAGAGAAGAGATCAGTACTGAGACTGACAATGTGAAAGGCTCAGGGGTCTAGAGATAGATTTTGAGGCTATTTGTGTGTTAAGAATGGATATTATATATACTTACACGTAATTATTACCACATGGTTTCAGAATATATATGTCATTCTTCTGCATGATTTTAGTACACCCAGGGACGAATATTTTCCCTTCTTCTTTTTTTTTTTTAGTATATTTTATTGATTTTTCACAGAGAGAGGAAGGGAGAGGGATAGAAAGTTAGAAACATCCATGAGCGAGAGACATCGATCAGCCGCTTCCTGCATGCCCCCTGCTGGGGATGCGCCCACAACCAATGTACATGCCCCCTTGACCGGAATTGAACCTGGGACCTTTCAGTTGCAGGCCGACGCTCTATCCACTGAGCCAAACTGGTTTCGGCGTATTTTCCCCTTCTTGAGTAATATTTTTTCTAATATGATACATAAGTCAAATGGGGAATAAAATTAAGCTTACTTTATAACACAAATTGTTGGTACTTAGCTGTTTTTGAATATATAATTGCTTTTTCTTTTTAATATCTTAACATGGATTCTTCTGCCCTCACTTCATTCCCCAGAGAATGTATTTTTATGCTAATTTATTAGAATATTTGTTAAATAACTTTTTATGCCAGGCACTTTTGTAAGTAACATGTGTTCTCCTCCCAATGAATTGGATTAAGGGTGTAAATCTTTTCAGAATTAACCAGTTATAATTATAATGTAATTTGTTATTTTAATAAGCCCTATTTTATGTATCTTTAGTAGTTCATTTCATCAAGTGTTTATAAAATCTTTCCCAGCATAGGGTCTAACTAAAATATGAAATACGTTAACTCATGGTTAAAAGCAGATTTTATTCATTAAGTACCTCTTTAATTTTTACTAAAGGGATTGCAATTGACTTATTTTTTTTAAAGAAATACTTCAATTGTCCCACAATATTATAAGATCTACAATACCCCTATTGCTTACAGATTGGCCTAAATTATGAGAAAAGCACAGTAAGCAAAGGAGAAACTCTTCCTGCACAACTTTGAAGGAGTTGCTAAGCAAAACAGGCAAGCAGTTGGAAAACCTTCCAATTTATTACAAAGATGTAACCTGATCTAAAACGAGGCTAGAATTACTCATGAAATAAATTCACAATTTAAAGTCAGCTCATTTTGTGGCTTTAGTGATAAAATGTAAACCTCTACTAAATTGAATTAACTGTCAAAAATACTTCATAATGATTTAAGATACCAGTAAAATTTGTTTTTGTTTTAAGTCTAAAGTTTTAAAATAGTTTTAAAAAATATTACCATCTTTATGTACTTTACAGATTTATTAAGCTAGGGTCTGAATGCTGATTAATCCAGGGGTTGATTTTTTGCTTGTATGTCCAGATACACAGGACTAAATACCTCTTACGTCCTCCTGGGAATTGATGAATATGTATCATTTCTCTATTAGTAAATTTATTTGAAAAAGAATGCCTTTCTGAGTAATCATATTGTCATCTAACTATGCATCATTACTCAGTCTTGTGCTGTGTGTTCTTTGTCTGGTAGGAATTGCCTACGACCCTCTGATGCTGAAACACCAGTGCATTTGTGGCAATTCCACCACCCACCCTGAGCATGCTGGACGGATACAGAGCATCTGGTCACGGCTGCAAGAAACTGGGCTGCTAAATAAATGTGAGGTAATCCTGAATTGGCCACACTCTTTTACTTACTTAAATAAATCATGTAAAGAGGCCAGTATTCATTTTTGGGTAGCAGTACAAAAATGTTAACTCTGTAGCACCAACACCATGATTGATGAACTATCATCCATTGGCACTAGTAGCATAGAACTGATGACCTGACTGGCTTGGGCACACAGTAGGTACTCACTCAGTATTGATGGACTGAACAGCTGCCTAATGTGTGTGCTATCATTGCAGCATTTATTTTGTAGACACGCTAGCATTCCTATTTCTAGATAGATATCATTCCTTGAGTTAACTGAGAAACTCTCCACAAACTCTTAATTGCTAAGTAATTGTTATTTTGTGTTATAAGCTCTACTGAACACAATATATGTCAGTTTTGTCTCATGGAAATGAATATAGTATTTAGAAGACTAACTGTCCTCGTACCAAGAAGAATCACTTTTTTTACTGATGTGTTTTTATATTTCTATGGTACAGGCTTGAATACTTTTATCATTATTTCTTTAGACTCATTCCTTTAGGTTCCTGATGAGTCCATTTTTTATTTAGAAAAATATGTTTATTTAGGCTTTTAAAGATTAAAAGTAAAAAATGATAATTCAAAAAGGCTCAAATTTTTAAGAAGAAATTAAATGGCTAATATTTTTATTATAGTTATGTCATGAGGAAACTGATACATTGAAACCATATTAAAGTCACTATACTGTGATTAAGGAGCAATCTTTTTTTTTTTTTACTATTCTTGAGTTAATTAGTTTTTGGCAACCCAAAATGAAGTCAAGAAAATTCCTATTCGAAGCCAATTTAGTTTTAAGTGAAACTCTAGAATATTTCAGTTGAAATAGAAATGCCAAAGTGGACGGGATGTCTTTCAGAGTCAGCTGCACTGGCCTATGTTTGAGAGCATGGATTTCGTCCATCTGATCGTCTTCTCTGCAAAAGAGTAAAAATAACAAACTTTTGAAGGTGCACTGATTCATTCAATGCATTCATTTCTAATGATAAATTATTTTTCTTATTCATTTTCTCTTTCAAAGATGAATAATCTATCTCATCTTACAGGGGAACTAAACAGTTATATTCTGTACTTCAAATCCTAGCAAACATCCCTGGGTCATTGAGCCACTGGGACTGAGAATGAGTTCTCCAGAGCAGTGGTACAGATTTAGTTTCACAAGTTATATTATATGTTTACAGGGTAATTGTCAAATGTTTTTTGAATCTAATGCTCTGCTTTTGACTAAATGTATCCTTTATCGCAAAACCCCAAAGTGAAGGAATTTGAGCGAGATTTCTCTCATTCTTTCTTGAGGGAAAGTATATTAGTCATATTTTGCTGGTAGCATCCATATTATATGGCAGAAGACTTTCATACCCTTTGCTAAATTTTATTTTTTTATTTTACTTTTTGTTCATCCTCATTCAAGGATATTTTTCCATTCATTTTTGAGAGAGAGCAGAGGAGGAGAGAAAGGAAACCTTGATGTGAGAGAAACACATCAATTGGTTGCCTCTCACACTCACCTGGGCTGGACATGGCATCAAACCTGCAACCCAGGTATGTGCCCTGGGCTGGAATCAAACCTCTGACCCTTCAGTGCTTGGGCTGATGCTCTAACCACTGAGAATCACAGCCAGAGCTCTTTGGTAAATTTTAGAGTTAGTGTTAAGGTTGCCATGGTATTGGCAATACAGTTTGGAGGCCAAACCACTCTGTTGTCTGCACAATCCCATCTGGAGCCCATAAACCAGCAAGGGAGTCATTTGCAGTGGTCTGGTCTTAATGGACGTTTATTCATGTGAACATTCCTGTCTCACTTTTTTAAAAAGTCTATTTTATTGATTTTTTTAGAGCCAGAGGAAGGGAGCTGAATAGAAAGATAGAAACATCCATGAGAGAGAAACATCATCCATCAGTTACCTCCTGCCTGCCCCCCACAGGGGACTGAACACGCAACTCGGGCATGTGCCCTGACCAGGAATGGAATCAGTGGCCTCTTGGCTGAACTATACTAGCCGGCTCACTTTCACATCTACTGTAAATGTTTCCCAGCTTGGCAATCTTTCTGTGCTTTGCCCAGGGAAGACATTGCTGTTGACATCTTTTCACATTCAGGTCTTTGTTATACCCTGGAGCCTTACCCTGGCCACTCCCAATTAGCAGTGGCTCATCACAGCACTCAGCGTGTTGTTAGATGATGGTGTTTCTTACATCTCTTAACTGATGGGACACTGTTGATAAACGGAGCAAAGTACAGAAATATATAGTCCACAACGCTCTTCAAATCTGTCTATTACCATCCATTTCTGCCCAGTCTTCCTTTTCATTTCCTCATGCATCACCTTATTTTAGTCATGTATTATTGGAAACCACGAAAGTTCATTCACAGGACACATGGACTGATGTGAGAGCAGACCCAGCTGAAATGTCAGAAGCACCATGGGGTTGATGAGGATATATGAGTGAGTCTAGTCCCAGACCAGTAAGCTAGGTAAGAGTATCTCTGGCAAACAACCACACAATTAATAAGTAGTGCACTTGAAAGCCCAGATCAGAAGAGTTGATCTTAATGAAAACCAAGCACAAAAGGCTGACCCAAAATTTCCCAATAATGCTAACATAATGCTTCACTAAGTGTCTGCTTTCTTAAGGGATGAAATTGTTGCCCATGTGTATTTATTTGCTCCTCTATTATCAAAATCAGTGACTTATGCTGACCTAACCCAAAATATTAAATAGAATTTCTAAAATAATTAGAAAACAATTTAACTTTAAGGCATCTAGGATGCAATATCTTTTTGCCTCTGTATGAACGGTTTTAAAATATAAAGTGGAATTTTGAGAAATGATCATTAGCTAAACAAATGTTATCCTTTTCTATAGATTTTAATGTTCTAGATAAAAAATATGCTACCCAAAGGCATAAAACATAGAGCCAAAAGAAACATGATTTAATGTTTTTTTCTTGATTGTTTCTATCAGAAGAGCAGGGTTGAGGAAATGAAATAAAAAGGGGACGTACAGAGATTGTTGCAAACCAGGTTAGCCCACTCAGAAATAGCAGAATCTATTTCCTTAGCCAGTAATCTCCCCAGTAAGTACAATTGATACATATCCATTGTAAATTTTATTATAATGTTTTTTATTTGACACATTAATTCTAATATACACACTTCTTAATATATTTTAAACCCTCCCCAAGCATTCTCACCTTTATATCTCAAGCTACATTATTTTGAAAATTTCAGTGCTGTGGGGGGAAAAATAAACCCCCAAAACATGCAACAAACCTTTCAACAATTCACCGCAACTCATTACAGGCAGATGCTGAAAAGGCAGGAGAAAAACAGACCATAAATGACAAGTGATTGGGTTCGTGGGGATGCAATACCTGATTGAGAAGGCAAGAAGGTTCTTATGCTAACGAGCTTCCTGGCTAGTGTTAATAAGCCTTCCAAAGCAATCAAGGCCAATGACAGTACCTTCCAATTGAACTTGACTTTTTCAGTCCCAGAGAAGTAGCTTGGATGGGAATGAACATTTACTTTGATGGCTCAGAACTTAAGGAAAATCAGGTGTGCCTTTCTGAGTTGCCTGGAGTTAGCATCCAGCTCTGTTCCTTGGGTATGTCTATAGCAAGCTTTCCTGAGAAGGTAAACTCTGCATCTTGGACTTCGGGAAATTTGAGTGCAAGACTCAACTCAATTGTTTTATTAGATTTTATAGAAAATGATATGTTCAAATAAGAAATAACACATGAAAGTGGGCAATGTATTATTTTCTATTATCCAGATAGCAATCTGCCATCTTTGAACACAATTTTTCTGCCTTTGTCTGAATAGCTGCCCATAGTTAAGGATCAACCTGTGCTTTTATTTTAATAACATTATATATATATATCCATCTCCAATTTTTTATTACAAAACATTTTTAAATTTTTATATGTATTTTATTGTTGATAGTATTACATATATCTCCCATATTCCCCCTTTACTCCTTTTTCTTATCCCATAATCATCCCCTCTTCCCAATTCTTCACTGTCCTATTTCCCCCATGTCCATAGACTAGACATACAACTATATAAGTTCTCTGATTTATCTCTCCTCATCCCACCATCCCCACATTCTGGTATGCCAGTCTGTTCCATGCTTCCATGCTTCTGGTCTTATTTTGTTGGTCAATTAATTTTGTTCATTAGATTTGTGTGCTTTAGAGAAGGAGTTGACAGAGTTCTGAGAACTTATACCTGGCCAGCAAGCAGAAACCTGTGGCTAAGCCAATGATTCATTCATTGATTATAGTGGTGCTCAAAATGTGAGCATACATCAGAATGCTAGCATCCCCCTGGAGGCTTGTTAAAACAGGGGTTTCAGCCTGAGTTTCAGATTTAATAGGAGTAGGGTTCAAGAATTTGTATTCCTAACACGTGTGTGGGTAATACTGATACTGCTGATCTGGGCACCACACTTTGAAAACAGGGGTATGTCCATTCAACAGTATCTATTAAGAATGTGCGTTTTCCAGGCTTCTGTGTTCAGAGCTGCAGATACAATGCTGAGAAGAAGCTTCTCCTGCCTTCAAGGAGGTTCCCATCTGGTGAGATCACAAGAATAAATAGGTCATTCAACTCCTGAGAGATTTATATTGCAGCAATTTTAAAGACTCGATGATTGAGCTGGGGGAATCATAAAATGAGAAAGACAGTGGTCCGCAGCCTCCAGAGTCTTAACGGCCTCAGAGAGAGAGGAAGAGATACTGTAAATCAGAGTGCAAAGGAGGAGGCAGTACGCCATACCTCAGGTTGAAGACCTTGCCCTCCTTTACTCTGTCTGTAGTCATGCTCCTTTGTCTGTTTAGATTGCTGTTTCCCTGGGACGGAGTGCAAGGAGTCCCAGTTCCGCTTGCACACAGAGAAGAGCCAGCTTCCGTCAGTCAACGGAGCAGCCAGTTTTTCAATTCAACAATGATATGATAGAAAAGAGGGCAGTTTGAAAACACTGGGAGGGCTCAATTGTTTCAAAACAATAGACTGGTCCACAAATCACATTTATGTATGGTGTCATTTCATTTAGCAGTGTAGCAAATTAACCAAAATGGATGCCTCAAAGGTTATTGTTCAGCATTAGCGTTGACCTTAGTCCTGCCATCAATTATCTGTGTACTTTTGTCAAAACATTTAACCTTACTGATGAGGGTGCCGGGCAGAACACTGCCTGGGATCCCTTCCAGCTGCAATGTTGTATGGAATTAGATGGCTAAGGAGTTCATTTAGAACATACCCTTTTTCTTTGGTTAAGAGTAGACAACATTTGTAAGCTGTTTTAGCAAACACGCTGCTTTTAGTGTGTAAGCTGTAATGTAAATTGGCGGTGCTTATTAGTCCTGATGAGCAGCCAGAGAAAACATTGGTCCTCGTTGTGTTAGATTACCGTGGTTCCATGGGTTAACTTCTCTTGGCATGACGTGGCACTGTTTTTGAAAAATTGAGATGCTTCGTATTCCTCCACGCCAGTACCATTTACTTTTTCTCCTGCCAAAACATCCATACTTAGCTTAGTGATTTGGTTGGGAGCAAAATGCAGAACCAGCAGCTCTCTTGTCACCGTGAGAAAGAGATGTCCAGAGGTCATTGGGTGCCCTCTTCAGGACCCAGCTCTTGGACAAGGTCACCAGTTTTCTGACGTGTGGGTGCCCCTGAAGGAAAGAAGGCCCTCGTCCGTGCTTAGGACATTGCGGAGATTGACCCATCATCTGTTAGAAATGCACTGGCAGTTGTTTTTCCAGAAGTGCTCATGACTCTCAGCCCCACCAAGCCACCCACAGACATTTGCCGACTCTCACATTTGTTTTGAGAATAACAACATTTTATGATGCTTTTGTTGGATTGCACATTATGTGGACCCACGTTGCCTCTTTGTGACTAGTATTGAGTAACTTTGCTTCGCTTAATTTCTAAGTAAAAAGCATAAGCAACACACTGTGCTGCAATATTTAACTCTTATTTAAGCACCAACACAAAGTAATTACAGAACAATGCTGCGTCCCCACACCAAGCTCCTGCTGTCCCTCTAGAACTGCTCTACAGTTCCAGTGAGAAAAAGGGGGGGCTGGGTCAGTGTCATGTCTCCGGGTGCCAAAGAGCTCAGGGCTAGCCTATCCAGCACATGTTCCTGCACACACACAGGTGATTTTCAAATGCCTTTTGCAAATCTAAATAAAGAAATACAATACCCTTTGGAGGAACACTTTGGAATGTGCAGGTTTTCTGATCTCGGTGCTGCAGAGCACTGACTCCTGCAAGTTCATGGAAATGCAATTAAACGTTTGTTTTATAGAGTAATCTAACTAGATGGCAGCACATAACAGCTTACTGTTTTGTTTAATTTGCAGAAAAAAAAAACACACCAAAACAAACAAACAAACAAACAAAAAACCCCACCAGTGTTTTTGTGTTTTAGAATCGAACACAGTGCGGTAAAAAACTCAGAGTCTTGTGAGTTGTCTCTAAGGATGTAGCAAACTTGGGAAGCAGTACAAGCAATCTAGACGTAATGTCATTATTCTGAATGAGATTTGTACACCACAGCAGAGTGGACCCAGGCAGATAAATACCTTAAAAATGCTTGCGCAGCCTAGAATAAGAATTAAGATGATTCAGAATTGTTTGTTTGGATTTTTAGTTCTGCAAAAAAGGAAGAATAATATGGAAAACGACCAGTCAAAGGAAAGAAGACACACTGCCCTTCAGAATCCATTTGGAAAGTGAAACGGGATTTTTAGAGCATGTTGACTGTCCTGGTTCAGTTCCTGGTCAACATACCTGGGTTGCAAATTCAATCCTGAGCCAGGTCTGAGTCCCTGTGGGAAATAGCCAATTGATGGTATTTCTCACATGGATGTTTCTCTCTTCTCTCCCTGCTCCCCACCCCCGTCTCCCTCCACTCGTTCTTCCCTCCCTCTCTTCCCCTCTTCATAAAAATCAATGGAAAAAAATATCCTCAGGTGAGGATTAACAACCAAAAAAAAAAACTAACAAACAAAAACACCAGCAACTTATTTACCAAATATTTATTAAAAGCAAAGTTCTGTTTTTCAACCATCTGAAAATTGCAGTGTTAAAGTAACATAAAATGTTTATCGTGACAATTTGCTTTATATATAACTTTTATATAAAAAGCAGTACTTTAATCTAAACCATTAAAATGCTCATTTACAATGATGTTTAAAAATTATAAATGTAGGATATTCATTTGCTCAGTTGCATAAAAATTGTGAAAATTCAGCAGTTACATTTGGAGATAACTTTTTTAAAAACTTTCTGATGAGCATAATGATTTAAAATGAGTGGGAAACTAATTTTAAAATATCTCTCAATATAAATAAAGAGCCAGGGTTTGTAACATCCAAAATGACTGAAGGGATGACCAAATGCCAGACTGTACGCGTAGCAGGCTCGGGTGGGTGGGGACTGGTGAGCAGGCTGAACTGCTGACCTCTTCCGACAGAGGATTGGCAGCTTCCCCTGACTGCTGGCAAGGGCCGAATAGAGAAAGAGGCAAGGGCTGATTGGTGTAAGGTGTAAGGTGTAAGAAATCGGCTCAATTTTGTAATGACTGGTTTGGTAGTATAGTGCATATGGCTGGCTATCAGTGCAGATAGCCAGCCATATGCACTATATGTATTTATGTATTTTTGTCTGTCAACAGCATCTCCTCCTGCTGAAAAAGCCTTTTCCCCCTTTAAGCAATCCTATCCTATATAATCAATCTATACAGTGGTACCTCGAGATACGAGTGCCCTAACATACGAGATTTTTGAGATACGAGCAGTTGAGCGAGCAATTTTTGCTTTGAAATACGAGCAACATTTGAGATAGGAGTAATCGTGAGGATTGGCCGGCTGCACACAACCCACCAGTTTACCGCGACTGAGCGTCTCATAGTTTCCCACGCCTCAAGGTTATGGAACCAATTAAACTTGTAACTCGAGGTAACACTGTAGTACTAAAAGGGTAATATGGTCGACCAGTCATCTTCCGGATGTCCGACTTCCTTCTGGACAAAGCCATGGTGTCCAGAGAATGAGGCTGAGGCAGAGGCCATTAGGGGTGATCAGGCCAGCAGAGGAGAGCAGTTGGGGGTGAGATCAGGTTTTCAGGGGAGGGCAGTTGGGGGTGAGATCAGGCCAGCAGGGGAGGACAGTTAGAGATGTTCAGGCAGCCAGAGGCAGTTAGGGCCAATCAGGTAGGCAGGCAGGTGAGCAGTTAGGAGCCTGTGGTCCCAGATGGTGAGAGGATGTCTAACTGCTGGTTTAGGCCTGATCGCTGTGCACAAATTTTATGCACCAGGCCACTTGTATATATTATATAACATATACTTTTTAGCACTCAGACTTTTTACTAAATGGGATTTGTTGTTTTTCTGAAATGCTTTTGAAATTGCTCTATAATCTGAAATATTTTTAAATAAATGTTAATGACTGAGCCTGGGCTGTGTGGCTCAGGAGTTGAGTGTTGCCCCAAGCACCAGAGGGTGCAGTTCAATTCCTGGTCAGGGCATATGCTCGGATTGCAAGCTTAATCCCTAGTAGGGGGCATGCAGGAGACAGCCCATTGATACTGCTCCTCTCTCATCAATGTTTTAGCTCTCTACCCCTCTCCCTTCCTCTCTCTTTACAAAAATCAATACAAACATTTTTTTAAAAATGTAATGACTGAATCAAGCAGTGTTACAGGCCAGTAGAAGCCACTTGTCATTTTGAAGATCAGATAGATTTTTTTTTCACCTCTTAAGTTTCTCCACACCAACTGTTTAACTACTCTTTAGTCCCAAATGTTGGCCAGTCAGTGCAGCATCACTATCCTGAGCTCACTTATGAACAGGAAGAAAGGATATCCAACCCGTGGTTCTCCACCTAGACTGCCCTTGAAAGTCCATGAGGTGGTTCTAAGTACCTGAAGGCCCAAGCCGTACTCAAAGTTAAGCAGAAACTCTGGAGGTAGGACCCAGGAATCCATAGTTTTTTCAACTTTTGCAGCTTATTCCAAGTCATAGGTGATATTAAAAATCACGGCCCCCAAAATGCACCTGTAGTAGAGACAGACAAGTGAATGGAACCAAATATTTGGAGATGGAGAGTAACCTAAGTTAGCATTTACCTGGAAAGCAACAATGGCACTAACCCCAAAGTTACACACACAAACATTTTTTTAATTGGGAAAATTTATCCATCATTTTAAAGTCAGAGGCTTAGAATATGAATTTAAAAATTACTCTTTTTCAATTGTAATTAAATATATAAAAATGGACTTCAAAGAATAGAGTTTGTTTGAAAGCCTTCATAGTCAGATCTCCTCCCTTGTCTCAACCATAGTAATCCATCATTTTTTAAAAAAATATATTTTATTGATTTTTCACAGAGAGGAAGGGAGAGGGATAGAAAGTCAGAAACATCGATGAGAGAGACATCGATCAGCCGCCTCCTGCACGCCCCCTACTGGAGTTGTGCCCGCAAGCAAGGTATGTGCCCCCAACCGGAATCGAACCTGGGACCTTTCAGTCCGCAGGCCTACGCTCTATCCACTGAGCCAAACCGGTCTCAGCTAATCCATCATTTTAATTATTATAGTTGCTTGCCTAAGGCAAACCTGTAAATGAACATAAAGAATAATGTATTGAGTTTTTATTGCATTTAAGGTTATTTCACACAGAATCTTATTATTTTGGGCTAAAGGGGGCTTTGAAAACATTTGGACAGCCCTGGCCAGTGTGGCTCAGTTGGGTGTCTTCCCATGCATGAAAAGGTTGTGGGTTTGATTCCCTATCAGGGCACCTGCCAGAGTTGTGGGCTGGATCCCCAGTAGGGGGCATGCAGGAGACAGCTGCTCTAATAATTTACTGTCACCCCTCTCCCTTCCGCTCTAAAAATCAATTAAAAAATTAAAACAAAAGAAATAATTTGGTCAAACCACCTTCTGGTTATATATGAAGAAACAGTGGTCCAGAGAGGTACCTCATAGCTGGCTATGATCACATTAAGGACACATGGGAGTCAGTACCCAGAACTCAGGACGCTTAGCTTGCAGTCCATTCTCTTTCCATGTGATTAACAAAAAGAACCAAAAGCCTGTGGGCCACCTGCCTCCCTCCAGTTTTTACTTCCTTTTCTTTATAAGAAACCTCTGAGATCAATTTATTAGATGCTGAAGAATCTATAGAAGGAGGGAATGCAGTTGGGGAGAGAGCATAGAATCTTCTTTTATGTTACATTGAAAGAAGCAGTTATTTGAAAACTCCAATAGGCACACCTGGGCATATGCAAGCGACCAGATTTTTTCATTGTTTGAGAGAGAAAAGTGTATCAAGAATAATGACCAGGCCATGAACCAATTCATTAAATGTTAAGTATGGAATTTATAACAGTGGATAACTGAGACACTCCTAAGTCATTTGTGATTTTTTTAATTCTGTAAGTTGCAGCCCTGTGGATTTTTGTTGGAAAAAACAAAAACAAAAACAAAAAAACAAACCATCTCCCTCTATTTAGGAACATTGGATGAAATATTTCCAGAAAATGGACTATTTCAGTGGAAATTCTTGCCTACTATGTCACCACTTTGAAAATGATTAAAGAAAATGGGGTCTCCCCCAGCAGAGGCAGGTACTTTTGACTTGTCAGATTGAAGCTGGACATTTTCTCTTCATTTGGAACTGCCACAAAATGAGCCCTTTCATGTCCTCAGTAATACCAAACCAATGCAATCCATCTGTTCTGCTAAATTATTTCTAGTTCCCTAACCAAAGGCACTGCTTTTTCATGCATTTTATCATGATTTTATGCCCTTTATTATATTTTACAAAAGGTTCTGATTCCTCCAGGGCCAATGAGAACTGATTAGGACACTGGCCTCCGTCCAGGCTTTGAACACAGGAGGGGAAGGAATAGAACTGTTTCCTTTTTTCCCTGCTCCTTGGCAGAAAAAAAAAATTAAAAAAGAATCTATACCGTGTGTGTGCTCTGTGTGTGGGTGGGTGTGGGCAGGCTGCATTTTCTCCTGTCACAATATGACTTTGTAGATCATGTTCAGAACATTCCTTCTATAATCAGGTTGCTTTAATGGGGTTTCTTTCGGAGAGACTGCTTCTTCGGGAAAGAACCGGGGTGTGTTGTGAGGCTCAATGATATGGTCATTTTAAACTAGTCAGACTTCAAACCAGAATGCAGACCGGGGTTCGGAACCGAGCTGGCACCCCAGGTGTGCAGCACAGGGGAGGCACTCCCTGAATATTGGTTCCTTCCTGAACAGGAGGGAAGGAGCTGGCTGAGTGCTCGGAGAATGAAAACAGAATAACGAGCATGTCCCACAGTAAAGGGTCTCTTGATTAAGGACATGAAAGAAGAGCTCGCTATAGACTTGCTTTCCCAAGACCCTAAAAGCAAGGTAGTGAAGACCTGCATTTGGATCTCAAGTGAAATGTCAAGAAATACCCAAGTGAACGCCATCTCTTCAATGCAACGTGTTTCCAAATATACTCAGGATTCTCAAAGAAAACATTTTGGTCAGAATCATAGAGGACTTTAGAGAGACATCCTGCAGACTAAATATCTCTGAGAACGGAAATCAGTATCTCCCTAAATTACGATTATCTGAGCACTTTACCCCATCTTATGACTCATTATGCCATTGACCTTTGACTCAAGAGAGCGTCATGAGAGAGAAATGAAGGGATAAAGGGTGCACAGGAAATAGAAAATATGGGAAGGGATTAAGTGAAAATATCTATATTTAAACCTAATAAATTACTCACAATGATGCCAGAAAATGAAAACGGTTGGAAACCTCAATTTGAGAGGAAAAGTGAAGTTGACAAATATTAGACATCTGATGAAAGTGAGGCAAAATGGAAGTACTCCAGGGGACTCTGAGTAAGAGACGAGGAAAGCTGTTGCCATTTCAGTGTTTTCAGCTTAGTCATCCTTCAAGCTCCCATAGCAGTGCCCCGTGAGATAGAAATCTCAACGCATGCTTTCTCCAGATCCCTTTTCCAGGTAGACATTTTCATATTGCATTGTCCCTACCCCCCCCCCAACCCCAGCTTTCTGTAGGAACATGCATGTCCTGTGTGTGGGTCTTACTCTACAGCAGCCTTAAAAACAGAAGTGATGATTAAGAATGAGAGGTGGGGTAGATAAGAGATCAACCAAAGGACTTGTATGCATGCATATAAGCATAACCAATAAACACAAGACACTGGGGGGTTGTGGTATGCCTGGGGGGGCAATGGGAAGATATGTATACATGTAACACATTAATAAAAAAAATGTATTCCTTATCTTTAGTGTAATTGTTGTCTAAAAGAAATATATTTTATAATAATAAAAGGTCAGTGTAAAATACTTCCTGGTAGTTAAAAGGAAGGAAAGAAAGTGGGGGTGGGGGAAGTGAAATCAAAGCAGTAAAATGAACCATGTTACATTTTAAGAGTGACAAGTTACACTGGATTGTAAACCAGAAGGGAATACTCTTAGAATAAGTACATGTCAAATAGGCTGGCCGGTTGTTCTCTCCTTACTGTTTGTTAGCTGATATCACTTAAGGGGATGACTGATACTCAACTCAGTTCAGCAGGTGTTCTCGCACGATTTCTCAGCACTTGAGTTACTGTCAATAATTGAATCATGTTAGCAGGTTATTTTTTCAGATGTGTGATTGGGAAAATGAGAAAGGAGTTGAGGCAAGCATGGAGGGTATGGCTGTAAATATATGTGACTAGTTAATGAAAATATAAAGATATAATTCTTATTACTGATATTTAATGAGGCAGAAATTCAGTTTCAGAGCTGAAAAATATATTTATAGAAAAAGAAAAACAAATGAAACTTTATGATATCAGTCAAAATGTTGGTCTGATTACGTATAGAACTGACATTATTTAAGACAAAGATGATTCACTGTATGAGCATATAAAATATCAGTGGCTATGGAATTCTTAGATTCATAGAAATGAGAGCTGGAAGCCTATTATTTCACAGTGTTCATTATTCTGCCAGAGAGAACTAGTTTCTGCAGTCTGGTTTCCAGTCCTTTGCTCATTCCAATTTCAGATGACTCAGACCATGGATTTACCACTATTTATCTTGGATTTTCCAGCAGTTGAAATCTCAGTTAAAATGTTTCTCTTTAATATTGACTTTGAACGTTTGCTTCCTATTTTTCTCTCATGTCTTCTCATTCTATTGCTTTGGTTGTTCTGCTCTTCCATAAACATTTTCAAATGTGATGGTTATCATTAAGTCACAAATGTCAATAATATGTTTATTTATCGATCAGGGCAATGGTTGATCAGATGGCCATCGCAAATTTGCCTTTGTCTTCAGCATTACTTACCTGATTTAATTTCAGTTTTAATTATTGCCTATCTGGGATTAATTTCACTGAAACATATTTTTATTCCTCTAGAAATATAAATTGGGTGTCAAAAAGGGGGAACTTCAAGCTGTGACAAAGAAACTCCCATAAGTACTTACTTCTTTAGCAAATAGCGGCACAGTGTCTAAAAATTTCCATTTTCTATCACTCCTGTTACCCCATGGGTCTCCCCCCACCTCCCCGCCCTGTTACATGACTTATTTTTAGTGACAAGCACAGCTCTGCCTTCCACACAGTAAAACCTTAGGAAGTGTAAGTCCAGGCTTTCGGCTGCTCACACATCCACAGCTGCCACATCCCTGTAATTAGGGAGGTTGAATATGGACATATCCTGGTCCTGAAGGAGGTACTGTTGTCACCTGAGGGTTCTGTGTCATCTGGGACATGAAAGGACAGATTCTCTTCGAAGTTCACTGAACATAGTTCTCTTCTAATCCATTGCTTTATAAGTACCTTATTATGATACATATTTTAAGTGAAATATTAACACTATCTGGGCAATTTTAGGAAACACAGCAATTTTAAAAAGTTGGCTTAATTCACTTCCTACACCAACATGATGTTTATTGGGCTCACAAACATGCCAGCTGAGAATTGTGGCTGCTGATTGATGGAGCTTTAATTTAACATACAGTTTTATCTGTATCAAAGGACCATTGTTTCTTAAATGAGGTGAGTCTCTCTGCCTAGCAGGTGTGTAGAAATATTGACTGGGTCTAGAGTGTCTCAGACTATCTCTGGTTCAGCAGTGGTTATCATTTTTTTTTCATTTCCATTCTGTCACAAACTAATACTTTTATAAGGTACATTAAAAATGAAATGCTACAAAAATGAAAGTTGGTTGAATGACATACAAGATTCTATTGGATTCAACAGACATAAAGATAATTCTGTCAGTTTACTGTAACAGTTTCTAAATGTTTACTTCGAATTCTGTATAGACCTCATCAGACCATAAAACAGTTCCTTAACTGTTTCTGATCACATAGGTCACACATTGGTCTAGATCAGGGTGGGGAACATCTGGCCCGCGGGCCTTATCATTTGGTCTGGCCCTGCCAAGACAACAACAGGCAGGGCTCAAAATTCAATGAATCTAGGAGTTTTGTTCATAGCAACATAACTTTATGATAAGTGAATCACATTAAGTGAATGATGTTATAAATATCCAAATGGCCTTTGGCAAAAAAAGGTCCCCACCACTGTCTAGTTCAGTAGTTCTCAGTCTGTGGGTCTCGACCCATTTGGGGGTCGAATGACCCTTTGACAGGGGTCGCCTAAGACCATCAGAAAACACAGATATTTACATTATGATTCATTAACAATAGCAAAATGACAGTTATGAAGTAGCAACGAAAATAATTTATTGGGGAGGGGGGGTCACCACAACATGAGGAATGGTCGTGGCATTAGGAAGGTTGAGAACCACTGGTCTAAATGAACACTTACTATGAGGTGCATGCATATGAAGTGATCAGCATATTTGTTATAAACAAATATATTGAAATGTATTGGTCTTACTTAAGTCCTTTAAGAAATCTTAAGAAATTTGTTTCAACACATTTTTTTTAGGTGAATGGAAAATAAGATGTTGATTAATTTACTTCTCAGGTAAACAACAGACCCTGTTTGTTGTGTAAGCTGATACTTTTACAAAGGAGTTAATTTCTTTGTGATAGATTCTTTTTATGCCAAAGAAGAATATGCTTTATGTCAGTTGCCCATTTAGGCATAAGCAGTCCGTGGGTTCTGAACGTTGCCTACTCTCATTTTTCAAATATTATTATGGTACTTTACTAAGCAAATCAGTGTCACATTCCTTCATGATGAAACTCAGCCCATTATTAATCATCTTAAATGTGACTTGGGGCCTGATTTTCTTCGAAACATTGTCAGTGGAGTACTGTAGGCTTCTGCTGTTTTCTTTCAGCGGATTCAAGGTCGAAAAGCCAGCCTGGAGGAAATACAGCTTGTTCACTCGGCACATCACTCACTGCTGTATGGCACCAGCCCCCTGGATGGACAGAAGCTGGACCCCAGGACGCTCCTAGGTCTGTATGGGCCTCTCTTCTACTGAGAACAGCGCATTCCAGCACTATCATTAGTCAGGGAGGGTGTCAGTTCAAAATACTTGGCAAGCAGGATGACAAAAAACCCAGCTCTCCATCAGCATTGCTCTCTGGAATGACTGAGTCCCTTATAATAAGCTAATGCAGATGAAGAAAAATCGTGCATTAGAAAAAATGACCAAGTTCCCTGATGTTAACATTTAAATTCATGTTTATTTGAACAGCTTTTCTCCATTGTATTTTAGCATACAGGAATAAATGTACAGTTGAGTTTGTTTGCTTACATTTTTAAACCAAAAGAAGAAAGGTTTTCACAATCTCTATGCGAACTTATCTTCACCTTTTCCATTTGTTTTGTGTTATTCAGTTCTTTTTCTTGGTGATCTTAACAGAGAGAGGGCATAGTACAACTTATTTTAAGTGAAAACTCCTTATTGCTATGCCTAGAATATGGCATTTTATAGTTAGATTGCATTTTAAAACTTAATGTAATCTTTTTAATGTCTTTACTGTGGAATTAAACAGTAAAGTAGGTGGCAGAAGTAGAAAACTAGTAAACATAATTTTTAGTTAACATGATTTTTCAAACCTCTGCCATCAGATTTTAAAATAAAATGAATGTTGAACAGGCATATATAAACTTTATATGGGCAATAGAAATAATAGATTTGGAAAAAGTTCAATACAGAACTTTATTTTAGCTGAAACAATTCTATTAATTAAGTTTATTAACAACCTTTTATAGTGGAATAACAATACATAACATGGCTATACATACCAAGAGGATATTTTTAAAACTATTTTAACTAAAAAAAAAGGTATTGCAGGACTTTTTTTTGTGTGTGTGTGTCCCCTTCTTTCAATAAACCTATTGTGTCAATTCCAAATTATTGAACTCTGTCACCTAATTCAATATTATTTCAGAATAATTTTATATTAACTGGTCCTAAAGAATTCAGAAGCAAATATAGACATGTGGTAGGCAGGCATCCCTCCCTTTATGAAGTAAAGGAAGATGGGTTGATGTGAGTATGCCTACATGCATTCAGGGGAGGTACTGGAAGAAATTGACAGAAAGGGGAACGTGAAATTATTCAGTGTTTTAGCAAACATTATTAAAATTTGATGATGAAAAACAGTTTGTATAGAATTAAGTCAATATCTACAATAATAAAAAAGAAACAGGCAGATTAACCATCACTCTACTATGCCAAGCCGTGCCCATCAGCCAATCAGGGGTGAGTATGCAAATTAACCAAACCAAGATGGCAGCCTGCCACAGAACTGGAGCAAGCAGGAGACTTGGGTTTCCCTGGCAATGAAGGAAGCCAAGCTTCCTGCCCACCCTGGCAGGCCCTGGCCTCCACTCAAGGCTACAGCGTTTCAATTATAGAAGATAAATCAATTCTAGATACTTGCTTCCAGCTGGCCCTGGCCTCTGCTCAAGGCACTGAAGAAAAAAAGAAAGAAAAGGAAAGGCTGGGACCTTGAGTCTCTGGGGGATGATTAGACCAGGATGGGATGGCAGGGGGCATTGTGATAAGCAGACCATCAGGGGGCCAGTTGGGGGTGAGCAGGCCTTCAGTGGGGGTTAGTTGGAGGTGATCAGGACATGGGGGAGGGGGCAGTTTGAAGTGAACAGGCCAACAGGTGGCACAGTTAGAGATAAAGCTGCTAGCAGAGGGTCATTTGGGGGTGTGCAGGTTGGCAGACAGAGTGATTAGGGGCAATCAGGCAGGCTGGCAGGCAGGTGAGCGGCTGGAGCCAGCAGTCCCAGATTGTGAGAGGGATGTCCAACTGAGGGTTTAGGCCCTATCCATGTAAACCGACAGTAGGACATCCTTTGAGGAGTCCCAATTGGAGAGGGTGTAGGCAAGGCTGAGGAATACTCCTCCCCATGCACAAATTTTATGCACTGGACCACTAGTGTTAATATAAAGAGGAATAAGTCAATCTGAACATATGTACTCTGCATATTTTTTCTTCTGTTGAAGGAAGGAATCTCTGCACAGAGAGTACTTCATTTACTGTGGATACTGTGTAATAAATGTCCTTATTTTTACATGAGTTAATAATCTGACGCAATTTATCCAAAGATGAAATTAACCACACATTAACTTTTATGGTTTTATGAGGTCAAAATACTCATATACTTAAAGATAGGAAGCTATGTTCATTTTTATTTATTTATTTATTTATTTATTTATTTATTTATTGGTTAATCCTCATCTGAGAATATTTTTCCATTGATTTTTTTTTTCAGAGAGGGTAGGAGAGGGAAAGACAGAGAGAGACAATCAATGTGAGAGAAACATATCAATTGTTTGCACAAGACCCAACCAGGGCCTGGGCCAGGGAGAAGCCTGCAACTGAGGTACATGCTCTTGATTGGAATCTAACCCAGGATCCTTTGGTCCAGAGGCCAATGCTCTATCCACTGAGCCAAACTGGCTAGGGCAATTTTGGTTACATTTAAATTAAGAGAAAACATGTAGCATCCTCCCCTCCATTTTTTTTTTACTATGTTCTTAAACTATAAATCAATATAGATATAGGACTAAATATTTTGAATTTAATTGGGAAGAACTTACATGTAGGTGTTTGAGAGAGATTCTAAAACAACAGTTTTCTACACTTTAAGAGAAAAGACATGTTTGCGAAAGCAATTTTTAAGTTTAATTTTGATGAGCTGGAATTCAACATTGATACCACTTCTGAACTACTTCAGTATCTCATGTGAGTCACAGCACATTTTCTTCCATTCAGGTTCAAAGTGAGTAATTCCATTGGTTTTTAAGTTTAACTTTTCATACTTCTTTTTTCTTTTTAAAATTTGTATTCTCATGGCTTATTTTTTATTTATATTAAAAAAAATAAACAGACTGCCATGTAGAAGTATAGAAATGTAGAACCACCAAGATATTTCTCTTTCTTTATCCCTTTCTTTCACTCCCGTATATCCCTCTTCTTCCCCCATTCCCTCCCAACACTGAGTGGGGATGGTGGTGTGGGGGGAATTTGTCAATGTGCACACACATTGAATTTAAACTCATTACATTTATGAAATTTCTGAGTTGAATTGATAATACTACTCTTCTTGGTTACGTTCCAGAGTTAGGAGGATTTAAATAAGAGTAGTTCATTATGACCAGACCTATCATTCTTTGTATCTTGAAAGATATGTATGGCTTATAAAATAATTAGATTGGAAAATGTGCACCATTTATCTCTTTAAATACTCTAGACCCTGTAAGGTGACACTTTAAAAACATTCTCTCCAATCATTTCTGGTACAAGTTTTTCCTTAGCATTAATATTCCTGTCATTCTTACTACCAGTTTTCATAATCTTATGGCTAGTCAGATCTCAGTCCATGGGGATGGCAGCATAACATTATTTTTTTAAATTATAGTCAATTCAGTAAATTAAAAATTTTATACACCACTAAATTTAAATTATTATTTGTCTTTTTTGTATTATGTAAACATTACTAAATACAATTGTCCTTAAGCAGCTTAACATTTACCAATATTTTCATTGTTCTCTTTGAGTTTACATAAATTTTTAAAAATTAATTTATTGCATTGTAATATTAACTTTATTCCTTTTAACTATGAAGAGTTCAGACATTAAATATACAGTATTATGTATTTTAATTTCACATATGACATGTGAATGCATCCTTGCAAAATACTCAACAATGTAGAAATATCTTTGTTATGAGCAACAACTTAAGTAAACTTTATCCCTCCCCAAGCTATCTATAAGTTTTTATATATCTTTTACTGATGTCAGCATTTCAGATTTAATATGTTTTTATGATTTGTTTTCTATTGCTTACTTTTTTCATGAATACCTTTATATATATAATGAGGTGTATCATTTTTCTCATTTGTACTTAAATTTTTGTTTATCGTTTTCCATCTGTTCGCTCTTGCATTTGAAAAAATCAACTCATGAAATTTCTTGTTTTCAAAATCAAATATTTTCTGTGACCATAAAATCTGTTTAGACGTTTATTGACATGGCCTGTGAATTCCACCACAAGCCTGTTTTAATTTTTTCATTATTATTTCACTGATCATCAATAGAACAAATGAATTGGGAAAGGTAAAATGGAAGTTTGCACCTCTTTCTATGGCTAATCTCCTGAATGACTCATCTGAGTCACTTCAGAGCCAGTTGACTATGTTATAGAAATGCCTACTCCTTTCCCTCTAATTATTTTGCAAGGTAGATTTTAGCCTGAGAAATTTAAGAGTAGTTATTTTTGTTTTCTCTACTCATGTAGTAGGTAATGTAGAAAATAAAAATGGAGATAACCAAAAGGATTAAAATTCCTTAAAGTATTAATACTAAGAGACAGTCACAAGTAAGATTTTGGCATATATTTTTAAGAAAATATTGTATTATACAGATCTCTAAATAGTATTATTCTCATTATAGGGTTTTGTAACTTATTTGTTTGAAAAATTATAAATATTGGAGAGGCTAAGTATACTTAGTCATAGCTTTATCTGAAATATAAATTCAAAATAAATCTGTATTTTTGAATGGATGTTTTAATACTTAAAACATTAAAAATGGATGTTTTCATAAATATTGGCTTGTAAAGCCACATTAGAGGGATATACTCAGTGAATAGCTGAGTTATTCATAGTAAAGAGTAAATTTTAAAATGTTGTGATACATTGTACAATGTGTAGGACAGTTAAAAATAATCTTCAGACATCAATTTCATAGGTATTTGTCTGTTCACGTGGGGCAATAGACTCTACATTTAATATTTTTATTTGCTGTGAGCTTTTACCTATCTAAAATTTGATCAGTTTTAGCCGAAACCAGTTTGGCTCAGTGGATAGAGCTTTGGCCTGTGGACTGAAAGGTCCCAGGTTCGATTCTGGTCAAGGGCATGTACCTTAGTTTCAGGCACATCCCCAGTAGGAGGCGTGCAAGAGGCAGCTGATCAATGTCTCTCTCTCATCGATGTTTCTGACTTTCTATCCCTCTCCCTTCCTCTCTGTAAGAAATCAATAAAATATATATAAAAAATAAGTAAATAAAAATAAAATTTGATCAGTTTTCTTCTGAGTTAAATGAGAATCATGTGACATAGTATGTATTAATAAACACATCAAAATTATAAATTAGTTGTTAGAAATATTAAAAATATTTAAAAACTATAATTCCCAATTTATATGTTTTTTTTTTCATATCTTCTTGCTATATAGGTGATGCCTCTCAAAAGTTTTTTTCTTCATTACCTTGTGGTGGACTTGGGGTAAGTATGAGGTTGTTCATTGCTCTTAAGTAACAAACTTAAAAACTGTGTTCTTTGATTTATCTATTCAATTATGTTTAAAGCTGTTTTTCAGTAGAAGTTATACTAGACTGCATGACTGGCTCTATAATGTGTGTGGGCTCATTGCCAAATGAAAAAACAGATCCCACTGTTCAATAAATAAGAATTCAAGATGGTAACAGTAGAGAATTAACCAGATTAGCCCATCTCGCTATAGGTCCCTGTGTGACTGCACAGGTCACTGCTCACAAAGCTGGCTTTGCTAGGCTTTTCTATACCTGGAAAAAAGGTAGTACGAGAGGTTGTAGCAGTTTTGTAGCGGAGTTCGGTTTGCAATGCAGTCATACTGAATATGCAGATACATTATTTATATTCCTGATGAAAATGGCATAAACTTCACCAAGTGCTTTGTATTGTGGGACATTATGCTTGTGAACCTCCTGGGGCCATTTTTGTCTTCGATAATTAACAATGTTTTTGACCCAGATATTTATACCACATTGCAGGGACAAATGTGTTTGAGTCCAGCAGCATATGAAGAAAAATGTCTACATTTTGTGGATGATTAGAGCATATGCAATAGTCAAAAATCTATTTAAAGTTAACCCTTACCATTAATAGACCTTCATCTATAAAGCTGAGTGCTAAGTCGTGTTGGGGCAACATATACTAGACCAGGTTTAAGGACTAAGGAACTTAATTAGGTTTCTTGGATATGGAATGGAAAGAACAAAACTAGTCTTTTGTATGCCATGTGTTAAGCAATATTTTGCTATAACTACATTTTATACGGGGAATCCCCATGTATTTTCATAAAATTCTTTCATTTTAGTGATATTAGATTTATCCAGGATAATCTTCCTATTCCTTTACCAGTGATTCTGCCCTCTAGAAATAAGAATGAAAACTACAACTAACAACTGATAGGACTTTACAGTTTCTCATGTACAACAGAGGTTCATAACAACTGGGTAAAATAGTCATGACTGATAGCACGGTTTTGCAAATGAGAACCTCAAGTGTCAGAGAAGTGAGGTTATTTTTCCTGAAGCCGCACAGGAGAGGGGAGAAAGTTGAAAATGTGAGGTAGACGGGAAAGTCCAAGTGGAAGAATTCCAAAAGAGCATTGTCAGTATGTCCGTGGCTTTCCTCTTTAACAGGCTGGCACAGCCCCCGGAGCCAGTGGGGTCCCCTTTGTGGTAGCTCGCCAATGAGCTTGGCTTTTTGACCCCCAGCACAGGATAATCACTACCCCATATGTATCCGTGCTAAGTTTTAGCAAGCCTTCTGTGAAGCTAAGAGCTGGCAAAATTATTCTAGAAAGCAGAGGGCAAACTGAATTTTGAAATAGGGTTCATTGGCTTTGAGATTATTTTCCACCATCCCAAGGGACCATCTTATGAGAATGGCTGATTACCTGCCAATGAGGCAAAGAAGCAAAGCTAAGGACGACTTGGTGGGTCTGGTGGTGGTGAGGAAATCAAAGCTGTTGAAAGAGTGGGGTCCCCACACCCCCCACTCGTTTACAAGCCCCTTTATTCCAGGACCCAGAGCTTAAGTGAGGACAGCTCCCCAGGACCCACCTGCCAAGTTTGAATAGGGCTGTGCCTATAACTCACTATCCCTTGAGCACAAAGTTCCTTCCTCTCCTTTGCTGCTCTAAACCCATAGCAAGGGAACTTCTCATCTTTAGCCAGAATTGCTCTAGTAAACTCTTAGGTGTGCCCCATGAATGAACAGTGACACTGACCTAATCCAGATGGTGCCAGTGCTGGTGGGTAAGTGAGGCTTGAGCAGAGGCAGGACAAGGAAGCCTGATTAGTTTGCTTGCATTAATACCAGAAAGGGCTGGACCTCTGTTGATGAAAGTGGCCTCTAGGTCTCTGGTAGTGTATTTGTAGGTCTAGGTGAGTGTGTGTGTGTGTGTGTGTGTGTGTGTGTGTGTGTGTACACAAGCTTTTCCTGTTGATGTACCAGAGAACTAGTTGGATTCAGTCTTCCTGTGTTTTCTTTTTCCAGAAATCAAATTATGTTCCTATGCATAAAGGTACCATATTGCCCCCTAATATCTTTGGTTTTGATATGAGTCCTAAGAGAGACTCTGGATCCTCTGGATTTGTACTAGTCTCCATTCTTACCTTCCAAATGGTTCTAGACATACTGCGTATATGAAAGACACCTAGGATGAACTTGGTGGAGTCCAACATGGCACAATAGGGGCACCCTAGTGAGCTTGGAAAGCACTGAAATGGCTTTTGTCTTAGGCCAGTGGTCGGCAAACTCATTAGTCAACAGAAACAAATATCAACAGTACAATGATTGAAATCTCTTTTAAGAGCCACATTTTTTAAACTTCTTCTAACGCCACTTCTTCAAAATAGACTCGCCCAGGCCATGGCATTTTGTGAAAGAGCCACACTCAAGGGGCCAAAGAGCCGCCTGTGGCTCACGAGCCGTAGTTTGCCGACCACAGTCTTAGGCCACTGTTCTGCTTCAGATGATCTAAGATGAACCCACGGTTTAAATTCTAAAATACTTAAATGCTCCCCAACTGTTCAACAAATTCCAGTGACCTAGACTATATACCTTTCTACTAGATGGGTTTATTGCATGCTTACTGAATGCTGATGACTAGATGGCTTTTGAGGAGACTACCTGAGACTTTAGGAAACCATCCCCTAAAATCCCATGTGATAATCCGACAGTATTGTTCGGGCAGCTCAGTGGGCGAGTGGTATATAAGGTGCTTTAAAGTAGGTCTCCTGAGTTGCATTTTGAGCAACAACCTCAAGGTTTCTGAATTCTTTTGTTTGGTTTTCATTTTGTTTAGTTACTATGGCATGACTCATTTCTGATGACTGTGTGATTGCACTACAAGAAAATGTGCCGTTGAAAAGAGCATTGTACCAAATCCCAGGACTTGGTCGGAGTCTAGTGAAACCAATAATTAAGGGACTCCGGAAACAAAAGCCAGCGCAGGACCATTTTAGTTCTCACTCCTCAGGGTATACATATCACCAAAAATAGTGATCATTTTCCTGGCCATCTGACCTGCTGCTGTGTGAAGAAATCTTGAAGTCATTTCTCAGCCTTATTTTTCCCTCTGCACTTGATAGGCCACAAAGAAAGAGAAAAAAAAAAAAAAGAAAGAAAGAAAGAAAGAAAAAGAAAACCCACAAAAGCAAGGACGAGCAGGCTTTTATGATAATGTCGTCATCAGCTCCCAGCTTCAAACGCTTCTGCGGCTTTTGAGTTGTCATTTATAACTTGGAACTGAATCGACCCATAATTCCCCTGATACACTTAGAGAAATTGATAACAGACTCTGCACTTCTTTTATGGCTCGGAGGAGGCAACTCCAATCACATCACTATTGGCAGGCAATATTATTTTTTGACATGGTTGTAAAAGTATAAAGGGGCTTATGGCATTTGTTTAGATGAGGAATGGGCTATCAAGCTGTGCTGGGGTTTACAGGACCAGATTAGTGAGAAGCAAAGGGAATATGATGTTTGCAAACAGGATATGATTTTATATATAAGTTTGGGTTTCATGCTCCGGTCCCTGGGGGAAGCCCTGCAGACAGCAGAGAATTCCACTTTCATCCTACGACAGACAAGCTGCCCGTGCCAAAAGGCAGACACAGCAACGTGGTCAGTGGGCAGCGTCAGACCCCTGATTGGAGGAGGCCGAGTAATTCCCCGGGAGGAATGAGGAATTGCAGAGCCGGGGCAGAATCCCGGCCAGCCTAACCGGTCAAAGCTGTGCCAAAAATGAGGCTCCGCGAGCTTCATCAAGGCGCTTTCTCCTGCAGCAGCTCGGGCGGACCGTGAACAGGAAGCCAGCTTTGCACTGCAGACTTCTCCTCGGCCCCGTATTCTATCTGATGGCACCTCGCTCTGACACGCTGTGGGGGTTAGGGATGTCATTTTTTTGTGATTTGGGGAGGGGGGGAGATGGGGAGAAGAATTAGGTGATTGTGGGGAGGTAATTTAAGGCTCACTTCAATTGCTCTGAGGTTTTCAGCAGACGTTTCAGCCATATACTAACTGCACTCACTGCACAGGAGGCAGGTTTGGATGAAATGTCTCAAATTTTCTTTCATTCTGTCAGGTTTAAAACGTAAGCTCTCTCCCATCTGATATGTGCAATTTACATATGTGGAAATATGATATGTATACACATATATTTATTCAAAAGAAAACTCTGTTATTTTACATTATATTTATATGTTCACATTATTTTTCCATTTAATATGCCACATTGGTCCTCCACATTTATTCTCCCCAATAACAGTAAAAAATAAAAATAAAAAAAAAATCCAGTGACCAGCCTTTCAAAGGATTGCTTTAATTTTCTCTATTATATTATAATATCAGGGAATAATTTATTTTATTTTATTTTTTAACATATTTTTATTGATTTAGAGAGAAAGGGAGGAGAGAGAGATAGAAACATCAATGATGAGAGTCATTAATGGAGCCCACAACCTGGGTATGTGCCCTGACTGGGAATTGAACTGTGACCTCCTGGTTCATAGGTCAATGCTCAACCACTGAGCCATGCCAGCCATGTGGGAATGATTTATTTTATGACCAAATCTATGGTTATATAGTTGAATTGAATGTAACAGATAGGTTTGGTTAAAACACATTTCTCCTGCTATTTAGTGTTTTTTTTTAAAAACAAAATTAATATTTTATTTTCAATTTTTGTTGTTGTTGTTAATCATCATCCAAGGATATGTTTTCATTGATCCCTAGAGAGAGTAAAGGGAAGGGAGGAAAGGAGAGGGAGAGAGAGAGAAACATTGATGTGAGAGAAACACATCGATTGGTTGCCTCTGGCATGTGCCCCTACAGCAGTGGTTCTCAACCTTCCTAAGGTTGAGACCCTTGCATACAGTTCCTCATGTGGAGGTGACCCCCAACCATGAAATTTTGCTACTGTTATGCATCATGATGTAAATATCTTCATTTTCCGATGGTCTTAGGTGACCCCTATGAAAGGGTCATTCGACCCCCAAAGGGGTCTCAACCCACAGGTTGAGAACCGTTGCCCTATAGGGACCTGGGATCAAACCTGAAACCCAGGTACGAGTCCTTCACTGGAAATAGAACCTGAGACCCTGTGGAGCACAGGCCAACACTCTAACCACTGAGTAACACTGGCCAGGTCTACAAAATTAGTATTTCAGAAGACGTGCCGTATGCCACCATAAGAGGAGTGAGGGGCAGGAAAAATAAGGTAAGACCTGTTGTCAATGGTTTAAAAAGTGCAGGAATGAGATAAGGAATAAGACAAGTTGCTCAGAGCCTTCTCATTGGCTGATCTGGAGAAATGCTGTGCTGTGGCTGCACAAAGGATGAGACTTCCAGAACAGAACAGAAGAGAGGTTGTGTGAGCGTTACTCAAGCAGGCATAAGCAAAACTGTCAAGGCATGAATGTGTTTGGGTATTGCAAGGGGCAGTTACGAGTGAGGGTCAGGGGAGTCATCCAGGTATTAACTGCTTAGGTTATAACAACACACCATATTTTTGACATTTGCACCAAGCAGTTGCCAATTGACATGACTGACTGTTTTCTGCATCAAAATCTATGCTTATGCCAAAATTGGGATGTTCCTCAAGTTTTGATAATGACTCAGGAACCCCTCCCTTTTTTCCTAGGTGTAGCATCTCATGTTATTACACCCCGTTATCCTGAGCATGCACAATGCCTTTTGTTGTGTTCACAGAGAGAGAGTGGGGGGGTGGAGGGGTCACATCTGTTTCTCACGTGCAGTAATCAGGATAATGTTGATTTCCTTCGTATTAATGTGCAGCTCGGTCCTGGCTTGCAATCAGTACTTCATTTCCTCCTCTGCTGTTATCAAAGATACATAGCAGTTCTCTCCCCTCCAGCACAAGAAGAGGATCCACCCTGATTTGGAATCTCTCTTTTTCTCATCTCCCCTTCCTAATTGTATTTGGGTTTTCATTCATTTTCAAACGTGATGCAAATGATGCCAGCAGGAACAACCCAGGGCACTCGGGAAAAGGAAAACAGATAAGCTGCCTTAATGAACTTGTTTGAGAACATTTTTATTTGTGCTGTGGATTCTGCAAAAAGATCATGTTGCCCCAGACTGGGAGACTGGAGTACAAAATATTATGCAGGCCAGGGAATTCCTTCTCAGTGACAAAGGAAGTTTCCAGTATTGCATAGCTGATGTTCCCACAGAGATAAACATATACACATTACTCTGTGTTTACTAGAAGATGTAACATTTCAGAGTCTTTGAGTGTCTGATGCCCATTGCAGAAAAGAGGAAAATGAGAAATGAAAACCTTAACATCCTCCTTAATTCACTTAGCTGTAGCATCCCCTCTGCGATGAAATTCCTTGAGTTGCTTTGACAGTATGGCTGAGGACAACAGGATGCATTTTGAAATTCTATCTTCATTTTCTTTTTAAAGTAAATCTCAATATAGCAAAGGTATTAAAATTCTCCTCTTATCAAAAGGAAATCATCATCAAAGCTTTACCCATGTTTTCTTTACATTCTTGGCATTACAATGTCTATAGAAAATTATATGTGCTACTATATCAACCAAATGATTCAGCAGCAAGGAAGAAAAAGTATGTCCTTTTTTAAAATAATTTTTTGCTCTATCATTTTCCTATACTATAATAATGTTCCTTTTGCCTATGTGTCTTGAGGATAAGCACCGAGACAAGAAGAAATTGCTCCTTAGATCTGTAGTTGCTGAAGGTAAACGGATTTGAGAATGTTAAGATCTACCGAGCCCAGGAAACCCATGATTCTATGAAACAAAAACTCTGAAAAATGAAAGCATACTTGAATAAATTTGAATATACAGTCGTCTACTGATTGCCACTTCTGACTGTCATGGTAACAGAGCCTTAGGTCAAACAGAAGTTTAGAGTTCACAAAGGAAACGGGGTACCTAGAGAAGGAATCTTGCTATAGCTGCTATGTTGTGCAGCCTGAAATAAAGCTCCATCCAGTCCCAATCAGCCTTTCATTCCGATGCATTTTTCCTTTGTTGTATTTCTATCCAGGATAGTTCCAGGTCTAGATAGTCATCCTTGTAACAAACGAATACTATCCTATGCATAATATTGGCGTATCATTATTGGATGTGCTGTCGTAAGTATTTTGACAGTAAGTTAAGGGAAGCATAATGGCTATATTTTCAAATACTAATTTTTCTTTCAAAATCCAAAACAAAAATGCAGTGGTTTTTGGAGTGCTTGAAACGGCAGGTAGTTCTGGGGCAATTCTTCGGAGGTAATGATTTTCAACCCCCACACAGACCTATAGTTCCTGCCTTCTGGGTCAGCACCTTCTTGTTATTGTGCAGGCTTCATTTTAAATATAAAACAAGTCAAGTAAAGGAGTTGACATTCTAAGCAATGGCTCACTTATCTTAGAAACAAAGCATATATTGAATCATTGTTTATATGACTACTAATAAGAATGTTAAAAGACTTACATTTGTAATGATATACATCCATCTCGTTTGGTTAGTTTATTCTGTTACATTGTCAATAATATGATTTGCATGGTCTCTAATATTTCTGTGGACACATATATACATATTTTTTATAAGGATCTATAAAGACTTCTCAAAATGATCCTACACCAGTTTGAAATGTAATCATTTAAGGAACTAAAAATACAAGCCTGCAAATAGTGAAATTTGCTTTCAAAGAGACCATTGTTTTTACTTAACCTGTTGTCTCCCTTTTACACATTTAAACATCTATCCATCCATCCATCCATCCATCCATCCATTTATTAATTTAAACATGTATGTGCCAAGTATGGAACAATCTTTAGCCTCATGTTTTTCTCTTACATTTTGATGTATTTTTTTTCCCTTTTGGATTCCCACTTACATCTCATTATTTTTATCACTATTTGTCTATGTTAATACTCTATTTTTACTTATCAATTTTAGTGAGAAAGACTTGGGAGTTAATAGAGATGTGGATTGAAGGTGATCAGAATATCTAGATTCTTAGTCAAAAAAGATTCAGCGTCATTTTCCTAATGAAATGTTTCTAAAGATAGCTTGTCTCAGCTTTCCTTGGCAAAGGCCTCAAGTCTGTATTCTGAAAGCTAGCAAATGCAGGTGACAGCATCTGACACTGTTCCATTAATATCAAGACATAAAGAAGTGCCAAATACTAACTGACACTACTCTCTGCCTTTGGATTTAATGTACACACAGCTGCTGGTGGCTACCACAGCTTAGGGCAGGATTCATTGATTTTCTTATTTATTCATTTGCTTACAAAATAAATATTTATTGAGTACGTATTATGTGCCAGGAACTGCAGGTACATCACTGAACAAAATTCTGTCCTGATGTGTTGAACTTTTATATTCGGGTGGGGGAGACAGATACGCAAATACACATTAGTATAAATATGTGAGTGTAATGATGAATGGCATAGAGAAAAGAAAGCAAAGAAGGGGGTGTGCCATGTTGGGGGGCTGGCGATGGAACTGGTGGTTGCTGTATATGTTGCCTTTTGAAGATTGGAATTGATGGGGGAGGGATCCCCTGGGAGTCTTGGCTTCTTGTGGTGACTAACTTGAAGAAGGACACAGGGAATGGTGAGATCGGTACCCAGGACCCAAGGCAGGATGATGGGAAATCAGTTAAAGCTCAGAAGGGAGGTCAGAGGGGCTTTGTCAAGACTGCTCAGAGTTCCGAGTCCCCATCTTCACATCTGCCCATGAAGTTGTGAACAACTAGGGGTAGGGCTGTCCTATCCAGAATGCACGCAGCTCTTGGCCTCCTTTGGGGCTCCTGGATTGAGTTGTGGTGATGTGGAGCAGGCACGCTGGATTTACAGGCACAACCTGCAATCCTGAGGTCTCCGTTAAGATCTGACCTTGAGGCCAGGGGCACAGTTCAAAAGGACCCAGAGATCTGGGCCTCGGCAGCAGATCCTGGGCTGGGAGACATCTGGGTGGCTCCACGGCTTAGCAGCATTACGTGCTTTGGGGTTCCCAGTCCCCGGGGACGTTATTCAGACACAGTTTCCTGTATAAATTGTGCAGCTGCAAATTAGATACAGTATTCTAACACCTGCCCGTATTCAAGTATAATGAAAATGCCCTGACATTTGCATGACATTTCCCAGCGCCTTTTCATGTTCATTTTAGTGGCTTTTTGAGTAACGCTGTTATGTTGTGGCCTCAGTTGCCTCTGGCTGGTCCCTGCTAGTTTATATCCGAGTTGAAAGATTCGGGGTAACTGCTTCGTTGATCCCCTTAGATTAGTGCATGGACCAACGGGTGGTGACTTCTCAATTTCTTCAGGATCAGTTGTACATAATTCAAAGAACTAAACTTTGGAATCTGAATTCCAAGGACGTTTCTTACCAATAACTGTTTCCGATCCTTAGTATATTCAATATTAAATGAAACAAACCAATAAAAAATGTCGACTAAGTTATTTAGGACTGTTCTCTAACAATATTTATAAAATAACTCTTAAGTTTGACCTTAATGGGGTTCAGATGATTGACTTTAATGAATTTTCTCTTAGGGCCATGGTGGGCAAACTGTGGCTCGTGAGCCACATGCAGTTCTTTGGCCCCTTGAGTGTGTCTCTTCCCCAAAATACCACAACCTGGGCGAGTCTATTTTGAAGAAGTGGCTTTGGAAGAAGTTTAAGTTTAAAAAATTTGGCTCTCAAAAGAAATTGCAATCGTTGTTCTGTTGATATTTGGCTCTGTTGACTAAAGAGTTTGCCGACCACTGTTTTAGGGAGAGGGACAGGTGAGATATCTTGGTTTAGCCAAGGGCCCAGAGAACTCTTTATTCTGTTGGTTCTCCTATAAAACTGGTCTGGTTCACATCCTCACATCAGAAGCTATTCTGTACATACAGGTACCAGTAAATATATATGAAATATATATATATAAGCTACCTTATATATTTTAATCCTTATAGCAATTCCAGGACTCTTATTCTGAAAGGTGTAACTGAGGCTTCCCTTTCTACAGTAAAGGAAACTGAGGCTCAAGAGAGCAGAGTAAGCTGTTCAAGTCACACAGTTAGTAGGTGGTGATGTCGAAATCTGATTGCCAAGCTCTTCACCACAATGCTGTGCGCACACACCATCCATAATTTCAGCCTCACATGATTGTCAACACTCCCCTCCCGAATGACAATAGCCCTAGCCATCAGACAGCACAATTGTTTGTTTTGCCAAAAGCATTCTGTTCTTTATTGAAATTCCTGTAAAGCATTAAATCCATGTATGCAGACATTATTAATCTGGGGTAAAAAATATAAAATTATGTAGCCACACACAGCATTTCATCCCTGTCTCGAACACTGAAAAATCTCTGCCATCACACCACACCACCGTGAGATGAGTTAATGAGGACTCATGTCACACACCAACTGAGTCAGAGTGAATTGTATTAAGCTGCTCGTGATAGGAATGGGGTTCTAACATGCGCAGTTGAGAGAACAAAAAGGTCAGCGTATTATGAAATACCCTTTACGCAATATGTGCATCAGCTTAAATGAAGAAACAGTAGGGAAAATGTATTATTTGGATTTATCTCTGACTCAATCTTGGAAAGATTGAGCAGCAGGTCACTGAAGCTGTGAATACCAGTGGTGACTCTCAAATTCCTTCACTGACCACATAACCCACAGGAATCCATATATTATTCGGCAAATCCTTTAGTTCACCAGTATCTTAAGTCAGGATCCCTCAAGCCTCACGGTGTAACACTTGGCCCCAACAAACATGTTCCTCTCTTCCTGTCACTGGCACACAAATAGCAAAGGCTATGTTTTCGGAGAGGGAGAGATTGCGCATGCAAGGTCAGTGGAGCTTCCAAAAGGCAGTGGATCACACTGTGAGGCGGTCTGTAGAACATCAACACATACGACATGCCCCTCGCCTCCTCCAGCTGCTGCACTGATAGTTCACGCCTCCGTTCCATATGGAATATCGGTCACAGTATTCATTCATCATATCCATGGCTTGGCCTGGAATCTGGAGGTCCTCGCCGTAGCTGCTCTTTTCTTTTTCATCTCACCATGACTAAAGAAGCTAAGGTGTGGGCATTATAATCTGCAAGCGATCCCGAGGGAATGGGCTGTCATTTAAGTGTTCCTCCCAGGGCTGAACAAAAGAGAGAAGGCATGTGGGTTCACCCACCCATTGTCATCATAAATCCATCCCAGCTCCATTTCAAAGGTCTCAGGCTTTGAGCAGAACATCTCACATGAAATGAATACATGCATCCCAAGAGCTGGCATGTGGCATCACGTGGGCAAAGGGAGGAACGCCCCTTGTCACGGGCCGCAGAGCCCTCTGAAGAAGCATCCGCTGAAGAAGGCCATAGGGCCTCCGCTCAGAAAGATGACTTTCATTAGTATTCCACAGGAGAGAGAAAGCCATGGTCAGCGGACACTTCCTCACGCTGACAGGTGGCCCTAATTAGGTCTGGTTGTGCAGAAAATAAATAGGCTGCTGTCTCAGGGGTCTGATTTAAAGGCTCTTCAAAGCTCTGAAACCCTGCCGTCTCGCCTGGCGTACCTACCCAGCTGATGTTCTGCCATTAGCATTGGCACACCTTAGGGACACTTGTACCAGGGGAGGGGGGCACTGTTTTCAGAAGCCACTGTGATGAAGCACATGGGCAAAGAACCTTGATTTAGAAATTAGAATATTTGGATTCAGACTCCCCCCTGTTCCTCCTCCTGCCCCCCCCCCACACACACACACTGTCATTGCTTTCAAAGTCTTTCTCCCACTCGGCAACACTAACGTGTAGATTCTGATTCGACAGAACTGGCACACAAATAGCAAAGGCTATGTTTTTGGAGAGGGAGAAATTGCACATGCAAGGTCAGTGGAGCTTCCATTCTGCATTTCTCACAAAAACACCCATGCAATATCAGTGCTGCTTACCCATGGACCACACTTTGAGGGGCAGGATCCTATATGATTAGAAATGGGCAAAGCATTTGATATTTCTGGGCCTCGGTTTCTTTACTTCTGTAAAAGAGAGGTGATAAATGAAATGTGCTTATCATCCTCTTTGGAGCTTAACTATGGCTGCTTGGGGATTTGGTTGAATGAGATTTAGAATGCAATCCATCTCCTTTGTGCAGATAGTTATAGGGTAGTTTCTGTAAGGGGCAGGGGTGAACTACTAGTATGACAACAAAGTTCTAGGGTGGAAGGGACATTCCAGATGTTTCTCAATACCAAGTCAGGGAAGGGAGCCCCTAATGCTGGCAAACGGGAGCTGCAAGTCCAGGTGTAACACTAACTAAATTACACATGTATTGCAGGACCTGAATGGGGTAGAGTTTTTATATCACATTTTAGACTTTTAGCCACATTAAGACCCTGCCTAGGAATTGAGGGTGGGCAAATGTAGGCTTACAGTTGTGAGTAAAATTCTTTTGAGTTAATAAAGCTGTTGTAATAATCATAACCTGCATGTCTTTTACGAACAACTACAAACCTACTTCTGTGCACCCCTGCATATCACTATAGAACGAACGCTTACTTTTGGCTGAGGAGTTTTAGTTCCCAATTTTCAGGGTGAAATATGCAAGACATCCTCGGAAGAGTCGTGTAGCACTTAGCCATGCCCACTGGGTGCATGTGAAACCTGTTCTGTAAATGGGCACAATCAGACTATCGTTAACGCTGGAATATTTCGGAAAGGGATCAACAAGCTGCGCTTGTGTTATACAAAGGAGACTGTGCCCAAATTCCTTTTCCTCTAAGTCATTCTGTTTCCCTGTTAAATACTTTCACATCCACTTTCAGTACAGGTAGCTTAATTTCTATCATGTGCAGCTTTTCCGAGCATTAGCTTTGTTTCAGGTGCCAATGATTGAGCTACACTGGATGTGCTTGGAAAAGGTCCACATTCATTCAGGAAACTCTAGTTGAACTAGATCCATATGTAGCTATAAAAAATGTAGTGTTCTGATTGGAGGGAGTTTCTGGCTTCCAGCATGATCACATATGATTTTGCTTTTGATGTGCTGTGGAATAGAAAGTAATGTTGGAACCAAAACTCTGGGATCATTTTTTTTTTCATACTTACCATTTACTGAGAACTTCCTACTTTCACCATTGTGTTGTATTGTGTTAAGCACTTTACATGCATTCACCAATTGGATGCTAATAGTAATCTTGTGAGGAAGATAGTATTATCTCCATTTTTCTCTTTTTTTTGTTATGTAGTTTTATTGCTTGCAGAAAGGAAGGGAGAGGGAGAGAGAAATAGAAACATCAGTAATGAGACAGAATCATTGACTGGCTGCCTCCTGCATGCCCGCTACCGGGGATCAAGCCTGCAACTTCGGCACGTACCCCTGACTGGGAATCAAACTGTGACCTCCTGATTCCTAGGTCCAAGCTTAACCATTGAGCCACACTGGCCAGGCTTTTTTGGGGTTGTTATTAATGAACATGGCCAAGTGTGAACAGCTTGTAAGTGGAAGTAATGGTTTTCAAGGTCTCTAACTCTATAAAGTCAACAAATACAAATTTGGTGTTATTGAACTTAACATTGATGATACCCTTGCCAAGGCTATCACCCAAGAAAATGGGATAAGGAAAAGGAAAGTTTATCCAAAGATTACTTGGGAGTTCTATTATAAAGCTTATTAGAAAGTTTGACAATTTCTCCAAATCCTAGGTGTAAAGTATCGGTGTAATACTTAGACAATTATTGGTAGTCATTGTATCTTGGTACAACTTATCTTGATAAGGCTGACTTATTAATAACACTCATAACACGTCCTATTTTTACCTCTACTTTCGCCTTTTCCTTCTTCCCCTCTTACCCAAATGGAATTCTTTCTTTGTATAATTTGAAAGAAAAAGGGCTTTCTCTATGAACTTAACCCTTCTCAAATAATGGCATGTGAAGCACAAGATTTTATTTGTTTGTTTTATTTCCTAGGTTTTATAAAGCAAAACTTGCATAAAATGCATGAAAATGAAGTACTAAACATGATTTACAAAATGGAAACCTCAATTATTTTTATTAGGTTCAACAGATATAAAATTATTCTAAACAGATTTCTAAGAAGCTTCTAAGTGCTTGCTTGTTGTGGACTGGGAACACTCTGAGGACTACCACACTTTGAATAGAAATATTCTAGGCCAGTGAATATGAATTTGTGTTAATCATATTTGAATTTAAATCAGTCATCTTGTTAGTTTTCTATTTTGTCCCATCCGGGTTTGTTGGTGTTGCTGTTGTTGGTTGGTTGGTTCATTGGTTGGTTGGTTAGTTAGTTGATTGCTTTTCCCTTCAATATCTATTTCAGCCTTCTTTTGGATTGAGTATTTAAGAAAAATTCATTTAATTCCACTATTGACTTATTTATTGCACTCCTTTATTTCTTTAATAGTTTCCTTAGCATTTACACTTATTAACACTTACCACTGTCTCCTTTCCAGGAATTACTCTACTGAATGAATAAGAATCCTCCAGCAGTTTATGTGCTTTTATAGTCATACATTTGACATTTTGTTAATGTGCCCTAAAGCCTACACATTTTTATTTTATTTTATTTTTTGCTTTAGGTAGTAAATTACCTCTTTTTAAGGGAATGGAAATAATCAAACGTCTCACATGTGCCTACATTATTATCATTTTTAGTGCTTTTCACTTCTTTGTATCAATCCATGTTTCTATCTGGTATTATGCTGTGGGTTTTTTTCCCCTGGTATTTTAATGATTTATTATATAAGTTTTTGTAACACAGGTCTGATGGCAAAACAATGGCATGGCTGTTATTTTCTGAAAACTCTATTTTTATCTCTTGAAGTTATTTTTAAAATATTTTTGGCTTATATTGAATTCTGAATTGCATTTTTTCCCTTTGAAAATGGCATTGCATTGTCTTTGAGCTTGAACTTTTTCTATTAAGAAATCTGCTATCTTCCTTTGTTTAGTTTTATGTAATGTGTCTCTTTTCTCTGACTGTTTTCAAGATTTTTTTGCTGAGTTTTCACCAGTTTGGTTTTCTCATATGTTTATAATTGATTTTGTGGTATGTGTTTTTTCTGTTTATGCTTTGAATATTTTAGATCTGTGGTTTCATTATTTTTGAGAACTTCTCAGTCATCTCTTAAATATTTCTTTTGCCTCATTTTTCTCTCTTTCCTCCTTTCAAGAATCCAGTTAAAATGTTTGACAGTTTAGGTTTCTTTAGCTCCCAAATGACACCTCCACATTAATATTTTTCAGCCTTTTCCTTATTATGAGGGTGAGTACATCATTCTTTGCATTTTTCTATACCATAAATAAATAGAGAAAATTTAGACCAATTATTCTTAAGTTGTGTTCACTAAGTGAAAGGCCATGAGGTTATTAATTGTAAGGAGCCCATGAATTCATTTGCAACCCTACATGGACTTAACAAACATGTATCCAAAATATGAGGCTACATTTTCCTGCAATTAATATGGTTCAAATGAATTTAAAATGATAGCTGAATTAATTATAATTTTGCCACTATCTATTTTCTCAAATAACAATAATGCAATAAAACTGTACTGATGTGACTATTTTGAGCATTTACATGAAATGCTAACCTGAGCATCCTTGCTTCAGTTGATTCTGCAGGCAGAAGCCAGAATCCTTTATAAACTTACCCCATGTAATGACATATTCCAAGTGTCCCACCCTAAGACATCTCCTTGCGTTAGGTTGTAATCATTGCATACAAGGCACCGATCCAGCTAGTTCCTGTGAGACAGTATTTTCCCTTTCCTGCTTTAGAATTTTTTAACTTTGTGTAAAAATAAGTCTCTCTGGACAGCAGAAGTTATGTATTGGCAGCCCAGCATCCATATTGAAGAAACAGGTGTTTTTCATGTGTGTGTATGTGTGTGTGTGTGTGTGTGTGTGTGTATGTGTATGTGTGTGTGTGTGTTAAATATATTTTTATTGATTTCCAGAGAGGAAAGGAGAGGAAAAGAGAGATAGAAACGTAAGTGATGAGAGGGAATCATTGGTCTGCTGCTCCTGCATGCCCCACACTAGCAATCAAGCCCACAACCTGGACATGTGCCCTGACAACTGTGACCTCCTGGCTCATAGGTTGACACTCAACCACTGACCCACACCAGCCAGGCTTGTGTGTGTGTTTTAAGCCTGGCTGACAAATTTTTTTAAGTGTATTCTCAGAATTTATAATTGAAGAATTGCACCTAGGGACCCAGCTCATTTTCCTGACATTACCTTACATCGACAATACTGGTCTGGCACCAGAATCATGTGAACACTAAGGAGACCCGTTGTAGGGAGATTCCAGGAAGATCCTGCTGCGATCTCTGCTGCCCTGCTAGCTCCCCTCCCTTCTCAGCAGCCCTGCCTGCTTCCCTGTTTTCTCCACTGTCCCACTTGCTTGCTTCTCGCACTTGGCCTCCTTCTAAGCTGTCTTCAGTCTTCCCTCTGCACCAGGATATGCAAATTAACCACTATCTTGGTTGGGTCAGTTTGTATACTTGCTCTGATTGGTGGGTGTGGCTGGTGGGCGTGGCTTGTGAGTGTAGCAGAGGCACGGTCAATTTGCATATTACTTTTTTATTAGATAGGATGTGGCTACTGCTATGGCCGTAATCTGTGCCACTTCTACATATGAGTCTCTCCAGACTTTTTGTTTGTACATTGTCCCTGTTCATGGACTCCTTTTGTCCATATTCGTCTTGTTACTGCTGTTTTTTAAACCATGAATTACATGACAATGTATATTATCCAGTGGCAGATCTATCTGTGGACAGTTAACTTTCTTTGAACTTGGATTATTTTGTGTATGGTATATTATATTGTATTTTGCTCTCCATTTTTATGTGGCCATTCTCAGAATAAAGTACAACAACAACCAAAATAATCAGCCCTGGCTGAGTTGATTGGAGCAGCATCTTATACACCAAAAAAGGCAGGTTTGATTCCCGGTCAGAGCACACATGCCAGGTTGTGGGTTTGATCACTGATTGGGGTGGATCTGAGAGACAACCCATAGATGTTTCTCACACTGATGTCTCTCTCTCTCTCGGCTTCTGTGTCTCTTCCTCTCTCTGTCTCTATCTCTCTCTTCCTCTCTCTAAAAAAAACAAAAACAAAAACAAAACAAGGAAACAACACACACACACACACACACACAAACTGAAGACCATTCCATGAATACCCAAAAGCATTTTTGGAATAAGAGATGGGGGTGCAGGTGATGGGAAACTCAACATCTTTCTTTTCTTTCTAAATCCAGATCATGAATTTTTGAATTTGGATTCATGCAACTAATTCTGGGTAGAATAAATAAACTGAGAACTGTAGATTTTGAAATATTGTACCCAGCTTTCAAATGCTCAGGATCTGTTTCAAAGGAAGTGGAAGGGTGAGCATACGCAGAAGTGGTGCTTGCATATTTCCACCCAACCCAAGTATTCATGGCTGCGGAAGGCATCAGGCCCTCCATGGCCTCCTGTGTGTAGTGACAGTCCCCGCATTCTCAGGCACAACTTTCTCAAGGACCAGCTTTCAATGGGTAGAAAGTGTTTCTTTCTTTTCTTTTTTTCCCTCTTGGTATGGATGCCAATAATCATATGATGTCCTTGATCTTTTATTTTGCCACTGATATTATATAACTATTTCCTTTTTGAGGCCATTAAAAGAAATTGCAGTCCCTTTTCTTTGATGTATTAAGGAAAGATAAGTGGAGATTGGAGCAAAAGAATGAGAAGAACTGTGAAAGGTTTTTCCTGGCTCTGTCACTAACGTTTGTGAAACTGAAGAAACGGAAAAGGGCAGAACAATTCTTAACATAAGTTTATATTAGTGTTGATTCTATTGAGTAGACATAATTATTTGGGTAAATTCTGGGTAAAAAAAACCAATACTGACAAAAATAACTCTTGGTTGCCTTCCAAATAAAAAGCAAGAGAGAAAGCACAGCTTTCAAAAGGTCACAATGAAAATATAAAACCTTTTCCTCCCTGTCCCTTCTGTCTCCTTTCCTCCACCCTCTCTAGGCTCGCTCTCTGCTTTCCCTCTTTCTTCCCATTTCTCCTTTCTATTTTCTTTTTTCTGTGTTGCCATATTCCATAAAGGATTGTAAGCAGCTTTCAAAACAAGCATAAAGTGTGTGTGTGTGTGTGTGTGTGTGTGTGTGTGTGTGTGTGTGTAGAGTAGATGTTGTAATTATTCAGCAGTGAAAATACAAGGGGTCAGGAATGAAATTAGTTACCTAACGTGTGTGCTGGAGTAGCGACCACGTTTCCTGGAGAAAGGCCACAGGTTTGGCTTTGCAATTTCTAGCAGCCAATGTGGAGAAGGCAGCACTGTGTAATTTTGATGGTTCTCACTTTCCCAGCCGTGGTCGTTGACATTTTGAGTCAGATACCTCTTGTTACACTGGCCTGTGGCACTACTATGAGATGTTCAGTAGAATTCCTGGCTTCTACCCAACAAAAGCCAGAAACACATCTGCCCCTCCGTTCTGACAACCAAACATGTCTCCAGAAATTGTCTAGTAGCCCCTGGGGGACAAAAGCACCCCATCCCCAATGAGAACCTCTGCATTAGGAAAATGGCACACACATTACAACACTTGGGAAAAGCCCAGCCACAATGTGTAGCATTAATATTTGTTGAATATATTCTAAAATTTTACACGGTAACATTCAACACTGTTAATACAAAACATTCATATAGGTCTTAGCTAATTTGTTTCAATAGGGAAATCCTTAATTCTACAAATATGGTTAGGATGTGTTTTAAAATCATTGTATTATTTACTTAGTTATTAGATTATGACTATACTAGCATAAAAATCAATATGAGTTAAGAGCTCATACTTTTTTTTCTGGGTTCTCATTCCAGCTCTACTAATTACTAGCTGAATAACCTCTCTGATTTTCAAAGACACAACTGCTTAATAGTAACACCTATGTCAGTGGTTGTTGTGTGAATTATGTGTATTAATATAGAAAAAGAGCTTTGCCCAGTGCTTGGATCTTAATAAGTACTCTATTATGAGATAATTAAAATTATTCTCATTATTATTTGTTATCTATATAATAAAAGCCTAAGTGTCCATTATGGCCGAATGATAGAATGATCAATCATTACGATACACACTCACCACCAGGGGTCAGACGCTCTACCCAGGAGCTGCCCCTTGGTGGTCAGCACCCTCCCACAGAGGGAGTGCTACTTAACCAGAAGCTGGGCTCATGGCTGGCAAGCACAGCAGCAGTGGTGGGAGCCTCTCCCACCTCCATGGCAGCGCTAAGGAGTAGCAAGCTGAGCAGTAAGGAGCAGCAAGCAGGTGGGCAGTAAGGAGTGAGGGGTCCCAGACTGTGAGAGGGCATAGGCTGGGCTGAGAGAACTCCCCCAGTGCATGAATTTCATGCACTGGGCTTCTACTTAATAATAAACAACATAACTGTAGAGTAATATCTATATATGTAAAAGGCTAATATGGTAAGTATCTGACTATTCAACCAGTCATTACGATATGCACTGACCACTAAGGGGCAGATGCTCAATGCAGGAGCTGCCATAATGCATACTGGCCACTTATATACAGAAATGGCACTGCAGACTTGGTGCCCACAAAGCAACACTTGGCTTCCCCCAAGTGGGACACAGGCCCTGTCACCACCCTGGAGTAACACCCCATCAAATCGCAGCCAATTCTGCTGAGAGCTCTAGCGCAAAATGCAGCCCACAGCCCAGCCCAGCCCAGCCCAGAAATGGTTGCTGTGGGTGCTGGGTAATGATGTCATGTAGCAACACCCAGCTTCCTCTCCCTAGTGACTATCCTCTTTAGAGTTTCTTCAGCCCAGGAACATGACGTGCTTTATAGCCAGATGCAAACATTTTACACTTTAATCAATGTCTGTGAAGCATTTTCCCATGCCTATCTCTTTTGATCCTCATAGAATTCCTAGAGTAGGTAGATAGAAGACTTGGTGGAATCCTTTTTATTTTTATTTTTATTAGCAAGAAAACAGAGATTTAGAAAATTTAGAAACTTGAGCCAACTGAAAAGAAGTAAGAAATGTGGGCCTTGAAAATGACTTCAGGTTTTTTCACTGTGCAGAATATAGTCAAACACTGCTGCAGTTAAATAATTTACTCTTTATTTTCCCTGTATGATCTACAATAATAATCTGCTTCATGTTGATATTTACTGCTGTGTTGCTGACAATTCGCTGAAAGAGAAGTTGGGGTGCTTCATTGGGCTGGAAAAAGTTTATCTAAATTAGAAACCAGGTCTAATTAAGCAAGTTTATTCTATATACTTGAGGCCTGGTCCTCAAAATTTGTGCACAGATATGGTCCCCAACCCTGACCTGCAGTCAGGGCCAATCTGTGGTGTGATTGGTGGAGTGATTGGGGGGCACCTGCTGTGGCTGGCCTGGTGCTGCCCACTTGCCAGCCCAGTCCCCCCATTGTCCTGTCGTCGCCACCAGTTGCCTCCCTCTGTGGGGCGATCAGTCGGGTAATCAGGGGGCCCTAAGCCACCTTGGCTGTCCTGGGGCCTGCGGACTGGGGTAAGTTCCTGTGTTGAGCATCTGCTCCCTGGTGGTCAGTGTGCATCATAGCAACCAGGGAATTCCATGGTCATTTAGGCAGTTCAGTCAATTTGCATATTAGACTTTTATTATATAGGATATAAAAAGCTAAGTTGACTTGCACATGCACAATACATATAATGCTCTCTCTGGAGCCAATCACACGTGTGTTTTGATCTGTCATTGTCGATCGTGAATTAGTTGACACTTCTATTATAGAGAAAGGGCGAATAGTGATATCAAAATATTTCTTCTAATTCATTTCCTTTTAATGTGCACGACGAATCAATGCACCAGGCCACTAGTATAATAATAAAACTGAAACCTAAAATATTCATAGTAGTTTTCTTTTACTTTCCTCAATTTCATTCTGCTTTGACTTTGAGAGTATGAGATCACATTTCTACCATTCATATTCCATAAAACATATTTGATTCAGGATTTTTTTTATTGCCCCTCATTCTCTTTCACTACTAATAAGAGAGATTGCAACTTGATGTTAGACTTCCTTTCAGATGTAGATAGCATTATCTGGTGGCTGTTTTTTTACCCATAGACATATAAATAGTGCTTGTTGGGGGCTCTTACTCTCTCCTCCTATTACACTTCCTCCAAGTCTTCATAGAGAGAGCATTTTCCTAATTATTTTAGGAGCCTTAGATAAAGACTAGTATAAATAATTGAATTTTCTTCTGAATTGCTGGATTTCTTTTTCCTCATTTCCTGTACTTTCCCTTTTTTATTTATTGATTTTTTGAAAGAGAAAGAAACACTGACTTACTGCTCCACCCATCCATGCATTCATTGGTTTTCCCTGTGTGTGCCTGACCAGAGATTAAACCTGCAACCTTGGCAACACTCCAACCAACTGAGCTACCCAGTCAGGGCATCCTTTTCTAAAAAATAATATTTCTTATTGACTAAGAGAGGGAGAGACAGATAGAAGCATCAATGACGAAAGAGAATCATTAATCAGCTGCCTCTTACAGCCCCCACTAGGGATCGAGTCAGCAACCTGAGCATATGCCTGGCCAGAAATCGAAGTGACTTCCTGGTTCATAGGATGATGCTCAATCACTGAGCCACACAGGCTGGTGTTTGTTTTTTTAATCAGTGAGTCCTGCTGACCTCTGCTGATTATTATCTGCTTTTCACATTTCCAGTTGCTCCGTATTCTCTGAGGTCCATCATAAACTAGAAAATGTGCCTTTCTCCCCCTTTTAACATTATAAAATATTTAAATTGATACCAAAGAGTTCTACTTCAATCTCTCTCTCTATCCCTCTCTCTTGTGCTCTCTTTCTCCTCCCCTCTCCTCTCCTCCCCTCCCCTCCCCTCCTCTCCTCTCCTCTCTTTTTGGTGCCCTCCTAAAGATCCCAGGAGTCCCTGGAAAGTGGGCTCAGGGGTCTCAGTGCCAGACTCTGCGCTGTATTCAGGATCACGCCGCCTCCTGGGGGACTGAATCTCCTTCCTGGCCAGGCTTGTATGATTAGCAATTCCACCCTGTCTTACCATGTTTGCTTGGTTACCTTCAGGGCAAGCCTTTTTGAGGGAGAGCCTCATCTAATATTGCTGAACCCTAGTCTTGAACAGATGTTAGATCTGGACCATCCTACATATAAGGTGTCCCCCCCAAAAATGCATATACACCCTTTAAATAATTATAAAGGCAGCATTTATTAAAATATACTTCATTTTTCAAAATTGAGCTATCAGCTGTTAAAGTGTGTACACATTTTTGGGAATACTTTGTATCTATAAAGTGAGTTGAACATTTGGAGGATTATTTCAAGATTGATAGATTTTAATTCTGGCAATAAAACAAGGCCTCTGTGGAAAATTACTGAGCAGATTACTAAAGCTCCTTCCTGGCCAGGCTTGTATGATTTGCAATTCCACCTTGTCCACTAGCTTCAAATTTTGTACATTCCTTACATTGACAGAAATACTGGAAGTTGAAAGCATACTGTTTTTTAGAATAATATGTAAGCAAAAGCTTGGTAAACATTCCAGATGAATTCTGAGGGAGGTAGTAAGTTGCATATTGCTAAATTAATTCTAAAATACAGTTACATATACCTAGCCATGTATGAAGCATATCCTTAGGGACTTCTGCCCCGGAGCCTAACTAGAATATTTTTCCTGTCATCCAGCAGAATAAATTTCTGACTTTGGAAATGAGACATAAAGCTACCCATGTTCACTCCATAGGTGTGATAAATATGCTTTCTTTTTTCCCCCCCAAAGAAACTACTCTCTATAATTAATAATATATCAGTTTCTTTGAGTTTGAATAGCCTTATTTCAGTTTTAAAATTCAGACTTCTAGATCAACTTATTGTTGGGCACAGTCTGCTTAGGCAATTGTTCTGTCTCTCTGATTCTTCTCCCAAGATGGCATTTGGTGATTTGAGGGAAGGTTAGAATCCTGATGGGGTTGTTTGATACTTAGGTTGTCCTCTGAATATTCAAGTTTCCATGGCAATCTCATTGTTCCACCTGATGGTTTCTGATTTGAAAATCAGCCCCTGATTTTCTCCAGATTCCTAATTTAACTGCAAAAAAATGGATCTTGATGGGGTGTCCAGCTCCAGCAGCTTCCCTTTGGCTCTTCTTGATGCTGGGGTCCCCCTGAGCTTTCCCGTGGATCCCCTTTGACCCCAATCATTATTAGTCCATCAGAGGCTCTTTCATAACATACCCTAGGGGATTATGGGAACTTGAGGCTTCCATTCATTCTGCACAGGACAAGTGAGCATCTTTAGAGTGCTTCAGCCTGACCTTCCACTTACACTACCCCATAGACTTTTTCGGTGATGCTGGAAGTTTAGTGTAGACATGGACTTCAAAGTCCCAGGTATAAATAGGAGCAAAGATTTGCTTATTATTTAATCAGTTTGCCTCACACGTTTCCTCTTTTTGGGATTGCTCCTTTATCACTCTCTGCTCCCCCTGTTTTTCCTGCACCTTTTTGCTTTGCCTTTCTCCAGTCTCTCAGGACCAGAGAGATGGCTTTTGGCTCTTTCTTCCTCTAGTCACATCCATCTGGGTCAGCAAGCCCTGTGCCTGGTTGTCATAGATAAAGTTTCTTTCTCTAAACTATCTCTTAGAGAAGCATTATCTTGATGCTATCACTAGCATAGGGCTATCCTCTGAGGTCTCTAGCTTAGTTTATAATATGTGGAGGATTTGGAAGGGACAATTCTCTTTCATCACAAGACCTGGATTTTTAGGTTCATTGATACAAAATACCTTTTCAAGTGTTAATTCCTTTATTTTTTTTTATATCAATCCTAATCTCCCTTTCAGCTCATATACCACTTCCCCCATATGCACACTTACATGTGTGTATACACACATACACACACACTCATCAGGCAGAAGAATGAACCAGCAGACAGACCAAAAAGAAGGAAATGTGGTACATAGAAAAAACAAAGATAAAAGCACGTAGATTTTTTTTTTCAAATTATAGTAGTTCTGGCTTTAAGAATTTGTCTTGCATGTCTTAACAACTGTAGCAAGGTCTTAGTAACCAACTAGTGTAGTCAGCGGGATTGCTTTCTGCTTCACTATGATTTCTTTCCCCTTTCTTGGCCTAAAGTATTGCAATTTACATTATTTTCCATATCCAGAGCCAGCTCTGTGGCACTCCCTTAATATCTCTACTTTCAACTTCCAAATGCTGGAGCACCTGTCTTCTTAACAGTTCTGAGTCCTTCTGGTCTCTACTTCCACCATTCTTCATCCTGTTTTTGTGTTTATCTGAGTGGAGTCTTTCTTGCTCTTTCCTTTTTCTTTCCAAACTGTTAATATTCCATTCCAGACCAGGAACCACTATCAATAGATGGAGGCAACCATCCTCTCTTACGTAGGTTTTTTTTTTTTTTTCCTTACTGACAGCAAATCTTGGCAACAGTTGTAATTAGAGCTCTCATATGATTTTCTTCTTGACACTGTCACTAATATAGGGAAAGATTTTGGCAATGTCTGCAGCAATAAGAAGGATATAAGGGGAGGAGTAATACATTTTACCATTTAATATAACAGAAAGTAGATTTGAGAATATCTTCTAGCAATAGGGATTCTAGAATCTTTTATAAAAAAAAAAAAAAAACCCTTTTATTATTAAGTCGTAGCCTGGCAGATACACATGGTTAGCTTTTGGTAAGATAATGGCCCTGAAATGCCATTTGGAACACAATGTCTTGGGAAAATATGCTTATAATTTGATTTATAAACAAGCTATTGGGATATAACTTTGCTCTGGACTGCATTTTGTTCCCCCAAAATTCATATGTTGAAGCCCTAACCCCAGATGTGATTGCGTTTGCTAGGACTTTCAGAAGATAATTAATGTTAATTAAGGGAATGAGGGTAGAGTCCTAATTTTATAGGATTGGTGGCCTAATAAGAAGAGGAAAAGAGAGCTGTCTCTCTTCACTTGCACTCAAAGCAGAAAGGCCATGTGAGGACATGGTGAGGAGGCAGCCATGTACAAGCCAGGAAGAGAATTAAATCAGAATTTCAAAGAAAAGTTGACTTGGCTGACAATATGATGTTGGACTTTCTATCCTCCAGAACTGTGAGAAGTAGATTTCTGTTGTTTAAGTCAACGATATTTTGTTATGGCACTTGAGCTAATACAAGCCTCTTCATATATTAATAATTGAATACAGTTACCATTACTGAACATATTTCATTCACAAAACTGGATCATTATTACCATTCAGTTATAAGCTAAATACTCATAAAACATACATTCAAATGGTATTTAGATAAATGTTTCTATGTTTAAATATCTATCTATATAAAAGCCTAAGTGACTGGAATGCTGGAACGACTGGAACGACCAGTCGCTATGACGAGCGCTGGTCACTAGGAGGCAGACACTCAGCATAGGAGCTACTGCCTGGTGGTCAGTGCACTCCCACAGCCAACCTCCTGCGGCTGGCCAACCTCCCCTGGTCCCTCCCCATGCCAGCCAACCTCCCATGGTCCTTCCCCCTGTGCAGCAGGCCCCAGCTGGCAGCCCTCAGCTGGCAGTGGGCAGGAAGGCCCCAGCTGGGAGAAGGGGCCGTGGGAGGGAAGGCCCAGCCAGAAAGCCCCCATTGGCCCTGATCGCCAGCCATGCCTAGGGATGCCACCTGTGCACGAATTTTGTGCACCAGGCCTCTAGTATATAAATAAATAAATGACAAATCCCATAGATTCCTGAAGAGAAGCCGTTTAGGGATAAGCATAAACTGTGGATGTGCTCAAAACCTCAAGCATCCCTTGAGCATCTATGTGCCAAACAATTTTTCAGTCAATAACCATATCCTATTAGAAAAGTAAACTTCATACTGTAACCCTTAGCACCCATTACATAGTAGATACCCAACAAGTGTTAGCTGAATTTTCAAAAATATGAAAATTTTTATTAGTAAAGGTTTAAACACAAAAATGGATGGCAGAGAGTATTATCTCTCCAGAGATACTTTCAGGAAGATAGAAAGATATGGACAGGAAAGTGATGTCAGATAAACCTATGTGTGGCTATCTAATGTCCCTTATGGTTAAACATACATTGTTTTCAGCTGTTGCAGTATTTTTCTAATCAAGTGTAGTGTTTATAACTTTTTAGAAGGGAATTTTTTACTGCTTAAAAAAAAGAATATTTACAGTGTATTCTAATATCAAGTAAAAAGGGTTTAGGAATTATTTGTGATTTTGAGTTACCCATTGTCATTTTGGCTTATTGATTTGTTTTATGTTTGCTTTTCCTTTCAAATAATTTTAAGTCAATTAATGAGAACTTTTTATGACATCTATAGCTCTATAATAGTTGGAAATTGGTTAAAAACTGTGTGATGCCATGTAAATGTTGGTTTTTACTTCAACTTAAGCATCTTCCACAAGGCTAAATTCACATGAAGCTCAAATAATACATAGATTTGGTGAAAGAAAGAAAGAAAGAAAGAAAGAAAGAAAGAAAGAAAGAAAGAAAGAAAGAAACTTTCAAATTGAGGACAAATGATTAGGTTTCAATGTCCATTTGATGATGCTTTCACTTTTTAGCTGATAGCATTGACCACAAAGGTGTTGACTAGGACATAGCTGAATGTTCTTAGAAAGCAAGGCTATTTCAGCAGTGTGTTAGGATGACAGGGGCTGCGAGGGTCAGAGGTCTGTGTGAGGGTCCTGGGGCCTGCTGAGGCCCTCTCTAAGCCATAGAGTGCTCATTCCGTAAACACATGCTAGGCATTACAAAGTGGGTGTCATGGTAGCCGGAATAGTAGCCGCTAATATTTGTTTATCACTTGCTTATTTAATCCTCACCTAAATCGTATGCTGATGCTACTTCAAAAAGTTGCCATTTCACAGGTAAGAAATCCAAGGCACAGAGACATTAATTAATGGCCCAGTGTCATCCAGGTTTATGTCTGCCATGATTTCACCCAGACAGTTTAATTCCAGAAACCTCTGTCTTCACCACTCTACTGTTGTTGAGAGGATCTGAATTTTCTATTTATTTCTGTATTTATTATTCTCATTTATTATTTTTTCAATCCATCATTCTTGACAGAATTGAGGTAGGTAAGTTTCTCCTGAGAAAAGGCATGTGAAAAATGCCATGAAAACTGCTTAGTCCATTGTGAATATGTTTTGTTATTTATTTATATCATTAAGTCTCTTTAATTCTTTATAAATATCTTCATTTTGTGTGGGATTTCCCTTTTTTGACCTGTTTGAGGAGTCTTAATATTCAAATAGTCACAAAAACTATATTGTATTACATAGTCTTCAAGTATTTTGCCATTTGATACTATTATTTTTTTATATTAGGAAATATTTTATACAAAAAAATGTAACATATGGTAATTATAAACCACAAGTATTGTGTTTTTCTTGTCCTTGTTATGTATGTTCCCTTATTGCACATCATTTCATAGTAGTCAATCCAAAATACTGGTGCATGCTTTTGATAACAATGTTCTCTAAAATAGAAGCAACAATGTATTTTAATGGCCTCTCCAATTTTAATAAAACCATTTGCACTAAGACCAGCTGCCAAACTGTTCTAAATGTTAGAAAATTTAACCTTACACTTTGGGAAACAGATTGCTCCTTGCATTTGAACGCTGAATATTTTAAGTGTGAGGACCACACACCTTCTGTTAGTTGGAGAACCTACCGTGGTTACTACTTCCTACTCCCTGATTGCTACTGCTACCTGCCTAATAATTGTCTTTGGCTTTGTAAACCTGCAGCCAGAGAGGTATTTGAATTTTCCCCCTCTGGCACTTGCAAATCCGATTTTTATGTATAGCTAAGTGCTCTTAGCTTTTACTCTATCTGCGACGGGGGGCCTGGTTTCTAGCAGGCCTGTAACGACGCCAGATCTAGCCTATGTAATGCTGTTTGTAATGAGAAATCTAAACAGGGAATGGCAGTGAGGCATGGCAGGAATGTGTTTCCATTGGAGAAGTCAGTGTAGAGAGAAAATATAAGCAAAGCTGTGTCCAGAAGGCCTTTTCAGCTGGCCGAGGCGGAAGACTAATGTTATTGTACATAGGCTGTTACCGTGCCAGCCCTTCCTCACGAATTTGCTTTCTCTCTCTTTCCCTTCTCCCCCTCCTCCTCCCCCCACTCCCTTCCTCTTTCATCTATTCCTTCTCCTTCTCCTTCTCCCTCGCTCCTTCTGTGGGCTCCCGGACTGTTTGCTCAGGTGGACAGTGACACCATTTGGAATGAGCTGCACTCGTCCGGGGCTGCACGCATGGCTGTTGGCTGTGTCATCGAGCTGGCTTCCAAAGTGGCCTCCGGAGAGCTGAAGGTGAGGTCTGGGTTGCATTAAGTGTGGGAAACCCAGAGAAGAAGCTGAAACAGAGATGTTGTTGTTGGGGAACGGTGGGGAGCGTGGTGTGGTCGTAAAAGGAGAGGGGCAGAGGGATAGAGGGCAGGGAGATGGCCGCTGAGGTGTGATAACAGCCAGGGTGTAGGTGGGGGGGGGGAGCTGCTCCAGATCCCAGGGCCTTCCTCTCCCCAGGGAGGCTTTGCGGTCAGGGCACGCGGGTGCGTTTCTAAGAGCAGAGAGATGGTGAGTAAAGCCATGGCCCAGGTTAAAAATACCCAGTCTGCCCGTATCTGTCCTGCCCTCCTGGGATGTGATTTAAAAAATATGATTACTGAATACTATGTGTAAGCTCAGAATACCACCCAGAGAGCAAGCGGGGGGATGGTGGAGAAAGGTAAATACCAGACGGGAAGGATTGGGAGGAAGAAGGAAATTGTTGATTAGAAGGGTAATGATCCAGAGTATGTTTTTCCACGAAAGAACTTCAAAACTGAGCTACGCTTTATTGTTCTTTTCTTTTTTTATGGTCTCTTCTTTTCTACATCATATGAAAAGAACAATGTCCAAGCCCAGCGATTCCTAGTCTAAACAATTTATAAAAACCAGAGACCTGACAGACGTTGACATTTTATTTGCTATTCTAACAGTGCTATTTAAAGGTATGCTGTGCATCTTGAATGCAGTTGCCCAGTAAACTTTGTTGCTTCTAACATGGCTTTTTAATACACTAGTTTACACTCTTCGTAATGAAATCTGGACGCTGATGGACTTGATATTTTTAGCAATTGTGGATTTAAGGGAAACATATTGTAATCAACAACATAGGTACTGTAAACTTTGTTAATCTGAAATAAAGTCTCATTGGATTATTTTTTTTTCTTTTTTAAAAAATTGAATTTAATGGGGTGACATTGGTTAATAAAATTATATAGGTTTCAGGTGTTACAATTCTATAATACATCACGTGTATATTGTACTGTGTGTTTACCAAGGGTTATTTTTCTTTATGTCTAATGAATTATTATTCTATTGCACTTGACTATTCCACTTATGATTAAAAATTAAGATTAGGATTGTATACTTTATACTGAATTATATCTCTCAAAAGTCTTTGTTCTAACTTTTTAAGAAGTCAGAATCTACAGAAATGTAAATTTGATAAGGTAGGCTATATTAAAATACATATATGCCTTCTGGGCAGTTGGCATGATTAGCATCAGGCCATTAATAGGGTACTTCCTACTCAGTCTTTACCTTTGGTAATGAGCTATTGAACAGAGGAAAGGAGCTCGGCCTGTGTTGCTCAGTGGTTGAACATCAACCTGTGAATCAGGAGGACATAGTTTGATCCCCGATCAGGTTACATGCCTGAGGTTGTGGGCTTGGTCCTTTGTGGGAGGCATATAGGAGACAGTCCATCAATGATTCTCTCTCATCATTGATGTTTCTATCTCTCCTTCTCCCTTTCTCCTTGAAATATATATATGTCCTATATAATAAAAGCCTATAATAAAAATGTCATCACAACATGGCCACCACAAGATGGCCACGTGCACAGAGGAGGCAGGGCCCAGTGGCCGCTCTGCACTGTGAGGCCTGGGGGTCCCACGGCTCTATGCGGTCGAGAGAAGGCCATTCTAGGCTGCCTCCTATGGAGAAGGCGGGTCCTGGTGAAGGAGGTGGGTTGTGGCAGGGGAGGGCAGTTGGGGATGATCAGGCTGGCAGGGTCCCAGATTGAAGAGGATGCAGCCCAGGTTGAGGGCCCCCCATGCATGAATTTCGTGCACCAGGCCTCTAGTATATATAGAAAAGGACTCAGCCATATGGAGAGGTTTGGCCATCTCACAGTAGCACCTTAGCAATGAATCTGTCTGCTGGAGTATGTTACTTGTAGCACTGGGATAAATTGACTTTTTAAAAGAATAGTATTTGAAAGTCTTATTTGCAAAAGAATTCAAATGACAGAAAACAGCCAGGCCACAGTATTAGTTTTTAAACGACTGTGCTGGCATCGATATACTTCATAGCAAAAAAAAAAAAAAAATCATTATGTTAGCATTCACAATTTCTAATTGTTTTGATTTTGTGGAAATTTAATCAGTGATTCAGAAGCATTCTTAAATAGAAGGCCTACATATTCCACTCAATATCATCATCATAATTATTGGCTCACAGAATACAGAGTTGCCAAATGTATGTATGAAGACTGTTGAACAAAAACCTAATTCTGCTTTTTAGGAGGCAGACATTTAAAATAGTCAACTGCAAACAAAGTGTCAACAACATATAGTATGGACATGCTGACCACCAGCTGTACTAACATTGACTATTTATGTTAAGAACAAGGAGTCATACAAATGCTTCCTCCCCGCCCCCTTCATTGAGAAATAGGTGGGTATGCTTAAACAGGAAAAGAAAAGAATAGGAAAAAGGAGCCAGCCTCAGAATGAAAAATCTTAATTCAGGCTTGTCCACTTATATGCTGTGTGTCATTTGGGGCAAATCACTTAGCTTCTCTGGGCCCCAGTTCTTGTGCAGGATTAGCAGGTGGAATAGTTACTGTGGAAGGCGGTGTGTGGTGCTTGACATTCTGAGTTACTTGCAAGTGAAAAATGGATCTGGTTCTCAGTTGTACTCACTGTGAGCATACCAAGTAGTAGATATCTGCAAACTAATTTCAGCTTACTTTGGTGAGTATTCCAGATTGTGCCGCTGGTTTGGCTCTCTGATTGTTAGACCCAACCTGAAAGTCCAAGGCAGGCAGGATCATAACAAAGGCACCACTGCTAACTGGCCAAGAGACTGAACCCCTTAGCTGCTAATCATTCGGGGAGACCTATGGGAATGCCATTTGGGGAAAGCAGCAGTTGCAAGTGGTTTGCAGCCACAATGAAGACCTGAGGGATAGAGTTATGTTCAGGAACCCCAGCTGACCAAGCATGTCACCCAGTGTCTGCCTGTGCCAAACTCCAATATGACCTGCTGTGTGGTCACTCTTGGCTGTGTAGCCACGTCAGTCAGATCTAGGAAGAAGATGTGGAAGTTTATTTGAGGACACATTGGTATGTTACTCACTGATTAGAGATATAGAAAGAGAAAATGTTGGGTTTCATTTTTCATTTTCTGAATCTATGTTCAGTTTTCACATGCTCTATCACATTCACCCAGAAAATCAACAACTTAATGAAACAGCATTGGTATTTCATAGTACTGTATTTTGTGAGACTGTACAGTACTACTCTTTTCTTTTCTGGTAGGGGAATGGGCAGGAGGCAACCAATCGATGCTTCTCTCTCTCAAATCAATTAAAAAAAAAACACTTATAGGGTGAGGATTCAAAACAAAACAAACTACAGCTTATTATCTGAGCAGGGGGTTGCTTTTTCTAAATGTTTAAATGGATATTGTGATGTCATGTTCCTAATAATAATATTGCTTTGCATTTAGTACCTCCCATAGGCTCAGCAGTTTGCATGTAATTTGCCAAAGTATAAATCACCAATTGGATACTAGCTCAGAGACATCAAGTTACTATTTTAGATTCTGAATACAATTTAATAAGTGGCAAAGCCTGTACATTTTTTTTTCATTCATCTGCTTTCTTTAAATTACTCTAGGAGTAATTTCTTACAGAAGTAGCACAAATACGTAAGGGAAAAAAAGGGGGAAAGCAACCTCTTTCAAATGGTATAGATTTTCTCTTTTTTATTACTATTAAACATTTAATACATACAAAAAGACCAGAAGTTACATTAATAACTTACAAAGCGTAAAAATAAATACTTTTGAGATCTTCATCCAAATTAAGAAATACTACTTGACTAACACTATTAAAGTTCTCAGTATTTATTTCATTCCTATCTTTTTGACCCATGAGAAATCATTAATCTATTATATTTTTAAAAGTCATTCCTTTCCCTTTCTTTAATAGTTTAACCATATGGTTGAGACCTTTATAAAACTGGAGTATCATTTAATATTATTTCTGAGATTTCTTTCCCCTCACTTAGAATCATATTATGATGATTTATCCATATGTATTTACATAGCTCCAATTCATTCATTTTCATTGCTCTAAGGTACTCCCTAATACATCATAAGTTGTTTATTCATTTTTCTGTGAACATTTTAGTTGTTTTTAGGTTTTTGCTCTTTTGAATAATACTGCTATGAAAATTCTTGAATATACCTGATGTTTCACTATGGCATAAATATTGAATAAACTGGCAACCACGCTCCTTGGCTAGAAATATAATAGATGCCAGTAAATAATGCAAAGTCATAGAGTTCAAAAGTCATTTTGCTACAATGGCATCAGCTAGAATGGCAGTTTAAACCTCTGAAAATTATTTTTTTTAAATCAACTAGTGACCCGATGCATGAAATTTGTGCACATTAAAAGGGGATTAATTAGAGGAAATAATTTAATATTGCTATTTGCCCTTTCTCTATAATAGAAGTGTCAAAGATGAAAGAAAATTAGTATATGAAAACCTTCCTCCTGTCAGAGTCTGGGGCACACCATGGGACCCAGAGTCAAGTCCCTGCCCACTCACATGCACCTCAAAATTGTGTAAGACCCAGACCTGCTGGCCCACCCCTACATTGGGCTCCATCCATACCCAGCCAGTCCCACCCTTGTCAAGCCCTGCTGGGTAGGAGGCACAGCCTCAGGTCCCCTGGCCCAGTGCCAGGATGGGTAAAGTGTGGCCTGAGATCCCCCAGCTCAGTCCAGGGCAAGGGGAATGGCTTGAGGTCCTCCATCAAGCCCCACCAGGTGGGGGACATGGCCTGAGATCCCACTGGGTGGGGAGCAGAGCCTGAGGTCCCCTGTCAAGCTCCACCAGGCAGGGGGGGGGGAGGTGCAGCCTCAGATCCCCTGTCCCAGCACCAGGAGGGGGGGGAAGCCTCAAGTCCCCTGTCAAGCCCCACCGGGTGGGGCACAGCCTGAGTTCAGCACAGGGGGTGCACCCTGAGGTCCCCTGTTAAGCCCCACTAGGTGGGGGGCATGGCCTGAGGTGCCCTGTCAAGCTCAGCCAAGCAGGGGGGGTGTAGCCTCAGGTTCCCTGGCCCCATGCTGGGTCATGGGGCGAGGCCTGAGCTCCCCTATCAAGTTTTGCTGGTAGAAGGTAGAGTCTGAGGTCCCCTAGCCTGGTGTCAGGATGGGGGCATGGCCTGAAGTCTCCTGTCAAGTCCCACCTGGTGGGGGGCATGGCCTAAGGTCCTCTGGTCTGATTCTGGGGCTGGGGAGCAGCCTGAGGTCCCCTAGCCCAGCACCAGGACAGGAAGCACACCCTGAGGTCCCCTGTCAAGCCCCATCGGGTGGGGGGCATAGCCTCAGGTCCCTGGCCTGGGACTGGGAGGGGTGTGCGACCTGAGGTCCCCTGTCAAACTCCATGTGGGTGGGGGTGGGAGAGGGCGAGTGTGTAGCCTCAGGTCCCTGCTGATTGCTTGTTAAGTCTCCTTATGGGAACTTGGCCTCAGCTGTGGGTGTAGCCATCTTTGTGATGGAGTGATGGTCAATTAGCATATTCCCTCTTTATTAGATAGGATGACAAAAGTGGCAAAAATTTGTCACAATTAATTTTTTAACTCTGGAAATTAATCAGTAGTTTGCAACAACTCAAGAGGCATGTATGCCAAAGAAAACTAGCTGAATCTTTGTTTACAAAACAATCTTGGTGGTGGTTTAATTCACCCTATTCTCATTTTACCCTTTCCCATCCCATCATAGTCTTAACAAATAGCCTGTGTTCTCACTGGACACCATTAACTTAGCAGTTCCCAAAGAGGGCGGGATGAGGCTGGAGTTGCTTCACAGCCTTGCTCGCAGAGAATTGTCATTATGTGGCCCTCGTCCTGCTTCAGTGCAGAACCCACTTGCAAGGCTGTCTTTGTTTCACCTGATTTGGAGTCCATCACACATGAAAAATCTTTTTCCCCCATTTGTTGAAAAAAATTAAAGGCCATTGATTAACTTCCTGACTTCCTGAAGTGGTGAATAACAGGGGAAAAAAAACAATTAGACTAACCAAAAGCTTCAAAGGAAAAAATTGGGGATGAGATATGCATAAGGGCTATGAAATGCCCCATCAGACTTGTAAGACTCTAGAAGGCCACGTGTATGACAAGGCTGTGTTCACCCAGACGAGTGAAGGCCCTACGCTCTCATCTCAAACTGACTTTGAGGCTGTGCTCAAATAGGAAGTGAAGGCCACGGTGGAGTTTTCAGGGGGATTGCCAGATATTGAAGGTGAATCCAACATACACACGAACGGCCCCTGGGAAAAGGCTAGAGCTTATATTGGTTGCAGGCATTTCAAGAAATCTCTGTCCGATCATTAACTGACCACTGAAGTAACCAAGCAGACTTCTCTGTGCCACACTCAACATGCAATGCAGACTTAATAGAATTAGTTCAGAAAAGTCAATAAACAAACAAAAACAACAACAAACCCTGGGGAGGGTGAGATTCTGATTTCCAAATTGCCAGGTTACCTTGTTTAGAATGCCCAGATTTCAGCATCAAATCGTGAGACATGCAAAGAAACATGAATCCACATGAAAAAATATATAAAGCATTAATAAAAGTAAATATAAATGATAGTATAATTGTATTTTTTGTTTGCAACTCATTTTCTCAGATTAAAATATAACTTAGTGAAACAATAACCATAAATAATGGCTACACAGTACATAAACATGTTTTTTAGGACAATAGCAGCATTAGGATCACATTAGAAATTGAAAATTGATTCATGTCTGAACTAGATTGTTAAAAGTTAGGGTGTTAATTATAAATCCACTGAACAACTAATCAGAAAATAACTAAAATATATATTGAAAGAAATGACAAGGAAATTAAAATGGAACACTGGGGAATACCTATTTAACTTAAAAGAAGGCAGTAATGGAAAAATCAAGGAACAACAACAAAAAATTACTAAAGTCACTGTGCCAATTTCAAACCCCATTAGCAGCACATAAAAATCCCCAGTGCTATTCATTCTTGCCTATGTTTATCAATTTTAGATTTTAAAATGTTCACCACTCTTGTGGGTGTAAAATGCCATCTTATAATGAACATCTGTTGTCAGATATAAGTCAATTAATTTGTTATCTTCTACTTAAATCTTAATGTTTAATAACTATTTCAAGTTAAATTTTTATATACCAACACCAGCCCTTTTTTTAATTTTTATTTCCTAGTATTTGCCTAGTTCATTTACCATCCCTTTACTTGCATACTTTCTCTTTATTATTTTATATATGTCTCGTATAAATAGCTCATGCCTGGATTTTGTTGACTAAGTTGACTATATATTTAAACCGAGGAGTTCATTTCATTTCTATTATGATTAATAGTATAAACAATTGTATTTCTATCATTTTTCATCTCATCCTATTTGTGTATCTTTTACTTCACTCACCACTTGCTTTGTTTTCAATTGAATTTTTTTACCTATGTTACTCCAGCTTTTTAAAAAAATGCACACATTATTTCAATTGTTTCAGTAATTACTTTAATACATCTGAAACTTAATCACTCTTTATTATCACTAACAATGTAAGATATTTAGAATGTTTTAAAGGCAGTTATCCTAACTGATAAGGAATTATGACTCAGTATTTAAAAAAATGAAATCACTAATGAGACATTATTATATTGTTTTAAATCATCACGGTTTCTTTATACCTGTCCACATTTTCCTTATTTTTTCTTTATTGATTAAATTATTACAAATATGTCTTTACCTCCCTATTGCCCCCCCGCAAACTCCGCTCATACCCTCACCCCCCTAGTGTCTGTGTCCATTGGTTAGGCTTATCTGCATGTATACAAGTCCTTTGGTTGATCTCTCCCTCTTCCCCCCCCACCCTCTCCTGTCTCCCCTCTGAGGTTTGATGGTCTGATAGATGCTTCTCTGTCTCTGGATCTGTTTTTGTTTATCAGTTTATGTTGTTCATTATATTCCACAAATGAGTGAGATCATGTGATATTTATCTTTGACTAACTTATTTCACTTAGCATAATGTTCTCCAGGTCTATCCATGTTGTTGCAAATGGTAAGAGTTCCTTCCTTTTTACAGTAGCGTAATATTCAAACCCTGGGGAGGGTGTAGGTGTACCACAGTTTTCTAATCTATTCATCTGCTGATGGGTACTTAGGCTGTTTCCAAATCTTAGCTATTGTAAATTGTGCTGCTATGAGCATGGGGGTGCATATATCCTTTCTGATTGATGTTTCTAGTTTCTTGGGATATATTCCTAGAAGTTGGGATCACTGGGTCAATGGGAGTTCCATTTTTAGTTTTTTGAGGAAACTCCATACTGTTCACAGTGGCAGCACCAGTTTGCATTCCAGCATTATATCAGAAAGATCATACATCATGATCCAGTAGAATTTATCCCAGGAATGCAAGGATGGCACAATATCTGCAAATCAATAAATGTGATATATCACATAAACAAATTGAGAGATAAAAATCACATAATCATATCAATTGATGCAGAAAAAGCATTTGAAAAAATCTAATACTCTTTCCTGATAAAAACCATCAGCAAAGTGGGAATAGAGGGATCATACTCAACATAATAAAAGCCTTATATGACAACCCCACATTATTCTTATTCACTATCTGTATATCTGAAACTTCCATTCTGGAATTGGGTGGAGTTGGGGGGGGGGACTGTTGGACCCATCTTGGCTGGCCTGGGGCCTGTGGGCTGGGGGCAGTTCCTGTTTTGAGCATCTGCCCCCCTGGTGGTCAGTGTATATCATAGCAACTGGTCATTTCACTAGTCATTCAGTTTGCATATTAGGCTTTTATTATATAAGATTTTTTTTATATTGATTTCATAGAAGAAGGGAGAGAGAGAAAAACATCAATGATGCGAGAGAATCATTGATCAGCTTCCTCCTGCATGCCTCTCACTGGGAATTGAGCCTGCAACCCAGGCATGTGCCCTTGATTAAAATTGAACCTGGGACCCTTCATTCCACAAGTCAATGCTCTATCCACTGAGGCAAACTGGCTAGGGTGGTCTTCCAATAAATTTTTAGAAGTTTTTTAATGATGGTTTTCAAGTTTTTATTTATCTTTGATATCTTTTTGCCCTCATTTTTGAAAGATAGTTCTATTAAGTATACAGTTCAAGGTTGACAGTTTCTCTTAGTACTTTGCTTTTTCTGGCTCCTAGGAAATATCATTTGCCAATATATATATCATTTCTTGTAGATATTGTATTTTTCTCTCTCATTACTTTTACTGTCTTTTTTTTGGCTTTGATATTCTATACTTTTCTTACCATGTATCTAATAGGGATCTTACTAATTTAAGATTGTTTAAAATATATATGAGGAAAATTAAAATTTAATGCAAACCTATGTTGATACTTTGTGATAAGTTACTTGAATCAGATAGAAATTAACCTTGACAAATTTGATAATTAATTATTCATTTAAAAAACAAATGTGCATTTAGTACCTATCATATACCAGGAAGTAATACAAATACAGAAAACAGTAATTAGGTGATCTCATGGAGAAGGATAAATGGATAAACAAATACACATATTATATAAATTCAGGTAAAAATACATGCTATGGATAAAAATAAAGAATGAGAAAGAATGGGAGGGAGACTTAGGGAGAGGACTAGCTCAGTTCACAGGTTGTTGGGAAGACCTTAATGATAGGGAGAGATTCCAGTTGAATGGCATAAGGAATGAATTACGTAGAGAAGTAGGGAAAGAATAAAAGAATATTCCATACAAGAAAAAAAGCAAATACACTGTCTTTCTTTAGGGTGGAGTGATTGGGTTTTGACATGTTTAAGGATCTTCAAGAAGACTTGTGTGTCTGGATCTGAGTTACTTGCAGAGGGGCAAAAGAGTTGATGTTAGAGAGAGAGTCAATGACCAGATAATGGGATAGATACACACACACACACACACACACACACACACACACACACACACACTCACTCACACTCACACACATTATACAGCATCACCATTTCAAATAAATTTTGCCACCAATTTGGCCTTTCTTAAAATGTTATACTATTTAGCCTAAAATAGTATTATAAATAAGGTTTAGAATGGAAAATTTGTGTTGACTCTAATTTTGATCAAGGCCTCAGGCTGAGGACAAAGGGATGTTAATATCTGGTGGGCACTACTTAAAGGAATTAATGAAGAAAGATACTCAAATAAACCTTTGATTGTCTTGCCTAATCCAGTTTATATAACAAAAGACTAGGTACTAGTTTTGTGCCTGATGGGAGATTAAAAAAAAACACACCAAACTCTGTATTTTGGCAGTTCTTCTCTGTTCCTGTGCTAAATGTGTAGGAAAAGAAGCTGGTGTCCAAGGAAACCACTTAGGCCTGCAAATGGGAGGGGTTACTTTTTAGTCCTTAGCTTGATGTATGTTGAATTACAGAAATTTGTGGGATCACACCAGACCAGTGATTTTCAACCTTTTTCATCTGTGGCAAACAAAAACTAATTACTAGAACTCAGTGGCACACCAAAAAATACAATTTTTGCCAATCTGACAAAAGAAATCTATGATTTTGATTCATTTATAACTGGTGGTTTTTGATCTGTTGTCCTTTTTTAATCTGACAATAGAAGGGAAAGGAGGCCAGTGCCCTGACTAAATAGTCAGGTATGGCAAGCTTTAAAAATTCTTGTGACACACCAGTTGAAAATCAGTGCTCTAGACTACTACCTGGGTGGGGCATAAAGAATTCCCTAGAGGGCCTGACATACATGTCAGGAGTCTGGGAGCTGGGTAAAGATGGAAGCGTGCCTGTGTCTGTCTCCTGGAAAATGCCAGGTGCGGAGCTGGCTGCCACTGCCACGTGGGCCTGTTGAAGAGAGAGAGGGCTGAACAACCACACGGAAACTGACTCTATGGGTGAGGCAGGGGTGTTTCCCCTCCCCTTGTGGACCAGCGACTCTTTGGATGGGAGCCAGATTTGAATCATTTCCAAAGGATCTCACCAAACAATTCTACCTTCCAGGGAAAATACATGCTCCTCACTCCTCCCCAGTTGACTGATGGGATGACAAGGTCTAGCACAAGGGCATTGCCCACGTCAGTGAAGTTTGCAGGCTGGAGGTCACTGGCAGTCTCTCTGAGAAGCCTGCAGATGCACCCAATGAAAGAGGGACAATGTTTGAATTCTTGCCCTGACAGACATCATTTGAAGAACCAAGAGAGACCTCCCAGTCACACTGCTCATCCAAAATCTTTATCCTTTTCATTCTTTCAGTGTGCAGAGCTGAAATATCCACAAGCCCAGCATGAAGGTAGTGGAGCACGAAAGGGAAAAGTGTAAACCAGCAATATCATAGCTTCTCCTCTGCACACACAGACACCACATTTGCCACGGCTGGTTCCTCGTTCTGTGGGTCAGCAGGTCCATGAGGGAAAGCTTTAAATTAGATGTAACATTGAAGAGTTTAAATAGACTGAATTGGACTTTTTTTAATGAAATATGTGTGTTTGTTTGTTTGTTTGTTTAGAAAGGAAGGTGAATGGATAGAAAGATAGAAACATCAATGAGAGAGAAACATCATAGTTTGGCTGCCTCTTGCACAATCCTATTGGAAATCAAGCCTGCAACTCAGGCACGTGCTCTGATTGGAATCCAACTGGTGATCTTTTTGTTCCTGGTTCGATACTCAGTGGCTGAACCACACCAGCTGGGCTGAATGGGACTTATATAAATATATTTTATTGATTTTGTACAGAGAAGAAGAGAGAGGAATAGAGAGTTAGAAACATCGGTGAGAGACAGACATCGTTGAGCTGCCTCCTGCACGCTCCCTACTAGGGATGTGCCCGCAACCAAGGTACATGCCCTTGACCGGAATCGAACCTGGGACCTTTCAGTCCGAAGGCTGACACTCTATCCACTGAGCCAAACCGGTTTCGGCTGAATGGGACTTTTAAATATGTAAATGTGAGACTGTTTCTATAGTTGCAAGTCATCTGAAAGGCTGTGGGATATATCAGATAAAGTGTAAAGAAAGGTTAGTGCTCAGGGAAAAATAATAATATTTCCTGTTAGACCATTTCTAATTCAGCCCATTCATTTTACCAGTATATTTGTTTTCTGTTGCTTCTGCAACAAATTACTACAAACTTAATGGCCTAAGACAACACAGATTTATTATTCTCAGCCCCCTCTGACACCTTCATTTTAGCCCAGTGAGACTTATACAGCTACCTTGTTGAGTCATTTGCCAGCAGAATTGATTTTCACATGGTTGGAGGCCTGAGGTCTCCATTTTCTGGCTAGATGTCAGCTGAGGGCTGCTCTTAGCTCCTAGGGGTGTCTCTCTGTTCTTTGAACTTGGCACCTACCTTATAGAGCCATCAAGAGGGCATAGGGCCCTTCTCCAGCTGTCATTTTTCTGATAGTTCTCTATCCTTATGTCTCCCTCTTGACATATCTGGGCAGGACTCTCATCTTTTGTAATGCATATGATTTGAATGGGACCACCTGTATAAAGCTGGGTGCCCTTTCTTCCTCAAGATCTTTGATCTTAATCATATCTGTAAAGTCTCTTGCCATTTAAAGTATCATTCACTGATTCTGGGGACATGGATATCTTTTGGGGGACTTCTGCTTACTAGAAATAGGTACTCAAAATTCAATGTAGATTCATCCTTTTAATATTCTCGCTGCTTACGGCTATAAACTTTAGCATCACTTGAGATTTTTCAAAATTAGATCATGTGACTGATTCTTTAATCAAAATGTAATGTACATTGAATAGATATACAGATTTTCGAGGGATGATGTGTTTTCACAAATGTCTATAGTTGGCAACCACTATAAGTCACAAAGCAACTTCGAAGTGTTTGTGTGTATTTATGTGTTTGTGTATGAGAGAGAGAGAGAGAGCAAATGTGTGCATACATCTATGATATAAAGATAATTAATAAAATATCTTTAATATTTACCCACATATTTAATCTTTCTAGCCTTCTGTATTCATGTGGGGGCAGATCCAGGCTTCCATCTGGTATCATTTCCTTTCAGTCAGAAGCATTTCCTTCAACATTCTTTGTATTGCAGTTGTACTGCCAACAAATTCATCTTTGCTTTATAAGAAAATGTTTTTCTTTTTCTTTAATCTTTGAATGATAATTATCGTTTGACATGGAATTCTATATTGGCCATTACTTCAAACTTTAGAGATATTTTTCTAGTGTTATCTTTTTTCCTTTTTAACTTTTTTTTTTGTGATGATATGAAATCAGCTGTTATTCATATCATCAAACTCTATTTAATGATTTGGTACAACTTTTCTCTCTCTGTCTTTAATTCTTTTTATAAATATTTGGGTTTTTGTTGTTGTTGTTTGTAGTTTTGTGATTAGGCATGGTTTTCTCAGTTTTTATCTTGTTTGGAGTTCATTGAGTTTCCTGTATCAGTGGCTTGTTATTTTTGATAAAATTTGGAGACCTTTTAGCTAACATTAAAAAAAAATATATTTTATTCTACTCCTTTCTCTATATCCTCTGTGTCTCTGTACTTTTATTTGGATAATTCCCCTTGCCCTAAAATCAAGTTCATTGTTTTTGTCTTCTGTTGCACCTAAGCTGCCATTAATCCCATTCAAATATTTTTTCATTTCACAGAGTGTACTCTTCACTTTTAATATTACTGGTTAATTATTTTTTTACAACCTGCAGATCGCTTTTGAAATTCTCCTTCTTTTCACTGTTATATCTCTCTTCATCTTTTCCTACAGATTCTTTAAAATGTCTATCATAATTATTTAAAAACTAGAGGCCCAGTGTACAGACTTGTGCACCAGTGGGGTCCCTCGGCCTAAATCCGCAATCCAGGACCCCTTGGGGATGTCAGAGAGCCGGTTTGAGCCTAATCCCCACAGGCCAAACCAAAAGGACTCTGCCAGTACACGAATTTGTGCACTGGGCCTCTAGTATGTATATAAGATCTTTGGTTAATGTTTTCCCACCCTCCTCCCTCCCTCCTTCCCTCTGAGATTCATCAGTCTGTTCCATGTTCCCATACCTTTGGTTTCTACTCCTGCATTGAGCGTCTGCCGATGGTGGTCAGTGTGCATCATAGCTACCAGCCAGTGGCCAGTCAGCTGGTCAGCTGGTTGCTTAGGTTTTATATAGATATAGATATAGATATAGATATAGATATAGATATAGATATAGATATAGATATAGATAGATATAGATAGATATATAGATATATAGATATATAGATAGATATATAGATATAGAGATAGATATAGAGATAGATATAGATATATAGATATATAGATATAGATATAGATATAGATCTTTATCTGATAATTCTGAGTCACTTATATGTTTCTGTTACCTTAATTTTTACTTTATTTTACTTCTCATTATTTGGCTGCCTTGTATGTCTTGTAATATTTGATTATATGCTAAACATTGTATTTAAACACAAGTAGAGGCTATGAAGGGGTTCTTTTTGTTTGCTGGTTTTGTTTTAGTTTAATTCTTATGTCCAAAGTTCTTAAGTCATTTAAAGAAAAACATGTTTCTTTTGGTTTACTTTGTATTATATTGTTACTCTTGCAGAACTGAAGTTTTGTACATGCCTTTTTCTTCTAAATTATGTGTGACTCTCTAAAACAAGGCTGTTTTTGAGAGGATGTTGAAGGTCTGTCTCACCTGTTCCCAGTTTTATCTCTCACACTCACTCATAAGGAGCATATGCCAGTGATCAGAAAGGGGGCACATTGACTTATTACTTTATTTGATTATTCAACTTGAATGAAGGTGAGGACAAATATGTTACTTAATCACTGCCTGCACTGTGAATGGCTCCCCAAACCTCAGAGAAAGGGGGAAACCTTGGCAGTTACATGCTTACTCTTAGGGGAAACTGCCTTGTTCTTGACCTGCTCACTTCCAAGTGCTCCGGCTTTTTATTTACACCTCAGAAAAATGACAGGGATACAAAGACTTTGCAAGTCTCTGATTAAAAGGCGAGGCTGCCTATTACTCTGATTATTTGCTCAGAGATTGAGACCCTGTGGTCAGTTGGCCCGCGATGATCCTGCTGCGCAGTCTGCTTCCCCTTAGTTTTTTATTCTGCCCACCTGCTTGTCTGATGGTTAATATTTCATCTTCTGGTTTGTAGTTTTAAGTGCCTGCCCCACGGTAATTGGATCTGCCCAGTCCAGCCTCTTGGTCAGGCTCTTGGCTCAGGGCTGTCCAGATTTCATTACTTGTATGTGGTTTAGCTCATACTGACTAAGAAGTGCTGCATCTGCCCTCAGAATCTGTCTGCAGCTCTCTCCTCTCTAAACCTTGCTGAGCTTTGCTCAGTTCCTGACACCTACTTTACACTTTTAGTCAAAGTCCTGATGATAGTTTTAAAATAACTTAGATGGGAAAGAATAATTCCTGAAATAAATTCCACTCTCCAATTTCACATTTACTTATAAGATTTTCTACTGCTGTGTTTTCTATATTTGCAGTATAGAGCAAATGTTATATAATAGGGGAAAAATCTTCCAACTAATTTGTGTGTTTTTTTTAAATCTTTGATAGATTACATTTGTAACAAATGATAGATTACATTTGTTACCTGATTTGTTATCTGTAATATAGGTTTTTCCTTGCTTTTTTCTTTCTAGCTTTACAAAAGTGTTTTTGCCTTAAAAGAAAAATATGTTTTTATTGGTTTTGGAGAAAGAGGAAGCTAGAGAGTGAGAGAGAGAACATCTGTTGGTTGCCTCCTGTACATGCCCTGACTGGGGATTAAACTAACAACCTGGGTATATGCTCTGATGGGGAATCAAACTTGCCCCATTGTGATGTATGAGAAGATACTCCAACCAACTGAGCCATACTGGCCATGGCAAGAGTTTTGCTTTGTGATACCAGTGTCTAAATTGTATATATCAAACACACTTGGAGAACATCGTATTCTACATCATTGTAATTTTATATGGCAGTAAATTTCACACACACACACACACACACACAAATAGCATGAAAAAAGACTGGTCAGTTGATCTGGTGTTTTTTTCTACATGATCTTGTTATGTACTTAATACTATATAATTTAATTCATTTGGTTGAAATTTTATTCAGATAGCTATTTTTTATTATTGATTTCAGAGAGGAAGGGAGAGAGAGAAAGAGAAAGAGAGAAAGAGAGAGGGGGGGAGAGAGAGAAAAACATCAATGATTGGCTGCCTCCTGCACACCTCACACTGAGGGGTCCAGCCTACAACCCGGGCATGGACCTGACCAGGAATCAAACCATGACCTCCTGGTCCATAGGTCGATACTTAATCACTGAATCATGCCAGCCAAGCCAGTTGCCTACTTTTTACTAAATATACCAATTTAATTGTTTGTAGCTATTTTTGTTATAGTGTATGGTGATGGAGAATTAGAATGTAATGGAAGAAGAAAACTTACAATTATAGAAAGAATGATATGGCCAAAGTTAAAACTTGTGTACATAAAATTCAGAAATTTTGACAATAGTTATAGAATGTACATTGCTACTCTAAAAGTTTTTGAAATTTCTTGTATCTAAGTAAGTAAATCTATATACCGAAAGATACCAAGAAAGTTCCAGTGATTAAATGTAAATTGGCTATAGTAATAAGTGAGTATAATGACAACTGTGATCTTATCAAAGGACATTTATTGATACAGTCTTTTCTCCTCAGTAGCATCTGTGCTCAGGTCATGGTCATTACTATTATCTTCCTACTATTATAATATCATATTATTATAATTGCTATTATTAAAATGTCATGCTATTATTTTGTGTCATTATAGTCTTAGAAGACTCTGATTATCTGTCTTAAAAATGTTTTGTTTTTATTCTGGTTCTTAAAGAAAAAAAAGCAAAAACTCTTTTGCCCTACTTTCTTGTTTTCAGAAAGTTTTCCTACCGAGGCTCTTTTGTATGTGATGAAAAATACCTGATTTCTTTCGGTCATTGTGGTCCAAAAACCAGTCATGTTTTTAAAAGTTAAAAGAATTAAATTGTTGGGCATCTTGTCAGCTGAAACCACTGGTTGATAAACTAAGCAAATTGCCTTCAGTGGCTTATTATTGCCTTACCGCGACCCACATCCTGATGTCTTCCCCCCGCTACACTCACAACAAAAACTTCTTCATCGTTATTCCATTGTTATTATTTTCATTCAAGGCTCAACTTACATCGTGTAATATAAGCACTGTCACATGCCCTGTCTCCCTCCCGCCGGGAGACTGGTTCTCCTCGAATGTGTTTATTCCTATCCGCAGCCACGTCTCTGCCAAGCTCGGGGCTGTGGGCATGAGGGGCCACAGATGCCAGGCTTCCTAAGCACTGCTCTCCAGCACGGTCATCAAGCTCCCACCTTCTGGACGCTTCCGGAGGGCGGGCTGGCAGCGGTGCTTGCGCTCTGGGTTCCACCAGCCAGCTACACTGCTGTTGCGGGGCTGCTGCTTTCCTGGCTCCCTCGCACTCGCTCACAGAAACAGAATGGTATTCCCATATGTCCGTTATTCTTTTCTTGGCAGGCCTCCCTGCTTCCTTTAACCTCCCAGACTCTAGGATGTGAGAGACAAACTTTCTTTGTGAAATGTTTCTCCCCTCAGTGGATGCAGATTAGCAGCACTGGTTCTAAAGCCAACTGTCTATTTAGAAAGTCCCCTTTAAAGACTAAAAATTAACTGTTTTTTTTTAAGGAGTATAATAGCATATTCCAAAATATTGTGCATCCCAGCAAATCGCAGTTTTGGAGGACCCAGGAGGCTTGATTTACGAATTTGAATGTAAAATTTTACAAATGGTTCGGATAGCTTTCGGTAATACCTACTGACTGAGTGTTCAAGTATTTTTCAGTTCAGTATTTTATCCTCATATTCCTATTCAATTCTAGAAAGAATCCCAGACCTAGATTTTACGTGTTTACATATGGAATTAAAAATAGAGAGTATACAGCATTTTTTATAGACTTGTGAAACTGAGCACAAGTGGATAAAGTCTAGCATTTGTCGGTCGTAGATCCCTAAGCTAATATCATTTCATCCTCTCTTAAAGACTGACATGGTAGGGCAAACCAACTATTTATGATGTTTAGTAGACATAATGCACTTCTTTTATTTCTAAATAAGATTTTATTGCAACAAAACAAGCTTAGAAATCCTGTGGGAATGTTTTTCATCACAGATATCCATGTAGCTGAGGAGGAGACGTCAGAATCTGCCAAGGATCTGCAGTCGCTGTTTAATAGGAGCTTTCATTGGGAGATGGTCCAGTCATCCCTCTGGCCCACAGTGTCTCTTCCTGTGGTTTCAGTTACCTGCAGTCAGCTGTGATCCAAAAATACTAAATGAAAAATTCCGAACAGAAACCATTGAGAGATGCTAAATTGTGCACAGTGGGAGTAGCGAGAAGACAGCTCACACCACCCTGCTCCTTCCTGCACAGGATGGGGACCATCCCTTTGGGCAGCATGCCCACACAGTGCTCGCTCCCCACCTGTTAGTCACTTAGCCATCGGGGGTATCAGGTCCACTGTCCTGGCATCACAGCGCTTTTGCTCACGTGACCCTTATTTTACTTAATAATAGCCTCAAAGTGCCAGAGCGGTGATGCTGGCAATTCGGACATGACCAAGAAAAGCATAAAGTGCTTCCTTTAAGTGAAAAGGTGAGCACAGTACAATAAGGTATTTTGAGGGAGAGAGAGAACATTCACATAACTTTTTGCTGCTATAGTATATTGTTATAATTATCCTATTTTTTCAGTTATAGTGTTAAACTCTTACTGTCTTTAATTTATAAGTGGATTATAAACTATGTAATAAGTATTATATCTTACTACTATTATAATATTATATTATTATAATTACTACTAGAGGCCCGGTGCACGAAATTTGTGCGCAGGGGTGTGTGTCCCTCATCACAGCCTGTACTTTCTCCAAACAGGGACCCCTCAAGAGATGTCCGAGTGCCCTTTAGGCCCAATCCTAGTAAGATTGGGCCTAAACAGGCAGTCAGACATCCCTATCACAATCCAGGACTGCTGGCTCTCAACTACTTGCCTGCCTGCCTTTCTTATTGCCCCTAACTGCTTCTGCCTGCCAGCCTGATCACCCCTAACCACTCCCCTGCCAACCTGATTGATGCCTAACTGCTCCCCTGCCAGCCTGTTTGCCCCTAACTGCCCTCCCCTGCAGGCCTGGTCACCTCTAACTGCCCTCCCATGTAGGCTTTATCACCTCCAACTGCCCTCCCTTGCAGGCCTAGTCCCTCATAACTGCCTCCCCTGCTGGCCATCGTGTGGCAGCCATCTTGTGTCCACATGGGGCAGCTATCTTTGACCATGTGAGGGCAGCAATCTTGTGTATTGGAGTGATGGTCAGTTTGCATATTACTCTTTTATTATATAGGATAGAGGCCTGGTGCATGGGTGGTGGGGGCCAGCTGGTTTGCCCTGAAGGGTGTCCCAGATCAGGGTGTGTGGTCCCTTGGGGCATGGAGTGGCCTGGGCGAAGGACATGTGGTGGTTTTCAAGTTAGGCATGTTCCCCCCCCCCTCCCCTGGCAATCCAAGTGGAGGTCCTGGGTATCTGGGATTTATTTATCTTCTATAATTAAAACTTTGTAGCCTTGAGTAGAGGCCTGGGCTGGCCAGGGTGTGCAGAAAGCTTGGCTTCCTCCAACGCCGAGGGAAATCCAAACCTCCTGCTCTCTCTGTAGCCATAGCCATCTTGGTTGGGGTTAATTTGCATATTTGCTCCTGATTGGTTAGTGGGCATGGCTTGTGAGTGTAACGCAGTGATGGTTAATTTGCATATTACTCTTTTATTAGATAGGATTATAGGAAAACACAATATGCAGAAGGATTGGTACTATATGCAGTTTCAGATCCCACTGGGGTCTTGGAACATGTCCCCCACGGATATGGGGGAGTACCTTATAAGGCATGTTGAAGAAATTATTAGCTGTAGCGTGTGCATAATGGTCAACTCTAGATAGCAGGTTATTTAACAGGTCATTTATGATGCTGCTATGCCTGGGCCATTCCTGAAAGATAGAACTGGAGACAATTGTTATAAGGCTCCTACGAGGTCAACATGTGGGAAAAGCAAGGAGAAGGAGTTGATATCTATTTCTCTTTCTCTGCTCCTGAGTTGGATTCGATCATCTATACAGTGGTACCTCGAGATACGAGTTTAATTCGTTCCATAACCTTGAGATGTGGGAAACTATGAGATGCTCGAGTCGCTGTAAACTGGTGGGTCGTGTGCAGCCGGCCAATCCTCGTGATTACTCCTATCTCAAATGTTGCTTGTATTTCAAAGCAAAAATCGCTCGCTTGACGGCTCGTATCTCAAAAATCTCGTATGTTAGGGCACTCGTACCTCGAGGTACCACTGTATCTCCAATTCATTAGCAAAGTCAGGTAGTGGGGGGGAGTAGCATTTACTCATCTTTCATTTATGATCAGACCTTAATATTTTAATGTCCAGTGATATGAACAGAGACACTGAACAATTGCCACTTGAAGAAATTTCAGTTTTGTTAGCCAAAAGGATCTCATACCACTATGATGAGTGTAACCGGCACCATTTGGAAGGGAAGCAAAGTTCAGTCAAGTTCAAATGAACCATCAGAGGCATTCCACAAGATGCTAATTTTTCCATGCTATGGTTGGTTTTATACATATTTCATTGAGGATTGATACTTTAGTACAGTGGTCGGCAAACTCATTAGTCAACAGAGCCAAATATCAATCAATAGTACAACAATTGAAATTTCCTTTGAGAGCCAAATTTTTAAAACTTAAACTGTTTAGGTAAATACATTGCTATTAACTTAATTAGGATAATCCTAAGCTGGTCTTTGTTAAAAACTCAAGGGGACAAAGAGCCGCCTGTGGCTCATGAGCTGCAGTTTGCCAACCATTGCTTTCGTACATTCAGAAATACTTTAGTTGGTAATACTTAGGCATTGGGAGGTAAATTACTGAGCTCTAAATTAGCAATGCACTAAAAGAAATTTTAAAAACAGAATTCCAATCAACTGGTCTGACATGCTCCATTACCTTTGAATTTTAGGAAGTTATATATAAAACTAGAGGCCCATTGCAGGAGGATTCCTGCAAGACTAGGGCTTCTACACTGGTCTCCACTGCCCTGCCTGCTTCTCTCCTATCTCCACTGCCCTGCCAGCTTCCCTCCCTTCTCCACAGCCCCACCTGCTTCCCTCCCTTCTCCGTGCCCCGCTTGCTTGCTTCTCTGCAGCTTCCCTCCCTTCTGCAGCGCTGGCTTCTTTCTATGCTGTCTTCAGTTTTCGCTCTGCACTGGGATATGCAAATTAATCGCTATTTTGGTTTGGTTAATTTGCATACTCCCTCCTGATTGGCTTTTTGATGTGGCTTGTGGGCGTGGCTTGTGGGCTTAGAGGTGGTATGGTCAATTTGCATGTTTCTCTTTTATTAGATAGGATATTTTCAACAGGACAGATTTCTTTGTTTTTATTCTTGTAGTTTCCCAAACTAAAGTTACATTTTACAAATTAAGTTAAAAGCTAAAAGTTGATCAACTACTGCTAACAAAGTAACACAATTGCTTATCCGTTTATCACACAGACTTTCTATAGTATGCAGTTATGCTTTCATAAAGAATAAATCAATCAAAATCAGTAAGTGGCTGTTGGCTCTACTGGATATTATAAGAAGTTTAAACTCTAGTTCGTTGCTTAATATTTTAAGACTTTATAAATAATCTTCGCTTTTCTCTTTCTGAACTCTGTTGTACATGTTCTTCACTTTCTACATCTCTCTCAGTGGCGATTAGGCCATGGTTATCATGACTTCTGAAACCTAAATTACTCTCTATAAGTTGGAATTAGTAATGTTTCCTATTATCCATTGAATACCCACTTGATGATATAGATGTTAGAAAATATGCATTTCTGCTGTCCATGAGACTATCTTAATGAATGCAACAACTAAAATATTAAGATTATTTTCTACTTTTCTAATTTTCAGTTTCCATCAGTGTATGACAATAAACAGAGTTCATGGAGAGGAATCTGAACTTAGGTCAGGTGGAGTAAGACAGTGAATGATTAAAGTGCTTCTAGTGATGTGCTTACTGCCTATTCTTTACTTTCCTGGGGAGGGTTTGACAATGGAATTCACAAATATGTTTGACATTTTGGTAAAGTTGATTAAAAAATGAAAAGGTCATCAGTTATGCAAATAGCCAGATTAGTCTGGAATGATTGAACTCCTTTCCTTCTCATTCAAATTCACTTTTTTTTCTTGTTAATCTTCACCCAAGGATATTTTCCCATTGATTTTTAGGAAGAGTGAGAGAGGGAAAGACAGAGAGAAACAAGGGTATGAGAGAAACACATCTTTGGTTGCCTCCTGCACGTGTCCCAACAGGGCCAGCAGGGGAGGAGCCTGCAACCAAGGCACATGCCCTTACTGGAATGGAACCCAGGACCCTTTTATCCCCAGGCAGACGCTCTATCCATTGAGCCAAACCAGCCAGGGCCAAATTCATTTTTACCTGCTATATATGGGGAGGAGAGAGTCTCTTGCATTAGCCCTTGGGACATCAGAAAACACATCCTTGTCTTGAGGAGAAACATCCATAACACTAACATAACCAACAACAACAAATAAGAATGTGAGCACACTAGTACTTTAAACATTAATTGTTACTCTTAGTGATGGTAAAATACTGCCAGAGCTCTATGATTAGTGATATTCGTGACCGAAGAGAATCTAAAACTTAAAAGACTTTTCATAAATTAGAATATTAAGATAAAAATTACATCATCATTAAATTGATATACATTCACAGAAAAGTACATTAGCATGTATTTGTTTAGATTAACTGCTTGGTCTTCATAACTTTGAAAAAATATAAAGCAGATTGCATAGAGTAAAGTAGAAAAACATCAACATTGTGTGGAATCATTTGGAGGTTTTACTACTAAAGTCTGAGATGTTCACAAATGAAAAGAGGAAACATCCTGTGTACTCTAAAGTTTGAGAAAACAATATTTTTTATACAAAAGTAAGTTATTAGATGAGAGTAAGCTGAGCCACTGAATCCTTTATTATTATACACAAGTTTTTATATAGTATTTTGTGAGGCTAATAGGTTATTAAATTATTTTAAAAGACAGAAAATTATATATTTAAAATGCTCATTCAAAAACATTTTTTGTATATTCTTGAGACAAGGACGATTTTGGTTCAAGTGATACCATATATAGTAAATCTTTGCACATGACTTTAAGGGGTCCATAAAATTACAAAACAAATTCCTTGTCAAGTGATCCAAAATCCAGTGTGAAAATCAGATAATTCTGTAAAAATAAAAATATCTTATTTTAAAGCACTTTCCACAATAGTTCATTGAATAAAAGACCCCATTCGCTGTGAGGAATGAAGTGTTTTATGTAGAAGAAAGAAGATGCTAGGAAGTTTAAGAGGCAACCTCCCACAAACAAGCAGGCCTGCAAAAGCTGGGGCCCTTGAGAGAAGGAAGGCAGCCAAGGTCAGAGCAAAGGAGTGGCCACAGGAAGAGGAGCCCGAGTAGCATCTATTTACATCTACTGTACTCTTTCCCGACCTCTGGCTGGGCGCCAGCCACTATGTAAGTATAGATGAGAAAACCAAGTCATAAAATGGTGACCCCACTGTGGGAAGCAGGGGTGTGGACATAAATCATAAGTCACAATAACTGATAATAAAATAAATAAATCAATTGCAGTGGCCAGTATATCATGACAAACTCAGACACATTTTAAGAAATGCGGGTTGGCAGATCTTTAAGAGCATAAACAGAGGAACCGGCTTGGGACCTCTGGGAAACCCTGGGGAAGTGGTGTTGGAAAGGAAATGGGCAGATAAGGAGGTGTTGTCCAGGTAAAAGGAGGGCAGAGCTAAGAGGAAAACATTCTACACTGAGCTGGGAGCATGTGCAAAGGCTGGAGTGGAGGAAACAAACTGGATAGTGGTACAGGGTGAAGCTTAAGTGTGCAGAGGCCAGGTGGTATAGTGCAGCCAGGCTTAAATGCTTGTTTTTATTAAATGCACCTGCTTCCGGTGCCAACCTGTCTAGGATAGAATCCCAGCACTGTCCCTTGCTGGTTATAATCTTTAAGCAAATTCTTTAATCTCCCTACGACTGGATTGTTTCATTTATGAAATGAGGATAATATTATCTGCCCTCAGATGTTGTTAGGATTAAAGGAGTAAAAAAAAAAGAGTAGAGCTTATTATTTATCACATTATTATTTGCAAATATGATTGTTATGTATTATATGTTACATTATAGCATTATAATACAGAGGTGGGCAAACGTAAGTTTATAGTTGTAAGTATACAAAAACAGTTTATTTTTGCATATTATATTTTTTTATACAACCAACTGTAAACCAACTTTTGCCATACCATGTATAATACTGTTATTTATTTTGATTTTTTTTAAACATGTACTTTATTGATTTTTTACAGAGAGGAAGGGAGAGGGATAGTTAGAAACATCCTGACCTCCTGATTCATAGCATCCCCTACTGGGGATGTGCCCACAACCAAGGTACATGCCCTTGACTGGAATTGAACCTGGGACCCTTCAGTCCGCAGGCTGACATTCTATCCACTGAGCCAAACTGATTATGGCTATTTTGATTTTTTTAAAAATATTTTTATTGGTTTCAGAGAGGAAGGGTGATGGAGAGATAGAAACATCAGTGATGAGAGTGAATCATTGATTGCCTGCCTCCTACACAACCCCTCCTGGGGATTTAGCCCGCAACACAGGCATGTGCCCTGACCAGGAATCAAACTGTGATCTCCTGGTTCATAGGTTGACTCTTAACCACTGAGCCTGCCAGCTGAGCTTGATTTTTTTTAAGAGGAGATACTTACATGTTTTTTACTCTGATGGCAACAATCCAATCTAGGAAAATACTGATGGTACCAGAGAGAGGGGGAAAACTATAGGTGAGGTGTCCTTGAATAGGTCAGAGGTTGTGCCATTAAATACTCAGAGAAATTAATTGTTCTTAGGTTCAGGGAATAGTGAGAAAAGAAGGATAGATTTTATTATGGAAAGATGAGGAACTTTTATTCTAATTGCTTTTATTTTCTAAGTGGAATAAGAAGCAAAGTCATCAGCAAGGGATAAAGATTGAGCAAGGATTAATGGAGATTTGAAAAAGAGAAGACAGAAATACTCTTCTGAAAGAAGAGTTAATTGACTATGAAATACAGTGTGATTTCTGGGTGTCCTGAAGAGCCAACTTGAGGTTTGTAATCATGAATTTAAAGGAAGACTGGCTATGTTCCTTTTATATGTATGCTTAGGTGCAGGAATAGAGCAGATGTGAGTTGTTCTTAATCAGTGTTGTAATTTTACCAGGGGAATATGTTGAAGGAAAATGGGACAAAGTGACTGAAAGTATGTCCTGGACTAGAGAGGTCTTTGTCCACCTAAATGTATATGTTGAAGCCCCATGTGGAGATAGGGTCTGTGTGAAAGTGATAAAGGTTGCATGAGGTCATCAGGATGGGACCCTAATCTGATAGGTTTGGTGTTTTCATAAGAAGAGTAAGAGAGTGTCCTTCCTGCCTCCTACCTCTCTGTTTCCTCTTCCCTCTCCCTCTCTCAATTTGGCAAGGGCATCAGAAGACAGGCCATATGAGGACTCCAAGAAAAAGGCAAACATCTGCAAATCAGAAGAGTGTACTCAACAGAGACCGAACCCTGTCAGTCCTCCATCTTGACTTCCAGGCTCCAGAACTAGGGAAATACATGTATGCTATTTATGCCACGCAGCCTGTGGTATTTCACTATGGTAGCCAGAGCAGACTATGGAAGACCAGAGGTGGACGTTGGGGGGTAAAAGGGACAGGTTGTCTGAAAATACATACAAGGAAGTGAATATACTGGACCCTGAAGTCCCGAGAGGAGGGAAGTGAACATGGTGGTGGGTTAAATGACAGTACAAGTAAGATCAATTGATTGGAAGTCTCAATGCACTTGAGGTGTTAGCTGGAAAATAGGATAGTAGGAAAGATAGATGTTTGACATTAAATTATGGAGGGGTTGTTTTACCGATAATGGTAAGGTCAAGGAGTATGGCTGTAAACAGAAGACACATTTATTGAAGGTGAAAAGTTGGAGAACTGAGAAATGAGGATATTGAATGAAGAGTCCATGTGGACATTAAAATCACTAAGAGCAAATACTAGAAGCTGATGGAGAGAAATACAGAAATTCAGAAGGCAAAATATTCAAGGGGTGGATATCGATATAAGTACATAGATTTGAGTGGCATTTGGAAGCAAAGTCAACAGGAATTGGTCGTGAATTAAAATGAGATGGAGGAAGGCCAGGGAGAGGAGCCATTAAGGATAACTCAGGATAACAGGTTCCTGACACTTCAGAAAGTGGATGAGTCATGGTAACATTGGTCAGTTAGAGAAGGCTGAGAAAAGATATGTTGAATTTGAAGTGATTTTGGGATATCCAACTACAAATATTGAATACATGGGCTGATATTTTGGTCTAGTGCTCAGTGGTGTATTCAACCTGGAAATAGATATCTGTGAAGTAACTGGTGATAGGTGGTAATTGAATACATGAGAGTGGTAGCATTGCCTATGAAGTAAGGGTAGAAAGAAAAGAGAAGTCTAAGATAATGTATGGAATAACTTCAGTATTTAATGAGCAGGCTGAGAAGTATGAGCCTTCAAGGGAGACTTATTGGGAAGTGAAAAGAGAGAGAAGGAAAGCAGAAGAATATGCAGTCACAGAAGCCAAGAGAGAGTGTTTAATATGGAAGATGTAGCTAATATATGTTGAAAGTTAATGAGGAGCCAAATAGGCTAAGATCATAAAAATGTCATTGGATTTGGTGACATGGGGGCCATTGGTGACCGTAGTAAAACTTCTTTAGTGGACTAATGGATGTGGAGAAGAAAGTAGAGATTGGTGACTAAGGCAGAGGAGAAGAAAAGAAGAAATGAAAAAGCAAGGTAGATCACCCTTTGAAGAATTTTGGTTGCTAAAGGGGATGAAAAGAGTGGTACTTGGAGGGATCAATGGGGCTAAAGATGAGTGTATTTATAGTATCTTGGTTAATGTTTAATTTTATATTCAAGATGGCAGAAACTTGAGCTTATTTAAATCTTAATAAAATATATATAATTGGGAACTTAACATAAATTATAGTGGAAAAGTAGGAATGGAACCCTAACTACAGGTATGGGATAGATACTAGTGTAACAGGTGGGAAAGGGAGTGTGGGCTGGCCCAGAGGCAATCTGTCATCTTACTGTGTTCTGTCTTCTTCCTGGGTGATCTAATCCTTTTTTACAAGAGAGTATGATGGGGATGGGTTGGTGCAGTGGGGTTTATGCTCTCAGAGCAGCCGTGAGGAACAAGGAGAAAACCAGCTCTATCTGCTGCAGGCAGGTGGTGAGGTATCAGAGAGGAAGGAGCTACCACTTGAGCAGGTAGATTACAGGAGAAGCAGCATTGCCAGGCTTCTGCTAAGAAAAGGGGGTATTCAGAAAAGACATGGAAAAGGTGGAGGAGTTTATCATTTCTGAGAGCACAGTGCAGGGTTTAGGTGGCTCATGATGACTGAGGAAAGGTTTGATATTGGCAAAAAGAAGACACTTTTCAACCCCAAATGAAGCGGGTGCAGAAGCAGTTTAGCAGAATGGGGGCCGTTACTGTGAAAGAATATGAAGTGAAAGGCAGACCCTTTCTTTGTTCAAGGAATTTGGCTGTAAGAGAAAAAGGAAGATGGAATTCAAATTATATTTGTTTGTTCTTAATAAACCAACTAATGACCTACATGATTTCATTTCCATTTTGTTCTTTAATATGATCTCTATTTATATTGATTTCCTCCTGCCCAGAATACCCTGTACATCATTTTTCAGCCTTTTTGAGCACAACACTTTCTAAGATTAAAATCTACCTCTCCACTTTCTATTTGTTTTATGCTTTTTTTCCTACTGTGAAATAATATTTGTTACAAAACAATTTGGAAAAGACATGAAATTAGCAATTAAAAGTAACCCACATAATACTGTCATTTAGAAATATCATACTGTATATATTAAACACTAATACTTCTAAAATTGATAAGTATTTCTGTTCACTAAATATTTATAATATCAAAATTTTAATGACTGCCTAATTTTCTGTGGTATAGATGTAGCATATTTCACATAAACATTCTTCTATTATTAGTTAACTTAGATAATTCCCATTTTTCCTATTGTAAATAAAACATTATCTTTTACATAAATACTTGTCTACAGTTAATAATATCTTTAGGGCAAAAATCCTTACTTATTCTTATGTTACATATATATTCAAAGGTTATATAAATATTTTAAGGCTCTAGATACCTCAGGGTGGGTTATTTTCCAGAAAGGCAATAATAAATTATCCTTCTGTAAGCAGCACTTATGAGTCTATAAGGCGCAATTCCATTGTCAGCTTAGTATATTTTTTAAAATTCCAGTTTCCTGGTTGGAAAAAAAAAAAACAGGCTTTCTATTGGGCTTCTCATCTGCTTTTATTTGATTACTAATATAAGTTGAATATTTTTTCTTATGGTTATTAATCACTGTACTTTTTCTTTGTATTTCTAGATATGCCCTTTACCCACAAAGGGTAGTATTTTAAATTGAATAGTACAATATAATTTTTAATGTTAATCCTATATAATAAAAGGGTAATATGCAAATCAAACAAACGGTGGAATGACCGGTCGCTGTGATGCACACTGACCGCCAGGGGGCAGATGCTCAATGCAGGAACTGCGCCCTGGTGGTCAGTGTGCTCCCACAGGGGGAGCTAGAAGCCAGGCTGAAGGCTGGCCAGTGTAGTGGTGGTGCCTCTCTCTACTGCAGCGCTAAAGACATCTGATGGTCTGCTTAGGCCTGCTCCCCACAGAGACATCCCCCGAGGGCTCCCAGACTGTGAAAGGGCACAGGCCGGGCTGAGGGGACCCCCCCCCCCAATCCGAGTGCATGAATGTTATGCACTGGGCCTCTAGTCTAATTTGTAAGATTGATACCTGTTAATTATATTGGCTTTATTATATTTGTTGCTTTCACTGTTTCTTCCAATAAAATATATTGCACTTATCTGAATCTTTACTGAATTATCTATTCTCATAAGCCCTTTAATTTCTTTCATATTTATCATCTATATCAGAGAGATAGGAAGTACCTTAAGAAGAAGAATAGGGAATATATCACTACTTGTAGATTAATAATTGACTTTGTGTTATTTGACTTCTAATTGGCTTCTGAGTTAATCAGCATATATGTGCTCATCAAAATATATAACAAACTCATGTGTGTTGATTACCAAAACATTCTAGAAGAATGTATGTATACTTAAAGTCCTAGGGAATAGATAGTTTTCCCTGATATTACCTTTGTGTTTGTAGCAAGATTTGAAAAAAAAAATATCTCTGGTCTCTAGTAAAATTATTTCAAAAGGTTTAGGTTTGCATATTAAAGAAACATTGTCTTTTGAGCGAGTTCCTTGAATCATAGTTAAGTGAAAGGTGGTGTGAACCACCTGATAAATGATTTTCTTTTCACGTCAAGCAACCCAGCTTTCCTGAGCACGCCGGCTCTGCGAGGATTTATAGACCCTGCCTTCCTTCACGCTGGAGCTCCCTCGGCTTCCCGGGCGATGCATTCCAGCGCCTTCATCTGGAGGTTCAGGCATTCCTTGATCAGGGAGAGATCTGATTGCTACTCAGCCCTGGAATTCTTTATAAAATTCCAGAACGTGGGCTAGAAATTGACTCGGAGAATCCAATAAAGTTGCAAGTCTTGGCAGTCATCCAAGCCAAATTTATAGACTGGAAGAAATATGGGCTCTCCATTGTTCTCCTTTTCACCTTTCTGGGGTTTTCTTTTGTGTGTGTGAGCGTAAATCTATCATTTCGCTGACACCGCAGTGGAAAGAACCATTGAGGGAATCCAGCGAAAGAATTTTCACTTTGGATCTTCCCTGGTTTTTCCGAACTTTGACCCAAACCTGCTCCAAGGAGTGACTTGCTTCTCCCTCTGTGGGATGGCGGTGTCATAAAATAAGAAGTCGCTCTGAGAATGCATGATGCTAGGCTGATAGCGGACGTGCACATTTGCCAGCTAGGTACAACCCCCAAATCCCTTGGCTCTGTGGGAGCCTCCTCCTTGAGGTACCATCGAAGAAAATGTGAGCGTTTATATGATTTCTGTTCGTTTTATGAAATGCTAATGGGGCAAGCAAACAAGCTCTGGAGCCTCCACCAGCTTCAGTATGTGTGTGTATGTGTGTGTGTGCGTGTGTGTGTGCGTGTGCCTGGTGCTCCCATACATGGAGATCCCAGCAGTCCTCCCTCCCGTGTCTGATGGTTGCAAACTTCTCTCGTTCTTACAGAATGGCTTTGCTGTTGTGAGGCCCCCAGGCCATCACGCTGAAGAATCCACAGCCATGTAAGTACCAGGGACTGTTGCCCATCTCGGAGCGCCACAGTTCCTGGCAGTCACCTGCCCCGTGCATGTCTCTGAAGCCTCTAATTGTTAGCAGATGGAATGAAAAATCTTGCGAGGTACTCCCAGAAGCAGATTTATGGCTTCAGAGATCATATAGCATTTTTAAAAACGCTCTGAACATTATTTATAATGGTTTTCCCGGCTGATTTGCTTTCTTATTTCTCTGTTCTTCTCTATTCCGCAGGGGGTTCTGCTTTTTTAATTCAGTTGCAATTACCGCCAAATACTTGAGAGACCAACTAAATATAAGCAAGATATTGATTGTAGATCTGGTATGTATTCCTGGCCAGAGCTGCATTTTCAATGACTCGAGATAAAAGGGAGTGCATTTGTATTTCTCTGTTAGGTTGTCTTGCTTTTAGCACTTTGCAAACAACTTGAAGGGCGGGTTTCCTTTGAATGTGGAAACTCATTAAATTCAGGATTGCAGTTCTGAAACCATAAACATTCACGTTTCACTTTCATGGTGTTAACTGCAATTTAATGAGAAGAAGGCGCAGATCAGGGCAACTTTTATGATCCTTAAATGAATTGATACTTCCACAGTTAAAATAACCCAACAGAACCTGAATTTACTTTTCCCTGCAGAATATAGACTTTAAGCAGTCAGATGTGCTGGAAAGAATGCTGTTGCTTTGGTAACCAATTGGCTACTTCCCTTGGTTAGCAATCATGTTGCTTGTTGTGCAACAGTGGTATTATTAAAACAAGTCAGCATGCCATTCTTTCTGAAAAGAGTGCGGATCACGGATGCCAGTTTGGGATGACTCCCGGCAGGGACCTCCGAGTGATTAAAAGTCACAGGCATTAGATTAGTCTTGCATTTTAACCTGATCCATTCTTACACAATACAGTTATAATTTGTTTAACAAATGGCTTGTTTAAATGCAGATGACACTTGGCATGTTGTCTATAGTGTATTCATGAATAATGAGCTGGAGATCTGCCCATACAAAAGGACCAGCCCAGGAAAGGGCGAAGGAGAGCTGACTGGTGATTTATGAGCCCCGTTTTCAGTTTGCCTCCAGTTCATGAGGAGGTGTAATAGGTTGTCTGACAAAGCATAGACAGGAAATGAACCCTGGCATCCAAAGCGAACCTGCTACATCTGCACTTAATTAATTTTTGCAGGTGATAAAAGATTTAAAGGCAAAATATGTTAAAAGTGTTTTTGAAGTGCAAGGCTTAATAGTCTAAATCTTGTTCATATCTGCACTCATAATTAAATCTTATTGGTAAGTCGTGGCCTCCCCGTCCAGCCCTCCGATTCAGTTAAGCAGGCACACCAAAGGGTTGAGAAGCACAAACAAAGCCATGTGAAGAAATGCCCAGTTAAGTTAAAACGAAGATAAAAGGAAGGGCAGGCCGATAAACATTGCTAGTGCTCAGTAAGAATTAACCTTTTCCACCGACATATTGGAGCGTTACTGCAGTCGCTTTGGTGCTGAGAGACTGAAAGCCAACTTCGTACGCTATTTTCCAACCATGCTTCATTTTCGATGTAGGTCATAGTTCACCATTAAAGAAATGTGATGAAGGTCTAGATATACCACAGCAGCAAGTATATACTAAAACATACCAAAAGGAAGACATCAGTAGCCATTTTCCCATGTATATACAAAGTGACAATTGAAATAATTATTAGCTTGCGCATTTACCGGTATAAGAGAGCAAATTTAAAAAAATAATAGGCTTCTAATAGGGCTAAGTTCTGTTAGAAAGACAAGCAGAAAACGTGAAGGAAGGATGGCAGATGAAGACCAAGGACTGTGGGAAAATGTTTCCAAGTTTTCTAAATTTATCAAAATTATGGGGGAAGAAGATTGGTAAACCGTTTATTCTATCTTTAGGAATCTCGTACTGTTACTTCCTCAGGAATCTCCTCTGCTCCCATTTTATGGTTCTAGGAAGATGATCAGTAACAGTTAAGTCCCTATGAAAACACATTTGTGACATCCATACTCTAAAGTGATGCATTTTGCAATGGACTTAAAAGCTAAACTGTTAGGTTTTGATAGATGGGATATTTTGCACCTTGGAGGATTTGTCTGTAAAAGTTTTATTTTGTACGTTAATATAAGAATAAAAACTGCTGGAGATAATTCTATATGATTTATAAATAAGTTGCTTGGTAGCTCCAAGGAGTATCCTGTAAGATTACTGTCCTTTGATTATGAATTAGCTCCATTATCCAGTGATAAAGGATACTGACGTCCCAGCAGGCTGTAGCAGAGAAGTTTTTGTTTCAGATTCTCTAAATATATGAAGTCCTGTCCAAAGGGTTGCCTCTGAGATCACCACCAGCTTGACTTCCAAGCCGTCCAAATCCTGCAGCTGCAGGGATACTTTGAGGAAATTCCCCTGTTCCTCCCAGCTGCTGAGAAGGAAGTTTTAAAGTGCCACGTGGCTCAGAGACATCCGTTCTCCCTGTCTGACAGGTCTGTCCTGTAAGTTAGCAAAAGAGAAGAAGGGAAGGTTCTCCAATGGCAAACGAACTTCATTTCTGACTATCCAAAGTCACCGAATTTAGCTAATCGGTGTGAGCTGGCTCCACAAGTTCTTGGACTACCAGAAGACAAAGCTACTCTGTCGTCCAGCAGCTAGTTTCTGCATTTTTACCTGCCTCCTAAATTGAGAGTCAGAGGTCTAAGTCACCTCCTTTGGGGGTCACGGCCAAGTTCAGAGGTATTGAGTATCTGAGGCAGGAATGATTCTAATTGATCTGTGGAGCGTAGTCATTCCAGTTCTCCCTCTGGGGAACATTCCAGAAACATTCAGATTGGTGAGGAGAAGAAGCAGGTATACTTGGCTTTTCAATTCACAAGACACTGGTCACTGCGTTCAGTGTTGAACCTGTTCTAGAAGTATGATTCGCCTGCATGACTCAGGTAGCTTTTATTTAATGTGAACTTCATTTTGAAAATGATGTGTTTTCTTTCATGTATTTTTATTGATTTCAGAGAGGAAAGGAGAGCGGGAGAGAGAGAGAAACATCAATGATGAGAGAGAACCATTGATCTGCCTCAGGCACACCCATTACTGGGGATTGAGCCAATAACCCAGACATGTGCCCTTGACCAGAATCAAATCTGGGACCCTCAGTCTGCAGGCTGACACTACCCACTGAGCTAAACCAGAGAGGGCTGGGCTTTCTTTATAAAAGTCACTTTAATTGTCAAAATGGGGCATTTCCATGTTGATCATTCACCCAATCTTGACCAAAGAATTGTCACAAGTGCTAATACTAAATACTTGTTAGTGGTAACTTTAGCTGATAGAATATATGATTTATTCAAAGCTATTTTAACATTTTAATACGACATATTGGTCCTAAATTCTTACATAGAATAAATGTTTGCAGTATATTTTTTAGCATTAAAACATTAAAATGATTTTCAGCATTTTCCAGAAAGTCTTAATACGTATACAAGGTTGATTTTTAGGCTTTTAATGATTCAATTAATTTCATTATTATAGTACTTTCTCAAAATCACCAATGATTTTCTTACCTTAGTCTAGTGTATAAAATATTCAGATGATATCTGAGCATTTATTACCTTACATGAATATTTTGCATCAAAGAAAGCTGAAGCATATATTTTTTTCTATTTTCACGGTTATATTATGTTATTAACCAAAACAAAAGACATATTCTTACCTTTATCTCTTAATGTTTTAAATATGGAATTGAGAATTATCTAAATATTTTTAGAATGCATTTGTGTATTTCAAGAAAAAAATGTCTGTTGAATTCTTTTTCTGCTGTGGGCAAGACTTTATTTCTTATTCAGAAATGTATACAATAATAAGCACCCAACACATTTTTCAATGATTTTATATCTAAGACAGATGATCATCTTTTATTTGACATTCTTAAATAAACTTTTACAACATCACTAAAGAAACAAAAGTAATCAAGGCAATATATTTTCAGTTTTCAAAGAATGGATGCATTTTGGCCCAGAGGAACATTTTTCTTACAACACTAACTAAAAATTCTGTCATGTAGTTAGAAATGCAAACATTCCTATTGTTGTTCAAGATATTTTTTGTTCATCCTCTAGATATCTAGTAGCAATCTCAACAGACATTTGGCTGGAACTTTTTCATTTTTGTTCACATAAAGGAAAATAGTTTTGCTAGCTCCCCTGTTCCTTTCCTTGAACATTCAGAAATTTAGGAATGATGTATTTTAAGTAAGCTACTTGTTTTCCTGATGCGAAGGCCTTGAGCTAGAACAAGTTTCTGGAATGATGCACATCTTCCCCAATGGTTTGTGAGTCCCTAATTGGTTGGGATTCATGTGCTACATAAAAGGGAGAGAGGATTAGTGTATGTTTACAGTGTGGAGAGCAAGCCCAGGGAGGCTTTCAGGACCACCACAGGGAGGCTTTGGTGGTGTCTAGTGAGGGAGTTCTGGGCTGGAGGTTGAAGTGGAGACAAGTTATATGAATGTCAATAAGGAGCAATAATGACCACCAATCTTACTTCACAGGTTTGCTAAGAGGATCAAAGAGATAATGAATGTAAGTTAACAATATAATGGTTATGAGTTTGGCCTTTGGAGTAAGAGGTGGACTTAAGACCAGTCTTGCAACTTTTTCTCTGTATAGCCTTAGTAAATTACTGAAGCTCTCTGAGTCTCAGTTTACTTTTTGTAGAAATTAGCAACTGTGTTATTTACTCATTTGAAATACCATAGGAATAATACCATATGCATCATAAGATTAAGTAAGTCATGCAAGGTATTGAATGTAGTGCCTGATCCCCAAATTGTAGGAATCATTGTTGAAAATAGTATGATTCTTACTGATATAAAATTAAGTACTATGGAAGTATATCGTTATGAATGACCAAAAATAAAATTTTTATAAGAAAACTCAAAACTATACATGTAGCATACACATATAGCAGTAATATTATATTGAAAACAAATATATAGATTCTTCACTTTTAAGAGTCATCTATTTTATTTTTGTTCAGGAAGTATTAAGATGTATACTAATTAAGGTATTTTAGAGAAGACATGCTAAAAAATGCTACTAGTTTCATTTTCCCCATTTCTTTGGCAATTCCATCATACACTAATATCATAAAACAATTTAAAAAAGAACTGTTAAGTTTTTAATTGTTATTTACAGATGTTTGGAGAATTTTTTATCTATTAAAATGACAAGGGTTTTTTGTTGCCTTGTTTTTGGAAGAGGGAATGGTGTAGGGAAAGAAAAAAGAGGAGGAAGGAGTCTGGGAAGAGAGCCATGCTATAATATTAAAATTAGGCACGTTGGACAAGATTGCATAAAGCCCCGTGCCATCTTTCTGCTTCAGACCAAGTGATTCAATAGCTAATGAGCTCATGCTCCTGTGTCTTTGACTTGCCGTCACGATTTTACCAAAATAAAGTATGAAGTCCTTTTTGCATCTGGCATCTCTTTTGAAGTGATTCTAACTGCTGAGGGATTGCTAACTGAACTGAACGCTTCAAGAAAGCCAATTTACTCAGCTGGTTGCAAAGCCTTTGACCTTAATGGTGGGACTTGGCAAATCAATGCATACACGTATGTTTAGTGTTCTGTCAAGAATTGCAAAAATGCTCTGTAAGCCATAGATCCTTCTGCAAAATACTAGTTTGTAGTTTAAACATTAGTCTTTCTTCAGAGGCCAATGAGGCTAGTTAATTAAGCCTGAGGGGTTATGAACTGTTGGCAGTTAATAAGTCATAAAATTCCTCCATAAAACAGGATGCGAGATTCCATCACTGAAGCAAAGAGTACAAAGGGCCGGTGTATAAATATCTAATTGTACCAAAGGACTGGGCTTTCTCAATGACTGCTCATCTGGAGTCTCCAGGGCATGTTCGCTGTGGTTTCCTGATTTTTAGAAGCCAGTTTAAAAAATGAGTGCATTAAAGGGTAATTTGCCTAAAAGTTCAGGAAGTAAAGGGGGTGGTGTGGAAGCAAGCTGAAGGGGAGAGAGAAAGAGGACCGAGGGAAAGGACAGAAAATGAGGAGGCGGGTGGGGTGGACAGACAGGGAACTCAAAATCAGAAAAGTTGTCTCCACGCAGCGTTAGACATGACTGTATTTGTCATCTGTTTTCTTTTCCCTGTAGGATGTTCACCATGGAAATGGTACACAGCAGGCCTTTTATGCTGACCCCAGCATCCTGTACATTTCACTCCATCGCTATGATGAAGGGAACTTTTTCCCTGGCAGTGGAGCCCCAAATGAGGTTCGGTTTATTTCTTTAGAGCCCCACTTTTATTTGTATCTTTCAGGTAATTGCATTGCATGATTACCCATAATTTTCTTGTCCTTTGCTGGTGTTTTAAATTACACGAGATTACTGACTTGTCCCACGGGAGCAAGAACCAGTGCAGAACAAGTGCATAACCCAGAGCACTGGTTGTCAAGCAAGGGTGGGCTGATTTGACATTTTGTTTGATGTTTATTTCAAGAGCTCACATGTGTTTGTTTTCCCCTCTTCTTGCTTTCTTCCTCGAGCCCTCATCTCTCCACCGTGGTGTGATTTTTTCTCTTCCCAGGTTGGAACAGGCCTCGGAGAAGGATACAATATAAATATAGCCTGGACAGGTGGCCTTGATCCCCCCATGGGAGATATTGAGTACCTTGAAGCATTCAGGTTGGTACTTCTTTCTGTGAAAGTGACAAATTAGAAAACAAATGTCGGTGGAAACAACACCAAACAGAAACCAGAAGTGTAAATTTTTGACTAAGGTAAAGTAGCTAAAGGAGCCTTCCATCAAAGCTCCAAATATTATATGGTTTGGGGACCTGAATATTGCTACAAAGCAGTAAGGAATACATGTAAGCAAAAAGGTACATCAGCATCTAGATGTATCTTTGATGAATATCTTCTCCCATTCAGTAGATTGTCTTTGTTTTGTTGATGGTTTTCCTTTGCTATGCAAAAACCTCTTTAATTTCATGTAGTCCCACTTGTTTATTTTCTCCTTATGTTTTCCTTGCCATGGTGTGTGTGTATAAATATATATCTCAAAAACATTATGAAAAACAATGTCAAAGAGTTAACTGCTTATGTATTCTATATGTGTCTGTCCAGTTTCCCCACACCATTTATTGAAGAAACTATCTTTACCACATAGTAAAATCTTGCTTCCTTATCCTATATAATAAAGAGGTGATATGCAAATTGACCATCACCCCAACACAAGATGGCCACCCCCATGTGGTCAAAGATGGCCGCCCCCATGTGGACACAAGATGGCCAGCAGGGGAGGGCAGTTGTGGCAATCAGGCCAGCAGGGGATGGCAGTTGCGGGGGGACCAGGCCTGCAGGGGAGAGCAGTTAGGGGCAACCAGGCCTGCAGGGAAAGGGAGTTGAGGGGGACCAGGCATGTAGGGGAGAGCAATTAAGGGCAACTAGACCTGCAGGGGAGGGAAGGAGGGAGACCAAGCCTGCAGGGGAGGGGAGGGCAGTTGGAGGCAACCAGGCCAGCAAGGAGAGAGCAGTTAGGAGCAACTAGGCCAACAGAGGAGAACAGTTGGGGAGTACCAGGCCTGCAGCGGAGAGCATTTGGGGCAACCAGGCCTGCAGAGGAGGATAGTTAGGGGCAACCAAGCCTGCAGGGAAGGCAGTTGTGGGGGACCAGGCCTGCAGGGGAGGGGAGTTAGGGAGACCAAGCCTATAGGGGAGGGCAATTGGGGGTGACCAGGCCTGCAGGAGAGAGCAGTTAGGGGCAACCAGGCCTGCAGGGGAGTGGAGTTGGGGAGACCAGGCCTGCAGGGGAGGGCAGGTAGGGGGGACCAGGCGTGCAGGGGAGGGCAGTTGGGGGTGACCAGGCCAGCAGGGGAGGACAGGTAGGTGTGACCAGGCCTGCAGGGGAGGGCATTTGGGGGCAACCAGGCCTGCAGGAGAGGATAGTTAGGGCCATCCAGTCAAAATGTGTCTCACAAGATTTTAGATTTTATCTAATGTATCATTTTTGGATATTTTATTTAGTAGAAAGTAAAATCAAACAACTACATAATAAATTTTAGAAGCCATATTTTTTTGTGAAATTTACCACTTACAAATTCCCAAGGAGAAAATTCTATTGATGCATTTAAAACTGAAGGAAATAATAGGGCAGTGTTTTAATAAGCAAAGATTTGGTGGGTTTATGCTGTTCTATGTACCATACATACTTCAACTTCTCATTTGAGTCATTTCTCATTCAAAAGCCAGGCCAGTAAAAATTATTAAAAATTTCTATTTTCAAGAGAACACATTAAAAATAAATATATTTGAGATAACAAAGGACAATTCTAGTCATATTCCAGATTTGTATTTTGGGAGAAAAAATATATAATAATATCTTTGAAAAAAACACAGAAATAAGTTTATTTACTTTAAAACTTGAGTTGTCCATGAAGATTTTACGTTAATTAGCAATAAAACTAAAAATTATATTAAGAAACCATAGTGGTTTTAATGTTAAGAATGTCTTCTTTTTTTTTCTAATTGATTTTCAAAGAGTGGAAGAGAAAGAGAGAGATATAAACATCCATGAAGAGAGAATATTGGTCGTGTGGCCTTCTGCACACCCTCTGCTGGGGATGGAGTCCCCAGCTCAGGGCATGCGCCCTGACCAGGAATTGAACAGTGACCTCCTGTTTTATGGCCCAATGCTCAACCACTGAGCCACGCCAGCTGGGCTATATTTTGTACCTATTGTTCTCACAAAGCAAAATGAGTGATCGAGATTTTTTTGAAAAGAACCCTTTTGAATATTAACAATTTCTTTAAATACTAGTGTGAAAACAGATATTAAGTAAACATTATTGTGTTTTGATTGAAATGATAAGTGAATCAAGTGCCCCTGAAATTTACCAAATGTCCTCAAGAATGGCACCTTCTCTTTGCCTGTAACGTACACACATATTAGCAAGCTTTTCTAAACTTCCCGGGACAGTCACCATATGTCAGCTTAATTAGAGGAGCAGCACTATTATTTAGCTAGACGGCAGAAATGTAAAATTGTGGCTTTTAATATTCATAGTTATTTAAGAACCATATTTAAATCATAGTAATTATTTTAATTTTGAACTGCTTACTATTGAATGTATATGGCTAGAAAAACTTGTGAACTTGTTATGAAGGAATCAACAAAGTAAGTCAGGTTTGATTCTGGTCAAGGACACTTACCTTGGTTGCAGACTCCTCCCCTGCCCCGGCTCAGGGCATGTGCAAGAGGCAACCAATCAATGTGTTTCTCTCACATAGATATTTCTCTTCGTCTTTCCCTCTCTCTAGACATCAATGGGAAAATATCCTTGGATGAGGATATATATATATATATATCAGATAGTATAAACCAGGCACTGTGATAAGCACTTGGAATTCAGAACTGACTTACTCTAAGAGAATCTGATAGAGGTGACACTTACTGTTCTAGAGAACAGATGTCCTTAGACACAGAGAGAGAACCCTTCTTGAAAGGTTTCAGGAAAGGCTTTGTCAAGTATTTGACTAGTGCTTTCAAGGTAGGGTGGGCGTTTTCAAGGGGAACAGGAATTGGCGTAGGGCAGATTCACACTGGCTGGGAGAATAGACTGAAAATCAGGGAGTCATGAGCTGGTCATGCTCTGTTTGCTCAAGGCCATTAGGGTGGATTGTGTGGTCAGAATATGGATAGTACTTCATAAAGTGCTTTTCAGGCAAAGAATTGCCAATCTAAATGTATACATTTCTTTCTAATACAGGGTTTTACTGAAATAGTATCCCAAATAATTTTGATGTAGTATTATTTATCCTTAATACAACCATTGTTTCCCTAGAATGGAAACTAAAGATCCTTCTGGCTTCTGTGTATGGGTATAGGATATGGAGGTGGGAGGGGCGGGGTGGCAGACTAAATGGTGCCTTTTCTTTTTTTCTTAAATGTTAATTGTTTCTGGACTGTGATGAGTATCTTTGAAGGGGCGGCCTCTCTCTGTGAAACTACATTTATAGTGGGATAGAAGATGGTTGCTCATTTTTCCAGCGAAAATTGCTCTGTGATTTCTATTATGTCTATGGCAAACCAAACATTTTCATGTTTGTTATAAGTTTTAAAGATAATTTTAAAAACATAATGGAATACCTAAATTAGGTCAGATAACTAGTTATTTTTTCCATGCAGTTAATCATTTGTCCCTGAAATAATGGAAGGATATGCTTAAGATTTTTCACAAGAGTTTTCAAAATATTCAATAATATCAAATATCTCTGATGTTCAACTAAAATATATTTCAAGGTTACCATTTTACAAAATAATTATAGCTATTTTTATTGAGGCCTTACATGCCAAGTCCTAGATTAGAAATTTTATAGACATTATGGCTGATTCTTAAGTGGTTTGTATGAACCACAGAACTACTAATTGGAAGGGTCATGATGTGAATTCCGTTTATGGCTCGGAGATCTTTGCCCTTTTTTTCATGCCAGACTGCTACTTTTCTGCTGCTCCTGATTCAAAAGACTCAGGAGCAGTAGAGCACAGTGAACTTTGAATGAAACATAAGCCCTCTCCCACCTGACCCAAGTCACAAATGCTTAGTGTGCATCATGGCAAAGGAGAGCTGTTAAATATGGGCTGAATGAATCAATGAATAAATGAATGAGTCAGAGAAGGGAGACATTATGCTGACTCTAAGAGAAGCATCGGTAACTGCTAGTATTGAGTGAGTCCAGCAAAAGTCTGAAGGAGCCATGGGAAACCTAACTATCTCTTGGCCCCTGGAGGAGTATGGTTTGCAAAGAATTTTAAATATCCATTCATTTGCTTATAACAATGTCAGATGTCTTCTCTTCATTAAACAAATAATTTAGCTGAATGCCTGCTCATTATTCTCTGTTCTAATCACTTCAAAAGATTATTCAACTGGTTTTGTTTTATTCATAATCTCTAAATGATTATTTTAAAGATTACCTATTTGATTAAAAGTCCAGCAAATCTTAAAGTGATTATTTATATATGGACTTTTAAATAGTTTGCATATCATGGGCATGAGACAATATGCATCTTAAGCTTATAGTTAAACCTACAGAGGAAAACAGCTCCAAGTGTTTAAAAAAAATGAGTAGTCATTTCCAATGTAGAAGCAAGATAGTAGTAGTTCTTGAAATTCTCCTTATTTTATTGAAAAACTAAGTGAGTGAATGAATGTCATCCTTGTGTTACTTTTTATATAAAAGAAGATGTACAAACCCCTTAAATTCAGAGGGTTTTGATGAAATAATAAATGGCTCATTTGGTACACAATGAGAATGGTCCAGGAAAGTAGCATAGAGCAGTTGACCTGGCTTCCTTTGATGCAGGCATGTTGTGATTTAACAAGGCACAAAAATTCCTCAAGCCAGTGTGCTAGAGTTCATAGTTGCCAAAATTATTTAACCAAAATATTTTGTGCTTATAAATGTAGCTTTTGCTAAAATACTTTTACCTTATAACCAATTGGAATATTTAAAAATTAGAATATTCATCACTTGAGCACATAAAAACAGTCCAAACAGCCTCTTTTCTTTCTCCTCTCCTGTCTTAATAGTTCAGACTTGTTTCCTTTAATAATAGAAGCAAATTTGAAATCCATTAATACAGAACTGTGACTTGAAACTTGACTAGATAGCATATCTATTCTTAGAGTGTAAGTCAAATGGTCAGTTCTTTTCTAAGTGTGGCATCTTTAAAATCGGAACCCTAGTTTTTATGATTTCTCCCCTGCTCATGGCAAAAAATTAATAATAATGTATTTAATTGAATAGCATAGCATAAGTGCCTATTGTCATGTTCAGAGAGCAAATGTTCTTCAAAGAACTACTCAATAATGGTCGGCTGGGAGTTTTCTTAATGTGGCTAGGCTTGGCATGAAATGATGGTAGACAATTTGGGTTAGGGCACATAAATAAGTGCATTATTTTATTTTTAATCTCCTTGTTATTTTATCAAACAAATCATTTTTATAATTAATGTTAAAACACTGACTTCTGAATATTCTTGTCACATGCATAGACTGAATACGGGTTTGCTAAATTCTATCTGAGAAATGAGATGGGACCATAGAAAACATGTATTATCGATAATGACAACTAATGTAAATTTTTATGGTTATTATTTTTATTTATATTATATTTTAATTAGGGCCCCAGTGCACAAATCTGTGCACTTTGAAAGGAACTGTGGGCCACGAGGCTGTGGTAGGCACAAGGGCAGATCTCAGCCCATCCTCCATGCCCTGGCCTGGCCCCTACTCCCACGGCCTCCAGTTGGCCCTGCTCGCACTCACTGACTGTGCCAAGCGATTGGACTGGTGCTGGAAGCTGGGAGTGGTTGCAAGCGGGGCCGACAGCAGGGCAGGACTGTGGCATGTGGGGGAGCAAAGAATTTTCAGTAACCACCAGAGGCTTGCCCCTATGACGGCAACTGGTGCCCTACCTTGGTCTGGCACCCCCACTCACCCGCTCCACCATCCCACTATGGCTGATGCCCGCCATGTTCCGCATGTGCCCCCTGGTGGTCAGTGCACGTTATAGCAACAGTTGTTCAGTTCTGCTGTCCGGTCTATTTGCATATTAGGGTTTTATATAGATAGTTGTAATTTCATGCTAACCAAATGGAAAGTATTGCCACTGTAAAACTAATGACATACTACAGTGATACTAATAATAGCATAATAATATAGACCATTCATTAAGGTCTGAATATTTGCTAGTTGCTCAGTTCTTTTTCATCATTATCAGTTGTTGAGCTAAGTGCTCCCAGTTTCCAGATGGGAATGTGAAGACCCTTTTGAGTTTCAGTAGGTTTTCTCATGTCACACAGCTGGTATATTGTGATCAGGGACTGGGAGCCAACAAGTTTGAGTGTATACACAGTACTCCTGTATCCCCAGCTACAGAGTTCTTCTGTCAAGAGTAGTGATAATATAGTGAGAAATTATTTGCAAATGTATTTCACTCAATTCAGCATTTGACTTGGACATTTACATTGGTAACACTACTTTAAAATTGAAAACAACTCCTAGACTTTCACTAACCTTGTATCATATAATAACTCCAAACCACTTCTTTTTGTGCCTTTTCCTCATCTGACATACTTAGAGAGCCTATCCAATGAAACCCCTACAATTTTTCTTCCTTTTGATAACTTAGACTATTTACAATGGGAAATATATTTTCCTGCTTTGATAAAAGAAATATTTTCCATATATATATATATATATATATATATATATATATATATATATATTTAGATTTTCTGGAATGTGTATGTAATTGAACTTGAGAAATACCAAATTAAATTTTAATAGAACATAGAGTGATAAATGAGCTTTTAGATCCAATTTTGAAATAAAGAATGATTTGTTGTCATCTAAAAATCATACTCAATACTGCAAAATGATTTGGGGTCTTATTTTGTCTATAAGAACTGTGTTTGATGCTTCCCACTTGGAAATGGGTTATCAATTGTTAATGACAACCAAATATATTATGCTCATGATAGTATGTATTTTCCCAAGGATGTTGAATATATTTTGGGAAAGGGTGGAATTTCTTGAAACAATTTGCCAATATGAAATACTGTACATATCAAATTGACCCTACTACCATCTTTCCCAGACCATTTATCATAGCTCACAAATCAAGCCCACATTTTTTCTTTCTGAAAGACTTGGCTAATAAAGATGATGTGGGCTTCAAATTTGAACTTGTCAATCAGTCTTGGAAACAAAGCAGTAATGATTTTCATCTATTGATATTTTATTTCAGTGAAGAGCAATATATATGAATTTACTGCTGGTGTGATCAACAATTTTATTCATTGTCCAGTTTCTATTCTTTATATTCAGCATGTAGAGATCTTTTTAAAAGTTTTACCGGAACATGTCAGAAGAAAAAGATCTATAGGAATAAATTTCTAAAAAGCTGTCAGCTCTATCTGCTCTTTAGTTTCACCAATAAGTATACTTTAAGAACACAATTTTTTTTCTCTTTCATCTGTGCAACATATTGTACCAATTTTCATCAAAAAATTACAATTTCTATAGGTGTGTGTCTCTAGATACCCTTAGAATTCTGCTCTTTGACCCTGAGAGTAAATTGATCTTATGCACACCTGTCTTCCTTGGGAAACTTGCAAACTTTATTTTTGGGCTAAGCATCAAAGAGATATGATATTATTAGACAGTACAGAGCTCAGGTAAAAGGTCCAGGAACTATCTTGGGGTGCTTGAAATTCTGAAAGGTGAATGATATTATTTTCAGTGAAGAACTATTTAAAACAGTTCAAATTCTACAACATTGTATTTAATATTATTTTAAAAGGTCAGATCAACTATAAAAATTTTAAGACAACATTTTTGCCTTCTGACTTAGAATAGTTTTAAAGCCAAATATTTACAGGAATTTGTGTACCAATTATACAGAGTTCCAAATAATAAGGACTAATTAAAAGAGAAGCTATGTTCAGTGAACTTTTCCCTAGCAGTTCTAAGAAAGAACGCAATTTGCGTGACTAGAAATGATTTGTTTTTATTTGAAGATGGAACAATGGGTTATAAAACCCTTGCCTTGCACAAAATCCTCCCAACATGTGTGTAATACTCAGAGATATCAGGAAATGAAAGCTTTCCATGAAATCTTATTGTGAAGCTTTCTAGGCCAGAAGTAGCAGATTTTTGGATTGTCAAGCAGCTCAGATCACTTCATCAACTTAAATCATCTCATCTAGTAATAGTGGAATGTTGTGCAGTTAATTATGATATTGTCGTATCAGCCAGAATGGAAAATAAATAGAATTAAGAAACTGTGTAGTCACCCATTTTTTTTAATGGCTTTATTGAGGATTTAAAGATTATACTTCCTTTACTGGTTAAGAGAAAGCCCAGTAAAAATCACTTATCCTCTGTCTCATTGAAGAACTATCAACCAGATTTCAGTGCCTTTGGGGCTTAGATGTGTTTTCTTGAAACTGAATCATTCGCTTGTATTTCCATGATTTCACAACTACAGTTTATTATAAATAAATTTATCGAGATGGCAAATGAAGTGAAAAGATATATATTTTTTGTTTTAAGATATGATCGTCATAAATGTGTCTTCCTTTTGTTGAGACCTAGATAAATATAATTTTACTAATAAAGCTTACTAACTTACTGAGATAGAGGAGTCATCTTTGGGAAACTTCTGTTCAAACAGAAAATCTGCTCAGACATTACTTCTGAGGTGGCGGGCTGAAGTGGACACCATTTTCTGATAGACAGGACTTTGGAGATTAGTTCAAGTCTTTGCTTGACATCAGACATCTGGATGATGGACTCAGTTTTCCATATTTCAACCCAATGATTTCATGTCATGTAGATGAAATTTGTATATCAACATCTGTTCCCATTTATGCAGACATTTAAACTTCTAGGTGTCTGTTAGGAATCTGTTCCTCTTGCTTGTGAGCACAGCAGTCCTGGGTATTGATTGTCTGTTCTTCTATTCAGAATAGCAGAAAAGAAGCCAGTGGAGGGCAGCAGGCTCATGAACTGCCTAAGTTCTAGTGGAAAAAACTTAGGAAAATAACTTCCTTGTCAGTGTAGTTTATATTTCACAATTTAAAAAGCGGTGGGAGAAGAGGAGCAGATGGGTGATTTGGTCACCTTTCAACCTCAGTAGAATTTTAAAGCCATCTGCACCTCTGTTTGGGAAATTTTGCATCCCAAAACAATTGTGGAAAGTCCATCGAGAGCGCAGCACCTATGCATTATCTTATCTCTTAAAGTCAAATATTATTGACCTTGAAACAAAATATTGGTTCACCTAGGACATGTTATTTTTTGTTAGTTCATAACTTCTTTAAATGAAAGCAATATTGGAATTATTTAAATGGCCTGACTTTAAAAAACAATTGAGCATTTTTATTCAAATAATAGCCAAAGGCAAAGAAATCAGAATTTCTTTGCAATCCTGGGCAAGAATGGAGCAGGCACAGATATGTAATGTAAAAGTTGTGTAGCCCAAGGAAAGCGCAGTCCCTGGATCCTCTGTGCTTTCAGTGTCATAAAACACGGCTTAGATATTCAAGGTGCCACACTGGGCCTCTGACTTTGCTTTGTGTCCCCACGTCCTCTCCCCTGTAGAAGTTTCTGGTACTATTTATTCCCCTTGATGTTCCAGGATTTCTAAATGGAAAATAACACTGCAGAAACTGTTCAGTGATGCCGTTCTCTCTAATAAATATAATTACACCAAGGGTCAGCAGGTGAAAAAGTCCCTGACTTAAAATCAAACCAATGAAACCTTCCTACAGAAGTAATAAAATCTGGTGTGTCATATTTTACTGAGTTAAACACCATCTGGTTAAATTTCAAATTATTCAGAGAACTCAAGTCTGAATTTATTTCACTTAATTTAGTTCTTTGAGGATATGAAAATTGATAAAATATCAAATGACTAAATGTAGAATGTAGATGAAAAGTTAATATGAAAGAAGGATCATCCACCTATAGGTTTATTAGTATCTGTTTTTAAAAAAAAAACAACGTATTTCATCTGTCTCTCAAAATAGAAAAGAACTATATATATGCATATATGTGTATATATATAAGTGTATGTGTCAATGTAATTACATATGTTTGACACAGTTCTCTACACACCCTTTTGAAAAATTAGAACGCAAAGCGATGATCCCATTGTCAGTATTAAGTATGCAGTCCTGTACCAAGTTAGGAGGGCTTATGAGGTCCAGTTTAAAATTTTGTTGTTTTATAATAACTTTGGAAAAGTGTATTGTTCCTTGTAAAATACCCACATGTTCTCCGTTGGAAAGGCTCCAGACTGGAACTGAACCGAGAGGTTGCCCCCTGGTGCTTTATGTATTGTTTAATTGTTTGCCTTTGGTGGATGTTTTTATTAAAAGCCTATTATTCGGGATAAGACCAAAGTGTCATTTTAAGAACAGCAGAAGCAGAGCCGTTCAGTCCCATAGTTCTTTTCATAGGTGTGCTAGTGAACTTTGGATGCAGCTAATGAGCCTGCCGACATTTTTTCTTGTAATACTTCAAAAAGAGCAACAACAACAACAAACAAAACCTGGGATTTTTATTTTCTTCCAATAAAACATGACTGGATTGGCTGGAAGAGCTGGGAGCCTGCATGGCGGTGCCCAGGGCAGGAGGGAAGAAAGGGGTCTTCGTGCTGTTCTGACTCTGTTTTGGTCCAAGAGGAGCTGGTCTAGAGGCCCCTGCGTGCTGACACAGGTGGCCCTCTCAAGCCCAGGAATGTGGGGTGCAGTGAAGTCCACGTGTGAGGAAGGCCATGGTGGGCTTTTACCTGGGTGTTCATCAAACCCATGTGTGCATTAGAGTATGTCAGAGCTATAAAGACATTTTTTAATGCCTTCCTTTCCCGACAATGCAATTGCAAGAGAAGTGTCATTCTGAGATTTTAAGATCCCTCTCAACATAACTAAGGCCTGGGAAAAGTTTTTTCATTGAATAGTTTTAATGCTAAATGTTCTTTTTCTCCCTAAATATTTTCTTTTCTCAAATGGCACTATCCCTTCGCTCACTGATTCCTCAGCTTCGTCTCAAGAAAGCATCCACAGTGTTCTTTTGGCAGTTCCTGGCCATAGAGCACAAGCGAGAATCGAACCAGTCTTCTTCCCAAGCTGGGCTTTGTGACTGTGACCCACCCCCAGGCAAAACTTGAAGGCCGTATACCTTGATATGGCTTCTAGGACTTAAATGATCTCATTAAATTCCGATGCTAGATATCATTGACATTGGAGGAAATATGATTATTGACAAAATGTAAGCCCGTTATATACTATATCACTTCAAAAGGAGAAAGGCCATTAGGCCATAATTACATCAGAAACAGTATACACATTTGGCTGGTTTATAAACTGTCACTTTCAGAAGTATGAAGACATATAAAAGTTTCCAAAGGCTCCATTATGACCCTATTTCCAACAGTATTCTCTGACAAACTAAATAAATTACTGCATATATTGGACCTTTGAGGCTTGGGGCAAAGAATGGAAAAATTATTTACAAAAGCTTGAAAATATTTAATCACTAGAGGCAGGGGGGCAACAGTGTTTTAATTAGCAGGTCCTCGGGCCATTGGCTGACTGGAGGCTTTCTCAAACAACCACACAAATGCGCCGAATAGCTGTTTGCCAGCCTTAGGGTCAGGCCTGAGATGAAACAGATAAGATAATTGGCTCTAATGAAATCCAGAAGGCCGTGGCTTTCTTGTTTGAGCTTGGATTTGAAAAGTGCGTGTGGAAGTGAGGCTTAATTCAAACCAGAACTGAGCTAGGCCCGTTTCTCAGTGACTTTGATATTGTTTGAAGTTCTAAAAGTGTTCGCCACACCACTAGCCTGCTGGGCTGGGCCTCCCTGGTACCCTTAATTACTAAGCTTTATTGCTGACTTTACTACACAGGAAAGGGGCCATTATATGTTCCATCAACATCAGCTCTTCTCAGATTGGAGGAAAGGGCAGGGTTAAAGGCCACTGTAGGAAGGCAAAAACTTCACTTTGAGGTAGTCAGATCATTTACCAGGGTTGAATTTCACCGTTATGCACATACATTCCTCACAACACAGAAGCCCAATTTCCATTTTTTAAACAAGTGATTACTTTTCAAAACATTTTTGTTTGTGCCTGTTTTTTGCAGAGAGAACATTTATTTTTTAGGGGCTAAAATGATTGCACCTGATATATTGGGGGGGAAAAAAAAGAAAGAAAAGAAAAACACCTCCCAATTAATCATCACACCAGAAAGGTCTGGTTGGATTCTATAATAAGGAGGATTATTATTAATGCCCCTTTGAAGTGGAAATAAGTGAGGGACCCTCCTGTGGCTTTAGAGTTGTCCTGACACCCCGAGGAATAAAGACCCCTCAGGAGACTCTACAAAATTAAATCCCAGCTTCCAGAAGCTCTCACAAAGGGGCTACACAAAACGTGTTCCCAATTCGGTCCGAAGCCAAGAAGCTAAAATGAGAAATCTCTCTGGTAGGGGATGGCTGTAGAGTCACCAAGGAATTCAACCTCCCGAAACTTGGTACTGCTCCTGTTTTGGTCCAGTTAGTAAAGATGGATTATGCATCTTAATGAATTAATAATTATTCAGCCCTTCACCCTCTCAGAGGAAGACCTGGTCATGCTGTGGAAGCTGAGGGACATGGACTCCGGGCCCATTTCCTGCCCTATTTATCACCTTTTGGGTAACAAAGTCATGAGTGATACCATCTGACGTGGCTCTCTTTGAAATAAAAAGTTAATTAGTTTTGCATTCTTTAAGTAAACTTGACATTACTAAGGTCTAATGTTGTACCGGATCCTGGTGACCATTCATCCAATACTCCTTTCCGAGCATTCTTAGTCACGGGCTGGACTGAACCCGAGCCCTTTGCAAGGATGCATCTGGCCAAAGTAACCACATGGAAAGCCCAGGGAGATCAGCTTTGGGAAGCCAAAATTCGAGCCTCCACTCCGTGACCTCTCCTAAGAGAAATTCAGAAGGCCTGACTGATTTGATCCAGTGATGAACTTGGGTCAGTTCACACCAGAAGAAACATCTTAGAGTAATCAGCTAATTCAAAGAGTGCTTTTTTCATTAGGCACTGTGATGAGGTGACTTGTTCCCCCAGAATTCACTTTTTGATGCTCTAGCTCCCGATGTGACAGTATTTAGACATGGGGCCTGTGGGAAGTAATTAGAATTAGCTGAGGTCATGAGGGCAGAGCCCTGATCTGATTGGATTGCTGTCCTTCTACAAAGAGAAGCCAGAGAGTTCACTGTTCAGTCTTTGCCTATCTGTGTGTGTGTGTGTGTGTGTGTTTCTCTGTCTTTTTCACTCTTTCTTGCTCTTTCTCTCTCTCTCTATCTCTTAACCCCTACCCCGCCCTCCCTTGCGCATGCACTGAAGAAAGAAAGGTCATGTGAGCACATGCAAGTTGGTAGTTGTCTAAAGCCAGGAAGAGGGCCCTCACCAGACCTCAACCCTGCTGGCACCCTGACCTCTAACTTCTAGGCTCCAGCACTTTGAGAAAATACATGTCTGTTGTTTAAGCCACCCAGGCCATCACAAAGAGATCAGATAACCCATAATGGCTCTAAGCTGGAGATAGCAATAAAAGTCTTTTCCAGACTACATTCTGCTAACTACTAGATAGGATGGGGGGGAGTAATTAATAACTGTTTCTGAGCAATAAAAAATATCTTTAGGTGAACAAAATCTCCTGAAGATAAATAGTTTGCAAAAGCAAATTAAAGACGCTAAGCATTCCAATAGTAAGGAAGTCTTCCGTTATTTAATTCATTGTTCCGCAAAGTACTTGGATATAGAACTCCCCACTCCAGTTTCACTTCTCCAAAATAATTATAAATATCATGGAAACTAGCATTCCAGAGAACATAGTTTAGGAAATTCTGATAACATGGGAGTAAACTCAGTGGGCATTTTAGACAATTCATAACTAATTAATAACATGATAACATAGAAGTAACTAAAACTAACCTACCCTTAAGAACTTCACACTTAGTCTAATAAAAAAGCAATAAATTATATTGTTATATAATGCATCAAATAATATTTTATTATCTGATACGCTAAGCACTTCGGTGAGCGAGATTCTACATATTTTCTCCATTTCTCACTGGTTGTATCTGGGTTGTTCTTAGATAACACAGGCTCATAAAGACACAGAAAGAAATGAGAAGCAGTCAACATGAGAGGGAAAGGCAGAAAGAGGGTCAATTTCCTTTGATATCACTAGTAAGTCATCCAGTGAATTTTCTTAGGGTAAAGTTACTGCCATTCAAAATTATAGCAAATTGGTGAGATTTTACAGTCAATGTGTATATTTTGTTTCAGCTTAAATGTGTGCATATATCTCCCAAACTTATATTAGATCAGATATGACACATTAAACACATGGATTTGTTTTTCTAACTCTTACAATTAGCAACTAATTGCAGTGAACATATAATTGGTTTTATGGGTAAGTCCATTTACAGACTTACAAAGTTTTAGGACTTCATTCGTTATTCATGACTATGTTTTGCTGAGGGAGAAAAAAGTGAACACAGTTTGTCTGAACGTAAATAGGGGAGATTTTAATGAAGTGAATAACCTTCATGATAAGGAACCACACCCTGAAATAAGACAGTAAATGATAAAATATATTACTTTTCCTGCTTAAAAAAAGAAAAGTAGCTTTGGGAGTGGACCCTACAGTATCCTGGTGTGTCAGTGTCATTTCGTTTCCAAAGATAATATTTCTGGTTGTACAGATGTTTTGAACTTTATTAAACTACAGCTGTGGTTATCACATATTTTTTCAAAAGATATTACAGCCATCAAAGCAATAAATCAGCAAAGTCCTTAGTCATTTGCGTAAAATGCTCTGTCGTTTTACTCCATGCATTAAGTACTCGCCCAATGTCTTTAAGATGTCCGTGGAAGGTGGATCATGTGAGTGGAAGGAAAAATCCGAATAAAAAAAATTAATGAGAAAAAACATATTATTTATATCAGAGCATTCAGATGTCATTATAACATGAGCCTTTATGACATTTAATACATCACTTGCCCAATAAAGAGAAACTATTTCTCTTGAATAACACAAAAGAATGCAGCCTTCCCTTGCTAAATTGGCCCTCATTCCAATATGCTGAGTAGGGATGTGCTTGGGAAATCAGCGTGGCTGGGAGGCTGTGTTCCGGGAGATGAAGAAGTGTGACAGTTATCTCCCCAACGTGACCACTGAGGGAAGAATTCTTCCCTGGAATAAACCTACAGAATACTTTCTTCCATGAATCGTCAATGGATTTTTCCTGGGCCCAGCATAATGAAGTGTCTTTCTTTCCAAAGCCCCAAAGCTCTGTATCTATTGGACTATCTTAATTGTCCTCAAATATCCTTATAAATAGGACAAGGTACTCACTGAGATCACAGGAAATTAGTGTCAGGACTAGAACAAAAGCTTGGATGTTCCCTCACCAGTCATTCAAAATGGGAACCCGAGTACATTCCAAAGAGATCGTGACTGGACTTAGAAAGTTGCCCCAGAGAAAGGATTCTGGGTGCGGAGCCGCTGGGCGCCCAGAGTGTCTCCCTCCCTGCTCGCATCACATTTCTACGTGGAGAATCTGCGCCACCATTTCTCGGGCACTTCGCTTTCTGATTACCTCCCAGTGATTACCATTCTTTACTTGCCATCCCGTGACACCGTGTCTTTAATTTTCAAAGGGTACATGTAAAAGGTGGAGACCTGGAGTTATATAATGTAATTTTCTAAAAGGGTAACTGCATATTGACTTATAGGACATCATCTGATCAACTTTTAAAAATGCCATTGACGTATTTTAAAGTTGGTTTCCTGACCGCTTCCCTTCATTAGACTTTCATCCCCTCTTAGAATACAGGACCAGCCACTCAGCCAGGCCTTCTTCCCTCTGGCAGGCAGGGTGCCTGTGGGGGAAATGCCATGTACAGTGGTACCTCGAGATACGAGTTTAATTCGTACCGTAACCTTGAGGCGTGGGAAACTATGAGACACTCGAGTCGTAGTAAACCGGTGGGTCGTGTGCAGCCGGCCGATCCGCGTGATTACTCCTATCTCAAATGTTGCTCGTATTTCAAAGCAAAAATCGCTCGCTCGACGGCTCATATCTTAAAAATCTCGTATGTTAGGGCACTCGTATCTCGAGGTACCACTGTCCTAGGAAACGGAGATGTATTGGGAGCTTGTTCCTGCATAGAGCTCTCCTGATGTGGGGCTGAGGGGTGCAGACGGGGCACAGCTCCGTTCTGACTGCTGGGTCCGTGTTCCGATTCAGCCTTGGGTGCTTGAGGCATCTTTCGTGAGGGTGGATGTGCTAACGCTGCTTGACAAGTCACTGATCTGCCGTGGGCCCGGTGCTGAGCCAGTTGCTGTGGAGGAAAGCACAGGAGTATTCAATGGTCTCCCTGGAGAAGTGGACAGGCCGATGGGGAGTGAGGATTACTGTGAGACAATCAGAGAAGAAACAAAGCTGAAATAATGACCAGTCAGTAAGAGAACGCAGATTAAGGAAAGGGATGCTCATCCCTACATCCCTCCCCTCTCCCCCCACCCCACCCTTCAGGCACCCAGGGGAAGATGATGTCACACAGAACAGGCATGCTGTCATTCCTACTCGGGGGCATGGGGCTCCACCTTGTACAGTGATGGGGACTCTCCTTCAGAGAGAGAGCACAAAGGAAAAATAAATACAAATAGGGACAGTGTCAAGGATAGGGTGCAGGTAACTGAGGGACTCTGAAAATTACGTTCCACTGGTTTTATGGTAAAGATGCCTCGTGCTGCCGTTACTGGGAATGAAACTACAAAGTGTCATGTAATAAAGGCAGTGGCTGTGCTGGCTAGTGATGAGAAGCAGAGGAATTCACAGGGTGGAGGGTTTCTTAGAAAAACTGCACTGACAGAGAATGGTCTTGACATAGAAATTTAACTGGGGATACATTTTCATCTGAGGGCACATGCCAAGGAGATCAAAGGAAAGGATTTTTTTTTCTCATCTGTCTTTCCCAGTGTATGCTAAGGTAGAGTTAAAACAAATAAGAAAAAATAAATAAATAAATAAACAAAAAAAAAACACCCCAAAACCATAAATGATACAGCAAGGGAGAAATAACAAAGTCACTTCAAAGCAAATGAAACCAATCTAAGCGGGGCTGGGGAGATCAGCCACCGTGTTCCTGGGGAGAATACCTTGCTGTTCGTTCTGGTGTGGGGAGCCTGCACCTGTCTGACCAGCCTCAGATCTGGACGCGGCGCGTCGCTGAGCTGGGCCGGCTCCGGCTCTCCTCCTGAGGGGAGAGTTGCTCTAATGCAGTTCACATGGAGGGTGTTTCATCTTAAGCAGAGTGATTTATGTTAATGAAATGAAACAGAGAAAATACCCTTGACATCCTACTCTCCTTTTAGAAATATTAAATAAATATGTCCAGGACTTTGGTATGATTATATTTATTAAAACAAATGGAAGACTTCAATACATTCCAGAAGACATTTGTAGGTGACCCTGGGTAGGGTTAAGTCCATTAGGAGAAAAAAAAAATGGGTGGTGGCGTTCCTTACCAATTCCAAAATTTCTAAGCAGCTATTAAGATCAAATAATGAGCATCAAGTCCAAAGTAATTTATTCTATGATTTAGAAGATTTTTTTTGGGGGGGAGGGTGGTGTCTGGCTTCTGAAAATGTGATCCCCAAATCATGATTCACAAAAATGTAATCAGAACATCTTTATAAATCTGATACTAGGCCTCCTTGCGACCTTACTGGGAATTAAGTATGGGTCATCTTTACCTATAAAGTATCTCTTTGAAAATGGTATAATTTAAGAGTTTGTATTCTGGTGTTTAATTTTTTACTAATTATAGAGCTACTCACTTTACCTGAACTTACAAAGAAGCAGAAAGACTTTTCAGCTCATATTTTATTAGTATGCATTTGCCCATCTCCATAGAATGCAATTATGTAATTAAATTCCATTGAAATTAAATTAGTCAAATGAATAGATTTTAAAAATATCAGTTGATTGGAATTTTTCTCAGAAGTTACTTACCTGAAAACTGCATTAGATAAAGAATATGACTGATTATTTTAATTGCTGACTACATTGTAATTTATCCAGCTAATTGGGACATTTAGAAAACTCAGGATTAGCCAAGGAAAAAGTTACTTGCTAGGAACACATCAACATAGTTTTAATTCCACTAATATAAGTAAACAATAATCTATTTTTAGAGGACTATCTAAAGTCAAGATTAAGAAAATAGAACTGAATAAAATTAGCATTTAAAAAAATCTTTTTGTCCATTGCTTTGGGCACATTTTAACAGATATTTACCAGAAATATGCCTAATGCTGTGGAGCTATAGGTATTTGGTAAGCATGTCAGGTGGCAGCTACCTGCCATTATGCAGGACAAGAAAATAAAATGAAAAGGAATTTCATAACACATTCCTGGGAAATGCTTAGCTCTTTCTGCTGGTTGATATACCATTACACTATCATGTGCTAGCAACTGAAAAAAATACTTTTTTAATATATCTTGGATATATACATTAAGTAAATGATATTGTGGGGCTTACAGTTTTTGATGGTGATGGTAATGATGTTGAGGATATCCATTTAATGAGTACTGAGATTATTATTGCAACTTAAAGTATAGAAAACAAGTCCATAACACTTCAAGAACCTAACCCTTTAGAAAGGGAGTATAAAAGAAGGGTCCATATGTGGTAATGAAAGTATTGAAATGGCTAAGGAACAGACAGATAAGAGGGTACAGACACAGGGAGTGAGGACAAGCTATAAAGCTTGAGCATGAAATGCTAAAAGAAAACAAATAAAGGAGGAAATTTTTTTTAAAAAAGTCTAATAGAGGACTAAATAATCAAATCAGGGGTAATTTTTAAGTGGGTGGGAGTAAGGAGCCATTACAAGCAAGGAGAAAGCAAAACCAGTAAATGCCATGATTTCCAATTCCTGATAGAATTCATAAAATGGGGCTTTATCATGGTCATTGGCTTTATTGCTTTTATGGTCTGTACATTTTGTCACTACACTTAAACCCCCAAAGAAGGCAATGTGGTCACTGTCTGTACAAATTGGTCAGGTCTTGTGATTGTTAAATACTTGGAATATCACAGAAGTTTAAAATAATGCTTTTATAACATAATGGGAAAACTGATGCAATGGGTTGCTAACGTGATTGGAATCAGATTTCAGATGTCGATGGAATTAGCTAGAAGGGATCCTTTAATCCCACCACACAGTCCTCTCCAAGGCAGACCCTGAAACTAGAGAAACAAAGGCCATGCCTCCATCACACAGCTGGCGAATGGCAGGGCCTGGTTTCAAACACAGGTCGCCTGACTCCGAGCCCAGGGCACTTTAAACTAGATTACATCCAGCAAATTTTTCTAAATATGCAGCCCCCGAAGATCTGTCTTGCCCCAGCATCGTGTTATTGTAGAAAAGGGGGTTTGAAAGCTTGACTAATTGATTAGCGGCTATTCTCTGTGAACCTGACATAAACACACCTTGTCCCTATTTGAAAGAAAAGGTTGCAATAATTTCTATTTTACCTGGACCCCCCTGTCAACAGGCCTCCTCTCTTCCTTCCTGTCATTGCTAGGGATCCTGGCGCTTTAGGACTTGGCCATGGGCTCTGCTCTCCTGCCTGTCCCCTGCAGACGCTGTTCATCGAGTTCATCGCCCCCCCTGGGTTTAGAAACTATGGCCGTGCTGAACTTGAACACTCCTTTTCAGCTGCCTGTGGTTTCACCACTTCTTAATATGTTAAATTTAATTAGGCTGTGGTTGCTAGCTCCTTACTTTTTCGCTTGCCATTCTGTCAGTTAATGTTTCCCTTGCACAGGTCAGGAGGCACAGGGGAGAAGAGGAGAGGGGAAGGGGATCCTTTGCCAAATCCAGGTCAAGCTGTTTAACCAAACGGTAGCTGATTTTACTACCGACTCCGGGTCTGTGTCTGAGCCCCCGCAGTACCAGGAGACCCTGGCAGGGAATGGAAACATTCCTCCTTTTAGTCCTGCGCACCGTCGTCTTCCTTGACTTCATGCAGAGAAACGTGAGGGGCGAGGTAATTGTAAGCATTACAGCCTTTCACTCTAATGACCTTGACTCTGCACTGGAATAAATGTCTTAATGATGAAGAATTTGGCCCAGACCACATTAGCAGGGCTGATGTTTGCTTTGCACACAGACCAACATATGTTGTGTCTTTGCAGTTGGGGCTGTTTGTTAGGGGAACCGAATCCTGCTGTTCTCCTAATATGCATGTTTTGGAAAGAAGGAGCTTTTATAATACTTTGGTTCTGAGATATATTGCATCATAGGCCCAAGCTAAAGGTTTACAGCTCCCCAGAAACCAGGAGGAACAGGTTAGATTTTGACTCTAACCCCTAAACTAACCCTGAAAATCAAAATTCATTTCCTAAACTAACCCTAACAGTCAGAATGCATTTTGCTGTTTTGGTCATTACCATGAGCAGACAGCTAACATGCTGCAGTCTCCTCACCACTCTAGGCTACTCGGTTAAAATGGCCTCCAATGGTGTGAATTCGATTGACTTTAGAAAACTGTAGATACAACTTCATTTTCTACGACTGAACTTGGAGTGGGCAAAAAGAAGTCCATTCTCTATAAATGCCTTAGCTTCTTCCCTTAATTTCAGGTTATTTGTGAGATAAATGGCAGGACACAGAATTCCATGTGCACTTTCCTTTGGGAATACTACAGTGATTTAATCATTTTCTATTAACATGTTTTGCTCAACAGCACTATCAAGTATAACTTCAGTTCTGGCACAAACTATTTCTTTGGGGGAAACCAATTTTGTAGTTTGTAAAGCAGGTAACCTAATTACTTAAATTATGGAGAACCTGAGCCTGCTTTCCAACCCCAGCCCCTCTGTGTACTGCCTGTGTAACCCTGGCCAAGTCAGGTAAGCCAGGGTTACCCTCTGTACCCCTGTTTTTCACATCTATAAAATGGGAACCACGCATAAGAATACTTCCCAGGATTCTGTGTGGAATACAAGAGTTTTTTTTAAGTGATGTACTAGGAATAGGGCGTGGCACAAAGTACCATTTGCTATTATTATTATTTTGAAGTAGGCTTCCTAACTTGTTAAGGCTGTTCCAGTTACAATTCATATCTAAAGATATCTTGGTATAATATGTTCTAAGATTCACACATTACATTAGAGCAGAGATTTTCAATCTTGTCCTTCTCGTGGCACATATACACTAATTAAAATTCTGCCATGCGTGAAAAAATATTATATTATTTGCAGACTGATCAAGAAAAAAGGATAATTTTGATTCGTTCATACTGGACAACTATTGTCATGTGGCTGCTGTCATTTTTTTTTATTTGACAATCGAAGGGAAAAGAGGTCAGTGACCCTGACTAAATAGTCAGGTATTGCATGTTTTAAAAATTCTTGTGACCCACTGGTTGAAAATCGCCACATTGGGGCATCATAATTCTCAGGCATGTAAAATGTGGCTTTTTCTGGAAATAAGGTGACAAAAAACAGGGGTGAAGGCCTGAATAGGGCTGTGCCCAAAGGTTACTCTTCTCCAGGACAGCCCTCTGCTCACAGCCTGACCTCAACACAGATAGAGAAGGGCCTCTTGGACTCTTCAGAGGTCATGGGGGTGCAGACTGATATCCACATAATACTTATTGGTCATGGATCATAACAGCTTGATGCTGTAGGATTGTTTTAAGCCAAAGTCTGCAATGAAAATAACTCCCTATGTCTGATTATTCAGATGTCATCATCATTCATTAAAATGGCTCCTATATTTTTTTTTAATTAAATCTATTCTTTGGGCTGGTCTGTTCATTGCATTCAATGTGCCAGTGACTTTTTTCAGCCTATTATCATATGTCACAATCTCATAGTAACTTGGTATTTTCTGTCTTGAAATGTGTACCCCTCTTGATTTTTGTTGTACTGTGATCTCCTGATCTCTTCTTGTGATTTTAAAAGCTCATTCTCTTTTACTTAGTTGATTTCTTCTTTCCGCTCCCCAAAAGGTGGAGTGCTAAGATTCTGGCTCAAAGTCCCTGTATGTCAGGGACCTTGAAGGATTTGTATTTATAATAGTCACTAGAGGCCCAGTGCATGAAATTCGTGCAGGGGGTTTTCCCTCAGCCCGGCCTGCACTCTCTCCAGGGACCCCTCAGGGAATGTCCAACTCGGGCCTAAACCAGCAGTCAGACATCCCTCTTGCAGTCTGGGACCGCTGTCTCCTGACTGCTCGCCTGCCTGCCTGCCTAATCACCCCCAACTGTTTTCCTGTCTGCCTGATTGCCCCCTAACTGCCCCCCTGCTGGCCTAGTTGCCCCCAACTGCTCCCTGTCAGCCTGGTCACCCCCTAATTGTCCAGAATGAAGTCAGACATCCAGAAGATGTCCGGTCACCCAGTCAAATTGCATATTACCCTTTTATTCGTATAGACGGGCCCAGCTGGTGTGGCTCAGTGGTTGAGCATAGACCCATGAACCTATAGAAGGGTGTATATTCATAATTTGGGCTTGTCTAAGAATGTGATATGATATAACTTAAAGAAAAGTTAGAAACCGGAGATACAAAAAAATGTCATCCCCCATTATCCTTTTAACAAAAGACAGTATAATGATTTTAGGGTGAATGTAACAATCGAAAAATTCTGATATTACATCTTTGAGTAAATATTAAATCTTAATTTTAAATTACGTTCTTTGGGGAAAGTAAATTGGCAAATTCTTGTAAGATTTCACGTACGCATGCTTCTCAACTTACAATGGGGTTACATCTGATAAAAATGAAAATTCATTTAATATACCTAATCTGCACATCATAGCTTAGCCTCGCTTAGCTTAAACATACTTATATCTCACTGCCCCTGCTCAGCATCATGGGAGAGCATTGTATCCCACATTGCTAGCCCTATATTCTAGATGTAGCAGGATTAGATGTTATATAGCCAGGTTTTTTTTTTGTTTTTAACTCAAATCCCTTCTAAGGGATAGCTCTTAGAATTTCCCTTTGCAATTCATTCCCACTTAATCTACCTTGGCTGAGATCTCTGTTATTGTCCCTGTCATCTGACTCATTGCATTCTGGGCTTTTCACCACAGAACTATCTTTCCCTCACATAGTGGTGTGCTATTTTCTGCCTTAATGATTTCTGCTGGATCACTGTTGTCAGACCATGAAGCTATTTATGCTCCTACGAAGTACATAACAGTCTAGTTGTCCAGTCTGTCCTAGGTTCTTCTCCTACCTCTCAGTCTTGAGTTTTTCTTTCTTGATTTGATTCTTCCATTCCAGTTTTCAATTCTTCACGCCCATGCCTGTGGTGATTCAACTCCATTGAAATGTTTACCGTTTTCTGTACCCATAATTCTATGACTGGCACATGAGGTTCTCTTTATCTGGAATTTTCATCAAATGGATAACTTGATTCTCTTTTTGTAAACTACCTAGTATTTTTTAAACTGAGTTGCCCTTTATTAAAATATTACAAAATCAACTTATTATTCAAGACTGGATCTTTTGGAATGTGGAGTGGGGTATAATAGAGAATGTAAGGGTGTAAGTATTGTTTCATGAAAGATGTTTTAGTGTGTATGAAAGGGGGAGAAGGGGAGAAGGAGAGAGTGTGTTGGTTTACAAAGTGAAATTTTTGTTGTTTCTATATTTTAAGAATTTTGAAGCCCCTGAGTTACTGTATAAGCATCCTACGCAAGTATAATTGTATCTATAAAGCTTCCTCTATTCCCTAGGGACAATTAATAAAGGTACTTCTTTTGAAATGGGAGTAAGAAAATCTATGTCAGTATTAGAGAACACCACTTTCAACTGGGAGAAATTTATTTATAGATCTATTTCACATATGCCATGTGAGCTCCTTAAGTATGGGAATCTGTCACAATAGTATGAAGTCCAGTTGGCAATGACGTACAGTGTAGATGCTTAATGAATACTTGGTTGATGAATGAATGAATAAACCTATGAATAAGAAAACTGTCAGAGTCAGCTTCAGCTTTGTTTTCCAACAGGAATATGAAGTACACAAATCAATTTGAAAACAGTTATAGAATATTTGCTCCTTGGAAAGGTTTTTAAAGTCAACTTAAATCTTTTTGACATGAGGGTGCAGAACTGCTTGTACAGATGATTGTAGAAGATTATTTGGTTGTAAGACAAACATGCATGCACAAAGGAAGATTAGTCTTCAAGCTTTTTATCCTCCGGAATCTCTGTTTCTGCCAAGTGTTCAGATGCTCATTTGGAACGTCACCGTATCTCTACAGCAGCATCCACATGCCACCATTACATTCATGTTTTAGAAAATAGTCACATAGCTAGCTATTTGTGTATATGGAGCCTGGATTTTGGAAAATAGATATGATCAACATATTTTTACACTTATGTGGAATGTTTGAGTGTACTTAGGTATTTTCTTGGTGCTAATTCAACTGACAATCCATAATCTAACTAATTTATTTGCGGTATGTTATATGTTTGTCATAACTACTTAAAGAGTAAATACTGATTACTCTGCCAGGACACCATGGAAAGTCCATGCTCCTTAGTGGAATGAACATTGTGGTTGGAATTGTGCTGGGAAATGAGTTCCTGCAGAATAAATGTTTGTAGCCAGTCTCATTTCTGCCACCTCACCTTTCTAACTCACAGAAACATTGAGGTGACTAGTTTGATACATAGTGATGTTCCTCCATTTCCTCACAGAATGATAGCACTTTAGAACATTGATTTGTCATCCAACAATGCAGTTAAAGGCAGTGAAATTGTTAAGTTTGTGAAAACCTAGTCTTTGGATTGAGACAAACCTGGGGTTGAATCCCACTTCATGCCAGTTACTTGCTGAATCAACTTGACAAAATTTTTTAGCTTAATTGAGTCTCAGTTGAATTATCTATAAAATAGAGGATTAAAATACATCATTTCAGATATATTGTAGGCATTTCAGAATTAGAGATAGTGTATAAAGTGTCTAACTCCATTCTTGGCAAATGGCACATTGTCAAAATGGTTGATAATTGTATTATTGCTTGAGGGAAAGAGTTAGCTTGCCTCCAACATACAAGGATTATTTCTTTAGCTTTGAGGCTAATCCTACTCGCCTGTCATCTTAGATGAGAATAAAATGAAAACTCCTTGATTTGGGGCTGCTCTCCTGATGGAGGGAGGTGCCCAGTCTGCAATTCAGATTTCATTCAGCTCCAAGTTCTTCCTTCCTCCTAGGTCTCTTTATGGATAGTCTTACGGGTTTAAATTACTAAATGAGCTTGCCTTTTGTCTTGTTTGTCTCATATTTTTATGCAATTAAAAGAAAAAAATCTTGATGATGCCGTCTCCCTCAGAAAGGCCACATCAAAAGGTGCAGTTGACCAAAAATAATACACACTTTTTCCAAAGACACAAACAGTTCCTTGAAAAGGATGTCATGCTGTAATTTATTTTGTAAATTTTATAAACCACAGAACATTTACTTACAGTAAAGTTTGACCTTTCTTTTTCCTTCTTTCTATGCCTACAAAGCTCCATCTTCTCTTCTTTTGAGAAATATAATGGCTAACATTCTCTTTAAGGTGTGTGTGTGTGTGTGTGTGTGTGTGTGTGTAAGTGAATATATATTCTAGGTTGAATTTTATTAGGATACTGAGTTTAATTTTTAACCAGAATCCCTTGGCTTCATGCAATAATATTTTATGGAATGCAATCACTTGTGCAAAGACCAAAGAGGCCCATTTGGAACTTTACAGAAAGAATATTCTGTGCTCCTAGGGTGATAAGAAATGCAATATGTGTACTAAGCTCTCCATTGCACCCCACCAAAAGCAGAGAAATCCCTATGACTGATTTGATGGTAGTAAAATCTCTTCAGGGAGTTTTTGGATAAAGAAAATAATAACAAGAATTGGGCACATAATTAAGTTTCCAAAGTGCATGTGTCATAAGCATCTTATTGTCCCTTTGGAGGAGAAATTTACTATTAACTTAGGTAGACATAGTCCTCTACTGAGCCCATTAAAAAAAATCAGTCTTTCTGAATTCTCTAACCAATTCTCTGCTATTTCAGTTACAAGAGTATTTTGCTGTCATTGGTGTTCTCTTTTCTACTCATTTTAGCAGTGTTTTACCATCACAAGGTTGCTGTAGAAACAAAAATAAACAAAGATTTGGAAAGAGACTTGTGGCAGGGGCTTGTTCTGCCTCTCCTCCTGAATATGTGGATTATGTTGCTCTTGAAATATACTTTCTTCCTTAATCATCCAGTTGGTCTTCACATAAGGAGACAAAATTGAAAATTGTGTGAGCTGATTTGTGTGAAAGTTTTCCAAAGTCTTCTTAAGTTATTTTCATATCCTTTAAGAATGAATTTTTCTAAAGGGAGAGAAAAATTAGAAAATAAAGGAAAGAGAAGGAAGAAGGAAGGGAGAAAAGAAAGGAGGAAAGAAGGAAGGATGAGAGGAGTAATGAAATAGGGGTAAGTTAAGTTGAGTTTAAAATGTTATGGGACTAGCATCTCCATAGCTGTCCATTGTAACCATCAAGAAAAATGCATTCTACTTGGGGAGTTACAGGCATTTTGAAGGGGGTTAAGAAGGAATCAATGGTGCATAACCTTGGAGAAGACCTTAGTCCTTCTTCCTTTGCCTCAGCGAAGGTTACCTATGACTCAGTCCTTTGTTAATTGGATGGTGTCACACCAATTGTTCTTTTCCAGCCCTCACTTTTTTGCAAATTTGGAATAAATGATTTAGCAATACTTTTGAAACCAAAGACAGGAGACCATCTGTAAGTTACTGGACTCACATTCATTTGGAATCATAATAAAATATTTTTTGAAAACCACTGTTGCAAAATTATAGCCACATTTTTGGCATATTAAAATGCATGATATTTATGTACTTTCATAAAATAATGGTTGGAAATGGACATACATATATATATAATCATCTATACATTGCATTCTATATTGCAAAGTAAAGAATGTTCATTTCAATAAAATTTTAATAGAAACTCTTGAGTGACATCTAAAAACTCTAAATTAAGCATGTGGCAGAGTTTCCTGATTTGGGTTTGTTAATTTTTCTATACCAAATTTCAAAATAGATTTCAACTAAAGCAAAATCTATTAATTTTGTTACCACTGTATTTGTTTATGGTGGTTACAAAAGATTCACTTTATCGATTTTGATAGACTAGCAATCTTGTAATTTTTTCTCAGCTTGCTGTGCTTGAGTAGAGTCTGCATAGAAAGCCAGCATCATTGCACATTCAGAGGAACAGAAAATAGGATAATATAAACACAATATGACACTCATTGACAGCATCCCAAAAGCCAGGAAGAGTTATTGTTGAGAAAGTTTACTCCCAGCTCTCAGCTCACAGACACATTGAGTAATAGCTTTGAATTAGTCAGAATTGTTACTGGCCATATGACACATCTTAGGCAAGGAAAGTCCCTTAGTCCCTTCAAGTATTCATTCTTCTTAAATGACAGAGTTCCAAAATTAGCAATGACATTTTAATGTTCTAAAACAAAGTAAACTTACTAAATGTCGTATTTCAAACTCTTATTAAAAGAATGAACTTTATGGACTATGAATGTATATATTTTTATATATTATATTCATATATGTATATATACATAGATACTTAGTTAAGGTATATATTCCTAGCATATATTGTGTGGTATTAAGATGTACACACATTTAGCAATATAATTAGATCTTAGACCTAGTATTATTTCAATTTTTAAAGTATGTGGTTTGTGCATAGTTTCCTTATCCTCATCAAGTTCATTCTTTAAAAAAACAGAGAACTATAATCAGCATTTTAATATAGCAAAATAATAATATAAACTAAATAAAAGGTTTTAAAATGTTTATTCGACACTAGGAATAAATACTTTGTTCTTAGAGTGATTTGCATTTGACTCTAGAGTCCCCAGTCATCAAAGGAAAGACATACTTAGAATTTAAATCAGAAAAGATAATGTTAAGTCAGTGAGTATGTAATAAAGATTTTGATCAGAAATGATCAACCGTATGCATATATGCATGAACTATGGTCATAGACAATAGCATGGTGAAGGCCTAGGGTAGAGGGCAGGGGTGGAATGGGAAAGGTCAATGTGGGGGCTGGAGGGGGGTGGTACATAAGGTACATATATAATACTTTGAACAATAAATGTTTAAAAAAACAGAAAAAAAAATGTTGAGCTTCAGGCAATGGTGTTTTTTTTTAAATAGTATATTGAGATATAATTGACATATAACTTTTTAATGTTTGAAGTGCACAATATAATGATTTGATATAGTATATACAGGTTAGTGTAAAAGTAGGTTTTCAGTTGTTCAGATGAAAAATAATACACTAATTAATCCTATATAATAAAAGCCTAATATACTAAGTGTTTGACCATTCGACAAGTCACTACAATATGCACTGACCACCGGTCAGATGCTCTGACCAGTAAGATAGCTTATTGTTGGGGTCTGACCTATTGAACTGGGTGAGATGGGCTGGACACATCCTGGAGCCCTCCCGTGGTCCCTCCCCAGACCCAGTCATGCACTGGTGGGATCCCTCAGCTGGCCTGTGCCCTCTTGCAGTCCGTGACCCTTCAGGGATGTCGGAGAGCCATTTTCACCCAATCCCTGCTGGCTAGGCTGGAGACCCCACCGGTGCATAAATCTGTGCACCAGGCCTCTAGTAAATAATAATATAAGAATAAACTGTTTTGCTACTCACAACTGTAAACCTACTTTTGCTGAATCATGTGTTGCAAATTGATTACAGCAATAAGATTAGTTAATATCAGTCACCTCACAAGGTGACACTTTTTTAAAAAATATATTTTTATTGATTTCAGAGAAGAAAGGAAAGGGAGAGAAAGATAGATACATCAGTGATGAGAGAGAATCATTGATTGGCTGCCTCCTGCACGCCCCCTACTGGGAATCAATCCCATAAACCCAGGCATGTGCCCTTGCTGGAATTGAACCTGGGACTTTTAAGTCCACAGTCAGATGCTCTATCCACTGAGCATACTGGCTAGGCTTTTTTTTTTAAGGTGACACTTCTTTTGTCCTTGTGGTGAGGCATTTAAGATTTACTTTTAACACATTTCAAACATTCAACGGAGTATTGTTAACTATAATCATCATGGTGTACATGACATCTCCAGCTTACAACTGGAAGCTTGTACCTTTAGACCATCTTCAACTAATGTTCTCACCCCCCCCCCCCAGACAATGACTTTTCTTATCAAATATAAGAGAAAGAGAATAATAAGGAAAAAGTCCCTTTGATATCTTAGCTCTGAGACATTAAAAAATATATTTTGTGGGAGCTGTTTATGACTTTAGAGACCATCTGGATGAATCCCTCTACCACCCTGTTTTATAGTAAAGGAAACTAATAGTTGAGGGAAGACAATTTACTAAAATCAAACATTTAGGAGCAGTGCCAAGAACCAGAACCTGGCATCTTGAGTTGGAATCCTTTGATCTTTCTACAGTCATAACTGGGGCCAGAGAATTCAGTTTTGAGATGGCACTCAGTGGCAGGTGCTGCAGAATTTGGTCCCCTTTTTAACAAGATTTTGGGAAAACCCCACATTCCCTCCTCTCCCTCCCTTTCACATGTGTTCCTATGCTCATCAAAGTAAGATGATTAGAGAATAATGTCCTTTGTCCAGACAGAGTTCCTATTCTAATATTTGATTTGCACAAATGCAAAAGAACTAGACACAGAACATACCTAACTCAGTAAACAAAAATACATTGAGATAAGAGGAAATTCATATTGAGCAGAATTATAGAGACAAAGAAAAGGTATGTAGACACAGGAGAGGAAAGTAGACAAAACATTATATAAAGAACTTAGAAGCCTGGTGCACGAAATTTGGTAGGGGACTAGGGATTGGGCCTACACTGGCAGTCAGATATCCCTCTCACAGTCTGGGACCACTGGCTCTTAACAGTTCGTCTGCCTGCCTGATCACCCCTAACTGCTCACCTGCCTGCCTGATCACCCCTAACTGCCTCTGCCTGGCTTCCTCATTACCCCTAACCACTCTGCCTGCCTGAGCACCTCTAACTGCTCTCCTGCCTGCCTGATGACCCCTGACCGCTTCTGCCTTGGCCCCTGCTGCCGCGACTTCATCTGAAGGATGTCTGGAAGGTCATTCAGCTGTCTGGCCTAGTTAGCATATTATGCTTTTATTATTATAGATAGCCCTGGCCAGTTTGGCTCAGTGGATAAAGCCTTAGCCAGAAGACAAAAGGGGCCCAGGATTAACTGCAGTCAAGGGCACATACTTTGAGATTCTTTCCTGGCCTGGGTCAGGGTTCATGCAGGAGGCAACCAATCAATGTGATTCTCAGTGATGACCGACTTCTGTATGCCTTCCTTTGGTGCTTCCCCGGAAGGGACTGGTCCAGTAGTGAGTGCTTTCTGGAGTCTGCTTGGTGGCAGCTCTTTGAGGTGCTGCCTCCACCACTTGTCCATGCAGGAACCGTCAGGAAGAGTTTCCCTTGGGAGCATCCTTCTCCTGCACTGCACGCACAGCATGCACACATGGAGGAGAAAGTGTGCCTGCTGTAATGTGCCTTTTTTAGAAAAATCTAAAAAGAACAGAAATCCTGTGCCATTTGTAAATGTGCTGTTTCATAATCTGATGCTTTTCAGCAATGATGTACAATTAATCTCTGAAGAAAAATATAGGCTTGGCTTTTCACCTATATCCCTATTTGCATGATTATAATATGCCATTATATTTATGCAGGGGTTCAGAATCTGCTGTCTCAGAAGTCAAAAAGACCTGAGACTTCTAAAGGACACTTTCAAATGCCTCACTCAATTGATGAGGACAGAAATGATCTATATCTGATCACGTCACTGCTTTCGTCAGACCACCCTGTTTCCCGTCAGATTCAGAATGAAGTCCAAAGTCTAACAAACTGGCTTTCCACGGACAAATCCTTCTCAGTGATGGACTCTTTAAGGGCAGAGCTACTGCTTATTCATATCTTTGAATGCTGGCATCGTCCCAATGCCTCACACTTAGCAGGAGCTCATGAATGAGTTGTGAATGAAAACTAGGATGTTGTTGAGTAACTCTATGGGGTGTAATGCTTTCATGTGCTTTAAATGCCTTCTGTTTTCCTTAAAGCCAGAGCAGTCCTCCCTGCACTGAGCACACTCAATGAGCGAGGAACAACCTGCACTGTGCACTCAGCACACACCGAGGGGAGTTGTGGGAGGTCGCTTGCGTGTTTCTGCTGAAGCACAACCCATGACTCAGTGCAGCCGATTCTTTGTCCATTGACTAGATGAAAAAAATCCAGAGACCCGATTCTAACTGGGGAGGTTCCAAGTCAGAATCACATTTCTTGAAAGGAAATCCAGAATGGGATCCTTTTCTCCTTACAGTGGTTAGTGTCTGATTACATGATCTATGTCTCCTTTTATTAGTAATAGTCACGGTGGTATTTTTGTCTCCCTTTATTTTCATAATTTCATTGTTCCCTCTAGTATGAGTCTCACCTGGGAGACGATTTGTAGGGAAGAGGAGAAGGGTTGACAGCATGACCGAATTTCCAAAGGGCAGGTGATGATGACAAGGCATATATACCTTCATCATTGCTTCCATCATCTGTTTACAAGCAAATACATACATATACAAATCAGCAGTGGACCCTCCTTATCGCTCTCCTGTGGTCTGTCCATTACTTTGGTCCTATGTCTCTCTGTCTCTTTGATTTACTTCCTTCGTGGCAGAAGTACATTTTCAAGGAAATTATTCAGGGAGGGTGATTTGGAATCAAGTACTTAAATATCTTAAAGTATTTTTTATGTAACATACTTAATTGCTAGTATGTAATGGCTGACAGTAGAATTAAAGTTTAAAAATAATTTTCAGTGTTGCTGATTGGACTTGAATGTCAGTCTCATTTTTCTTCTCTTTTGAGGGTGACTTTTTTCTTTTGTAAGGATCTCTGGGGATTTTAAGTCTTATTTAGAATATGTCTAAGTATGTATAAGTTTTTATATACAGAGCTTTGCATTGGTTGGACTAATCAGATCTGTAGACTTGAATTATTTTTCAGTTTCTAAAAATTATTTACTGCCATTAGTTGAAAACATTTTCTCAGCATTCTCCAGAACCCTATTAATCAAATATAGAACTTCCTTTATGGCTCATATTTTCCCACTTATATAGTTTATTCACTTGTTTCCTTATATGAGGGATTACTTCAATTTTGTTTTTTCACACTTTCTATTTAGTTTGTGCAGTTGTAGTTTTTATCTTGAAGTGCTTCCCTTGTTCTTTGTTCTTTTCCATAACAGCACGTCTGTGTTTTAAAAATAAAATCTTTCCTTGAATATCTTTGAGATTCTTATTTCTGTTGCCTGAATTATCTCTGTGTTTTTTTTTAAGTTGTTTATATTTATGTTTATTTTAATCTTTCCTTTTTCTTCATGCTACTGGCTCTCCTTACATGCTGGGAAATATCTGCTTTGACGTGAATATTTATGAAAGTAGTAACTGGTGTCATTTTCCCTGTGGTTGTGTAAATGGGTCAGTTGGGAGCTCGTGTCTACTGGTGTGGGATAGAGCATGTGCATGGCCAAACCCGACTTTGGAGTGAGCATTCCTAAAGATGGCTCATAGTCTCTGAATCTCCTTCAATGATAAATAGGAAGACTGTATTTGGGGCAACAATATCCACACTGGAAGTCTTGGCTTTCTCCAGGCACATCCGTTTCTCAAGTGAGAGTCTCTGATTAATTTGCCTAGAATAAACACTGGTTACTGGCTCAGAGGAAAGGCGATGAAGGTGTTGGGATGTACTCCTGAGCCCCTTAGCCAACTAGCATTTCTTTAACTTCTTATATTCTGTCCTGCCTCTCGTTTCCTTCACTATACTTGCTTTATTCCAGGAAAGGGTTTCACAAGTGCTTTCCAATTGTTGGAAGGACTTCCACAGAAGTCCTTCACTTATATGCACATCTATGAGTTTGAAGGATTGAGCTTTTATTTCTACCAGAGGCCTGGTGTGTGAAATTCTTGCACAGGGGGATGTCCCTCAGCCCATCCTGCACCCTCTTCAATCTGGGACGCCTCGGCGGATGTCTGACTGCTGAACATCCCTTTCACAATCCGGGACTGCTGGCTCCTAACCGCTCACCTGCCTGCCTACCTGATTGCCCCTAATCACTTTTGCCTGCCTGCTTGATCACTGCCTAACCACTCCCCTGCCAGCCTGATTAATGGCTGACTGCTACCCTGCCGACCCGATTGCCCCCAGCTGCCCTCACCTGCTAGCCTGATCACCTCCAACTGCCCTCACCTGCTTGCCTGATTGCCCCCAACTATCCTCCCCTGCTAGCCTGATTGCCCCAAACTGCTCTCCTTGCTGGCCTGATCAACCCCAACTGTCCATGCCTGCCAGCTTGATGGCCCCCAACTACCCTCCTCTGCCAGCCTGATCACCCCCAACTGCCCTCCCATGCTGGCCTTATCACCCACAACTGCCCTCCCCTGCCAGCCATCTTGTGGCAGCCATCTTGTGATGACATTGGGTTGGCCATCTTGTGTTGACATGTGGGCGGCCATCTTGTGATGATATGAGGGCGAGACACCACCTAGGCTTTTATTAGTATAGATAATAGTAGTGGAATTATGAAAAACATTTTATTCATTTATGTGTCCATCTAGGTAAGTTTCACATAAGTAGTTTTTATTTTGTAATTTCACCTGTTTACATGCAAAACATTTAAACTATCAATCTGATATTATTAGAAACTTTCAAATATAAAAATTTTAAAATAGCTCAATTATATCACTACTCAAGAATAATTATTTTAATATTTGGTTTAGTCCTTCCGCCCAAACACAATAGAGACATTGCCACTTTTTAAGTTTCCTGTGCTCTCTCATTACACTGTTTTGAAAATTTGAATTCTATGGATGGTCTGCATTCCGAAAACGTTTCCGTTATGGAAAGCCTCGTTGCCTTCATGAGGCATTCTCCCTCACACCCAGCACTGAGGAGAGAGGGAGGCCCGCGAAGGTGCGGAGGTGAATGTGGAGGCTGAAGCAGTGGGGCCAGCAGGGCTGCCGTCATGGATGAGACTGCCGCATGCCTGGTGTCTCTGACCTTGGATCTGCTTTAACATCACGGTCTGGATCCTATTAAAGGAATTTGGTGTTTTTACTTTGCAAGAGTCACCCCCTACCATGACAAGCTTTTAAAAATGTTGGGGATTTTTTTAGTTGGAAAAGCAACATTTTTCTCCAAAAGAAATTTATAGTTCAAATTTACACCAAGTTCTCATTAACGGGAGTAAGCCGGGTTTTCACTGACGCGTCGGCTGTCCTCCGTGAGACATCAGTCACTCCCCTGGAAGAGGCGGTGTTTACAGGCAGGCGGGGGGATAAAACAGCCACAGATGTGCATTTGAAAAGAGGGCCTTGAGAATGTACCTGCAAAGCAATTTTTTTTTTTTTGATTTGGAGAAACAAAGATGAAAGAAAAAAGAAAGACAAATTGGAATGCTAAAATAACTGATTCGGTATTAAGGAAATGGTAAGTTTTTGATCCATTGCAAAGAGCATTTCCCTTTCCCGCTTTCTTTCTTCTGGGGAAGTTCTTGAGATTGTGCCAAGTCTTTTTCACTGCAAAATGTTTAAAGGTATCCGCCATTCCCATGTGTAACCGGCTGCCTTTTTACTGCGCAGGACTGTAGTGATGCCTGTGGCCAAAGAGTTTGATCCAGACATGGTCCTAGTTTCTGCTGGATTTGATGCCGTAGAAGGCCACGCCCCTCCTCTGGGGGGATACAAAGTGACAGCAAAATGTAAGTAGATCCTTTAGGGCCTCGTGAAATGCTATGATGTAATAACATCTTTGAGGTCTTTAAAATAGCACCTTTTGCATGTCTAATAAAGTTAGGTGAGACCTGAGACCGTTGAAAATGATTCAGATGGTGTTTACTGCTCTGTCAGATTCAACTCTTGGTGGAAATTGGCCTTTAAGAAAAACAAAGTTAATTTGATTCCTTTGGTGGACTTGGGGGGACAATTCAGACCCTTTATGTTTTTCAGGAGTCCCGTGTTACCATTTAAAGGCAGAAGTGATAGAGCTCCTGTTTAAAATATGTCGAATGACCTAAAAGGTCATGAGTCTAGAAAAGCTACCAGACTTTTTACAATGAGAACAGAAGTAACTGTTTTTTATCCCATTGTACATGTGAGTTAATAAAAGCTATTTCCCAATAATGCTATGCTCTTTGGTTTCTAATTGAAAGTGTGGTTCTCAGAGCTCACAAACTCTGTTCATGCCTATGGGCAATGCTCAGGATCTTCTGTTGTGTTGTAAATATTAAATTCTTGGCTGTGTTCTTTAGCAACTAGCTACCAAATGAACAAATGAATTTTGTGTTTTGTTGTTTTTGATTGATGTGACAATATAATTTGGCTTAAAAAGAGTCTTTCTTGAAGAATTATTTCCTTGTTCTCTGAGTGAGAAAGCAAGACATATGCAAAGCCCATGCATACAAATGTTTGCTAGCACTCTGGCTAGCTATTAAGAATAGAAGGAAAAAGAAAAAAAAATTACACAGAGAATAAGATCCATCATTGTGGTTTATTTAGTGGGTTGGTGGGAAATGAAAACAAACAAATCAAATAAAAATCCAAATAGTGTTAAGTGAGAGGGATGGATTTGGATAGAGCGTGTTTTATTGATTGGACAGGAACCAAAGAACCAGCATCATGCCAACCTCTGTTTTCAGTTGGCATATCATGTGAGAGAGTTTTCTGCGCTCTAATTGTTCCCGTAACATTGTTAGGTAGTAGCTATTTTTAAAACCTATTTGTTACCCAGGGTTTTTAAATGCTTATTGTCAATTGAAAACATATTAAAAGAAGCAACTCCACAAACACAGACAAAGCAATAATTCACAATTTTTGTACAATTTAATAAAAGATGTTTAATAAAATCAAATGCCTTTATAACCCTTTAATTTTCATCCTGGAATTCCACTCAAACACAAGTTAGTCTTTCCACTAGAGTTAAACCTCCTTTCAGTCAAGATTGGTGGATAGTTTAGTCTCAATAAAGGAAAAATAAGAGCTTCTACCCCAAATTGAGGAAAACCCAAATAACAGAAAACACGTGGAACAGTGATGGAAATCCAGAAAAGGTGTTCCTTGTTATTAAATCCAAGAATCTCCCTCCGGAGTGAGAAATATCAGAGGAATATATGTATTTGGGTCTTTCTCCCTGCCAAGGAAGCAAGTGGTAGTAAGTCCACTTCTCAGAATTAGCTAGAAGCAATTAATCTTTTTGTTTGCTTGCTTGTTTGTTCATTGAGGTTTTGTTGTTGTTGTTAAGTCAAGTTCAAATATCAAATGTCATCTTGGAAAGTAGAATCCCAAGTAATAGCAGCGTGATTCCTTTTGGTTATAGACATAAGAAAGATGTTTTTTACTTCTTGTTACCTTCAAGACCTTCCTTATGTTGTGTGTCTTAATCCATTTTGGCGAACATTGGTCATTGCTTTCTATGCCATGATATGATTGTCTGTAATCCCACCTTCCCATCCCTCCTTACCTAATTCTTCTCTTCTGTGTTTTTTCTAATCAACAGGCTATATGCATCCTTACTAAGTGATATTTTACTAAGAAAAACAGACATACATTTTGAGTGATTTAATAACTAGTCCTTTCTTGAGTATCTGTAATTAATAAAGAAAAATATACAATGAGGAGAATAAATCTTTGAACCCAAGGAGATTGTAGTCAAGGGTATCTAAAAACAGTTTACATGTTTTATATATGTAAAATCTAATTTATATCATCATCCGAAATAATTGGGGCAAAACCAAAGTGCTTATCCTGAATTTGTAGAAATTGAATAAGACTCTTACTAGATTTTTTCACTAAAGAGAAATGTTTCCTAAAATGCATGAGAACAGAGAACTTGGATGCACACCAGAGAGGCCATTTTGGTGCTAAGACGCTTAGCACAGTCTGTGATAGACACTGACTAGCCCTTTGATACTTAAAGAAAAAAACAACAGAGCATAACATCTGGGCAACTGTTTGTATATGTCATCTCCTGCAGGCCTGAGTTTGCCAGCTGTGTTTTCGAGAGATGCTGCCACATTAACTGGGCAGAGGTTAGCATTACTGGACAGCTGTATCCTTATTCCCCAAATAGCTCACCCTGGGTCTCTTTGTTCAATTTCTAACACCTGGAGGATGCATTTATATTGCTTTGGTCTGAAAGTTCCACACAGACCATTAATATTGGACCTTCATTGTCCCATGCCAGAAGTCATCTTCCCAAAATGAGACTAGAAATGGGCTTAACCTAAAAATAAGTGCAAATTATAGAGGCAAATTCTTCTCCTAATGTTTTCCCATTCTGATATAAAGCCTCTCCCTTGTCCCAAGTAGAATGTTCAAGGACTTGAAAGAGTGGTTTTGTGATCATGGCAAAGATGCTAAAATGTTATTGTCTTGGCACATTAAATATTTTTAAATAATTGTGTTTTATATTCAGAAAGGAAAGGATAAATAAAGTCAAAACAACTAATGGTTTTGTTTTTAAACATCTAGTTAACTACCTAATATTGTTTTTAAAGAATTGGTTGAGACTGTGACAGAAGTTTCAGCCCAAATATAGAGGTGGTTTAACTAGTACTATTTTTATTGGTTAGTACTATTTTTTATTTCTCTCTATTCTCATTTCTTTACATATTAACTGTTCTCTTTGAAAGTACAACAAAAATATTCAGATTTGTTTCTGATAAAGTGTAAAATAAATTATCTGAATTAAATGTTTGAAATCGATGGTGTTCTTGCCATTAACCACCAGGATGAAGGCCCAAGCTGAAAGGAATAAGTCTCTTTGTATCCTACCGTAAGCCCCACCTCAAAATTTACCTTGAAGTTATCAGTTTCTCCTTTAAAATCCTCTCATTTCCATCTGATTACCTTCCAGTTACAGTTTAAGAAGGTTGGCATGACAACTGAATGCCATGTTCAAACAATAAAATTACATAAAATTGATTCACCATATTGCAGCACCCCCTGGCTTTCCTGTGTTGTAATCATTAAAAAATATAATAAAGATTCTTCAATTCAAATTTATTTTACAAAAAATATATATTGCTCTTCCTTTTTAACACATTTACATATTCTTTACTTTCATTGGCTGCAGTAGTGAATTTATTTGTGTAAATTGTTTTTATCATGTGAATAAATATTTTTATTTTTTTGAAATAAGCAAAAGTCACTGTAAGGTGATAGCAACATCTGATTACAAAACATGTTTCTTTAATAAACATGAAGTAGTTTACAGTTCTTGAGATAGAAACCATTTCCCTCAGCAAATACACAAGTGGGATTTTGACAAAGAAGAGGTAATAGTTGGCGAAAATATCAAACAACACATCTTAGAGTCTTGCCTTAGCATCTTCTCCTTGATAGAATGGTTTATCCTCTTTAGCAATCCTCTTCTTCCCTTCATCCCTGTGACTGTCTGACAGGGAGAGAGCACCATTGTGGGGCAGATACATGGACACATGAATTCCTACTTAGCTGCAAGTTACTAGTACTCCTGGTAACACAAATTCCTATGTTAGCCGATCCTCTGAAAATAAATCCTAAGAAGTTTAAGTGCTAAACCAGTCAACAAGTAGGTGCCAAGAAATAAACCTTGTTAAACAAATGAAGCTATGTTGGTCATTTCAGCTGCTAATGATGGATGAATGTACTAACAAACTTCACGATTTCTACCATTTAGAACTGGCAACAGCTAGATACTTTAATTATATTTACTCCAAGTCTTTTGTTTATAAAAGAAATAGAAATCACTACCTCTGAGTCCTTCCCCTCCTAAACAATGTCACAATTTGTGTTTTTTCCAGTACACACACACACACACACACACACACACCATCCAGTATTATATTTATTTTTGAGAGTGTGGTTTCAAATTCTCCAAATGTAGCACAAGATAAGTATTAAATTATTATTCTGTACATATAGTTTATGGGATTTGTTTGTTTTGCCTTTAATATCTTTGTTTTGACATACACTCAGAAATATTGATATATCCTTCTACTTTCTATATATTAGGCCACTATGAACGGGTACTAACTATTAGGTATTTTATCTGTCATCCTATTAATGGGTCTTTTCCAGGTTTTCACTATTATAAATGACGTTGAAGTGAACATCACTTCTCAGGTTTTCTCTTGCCTGGGTGTTACCTCCTGCTGGCTGTTTTAAGTCAGGTTGGGCTTCTGCTTCTCCTTCAGTACATAGCCCTTGAAGAGATGAGGGAGGTGGCTAAAGAAGGAAGGAATGCCTCTGTCTTCCTTAACCGCTCCTCAAACTACAGCCCGTGTCCCCTATCTCTCACAAACACAATCACCCACACCTCGACTCTTTCCTCTGCTCTTGACCATCTTATGCTCTGCTTATCACACCCCTTCTTTCCCATTAAAATTGTCAGCATTTCATTTGTACTAGTTAATATTCTTCCGGTCTAATCCAAACATTAAGAGGGGAAATGGGCTTAAAAGTCATGTGACAGACTTAAAATTGTTATTTTAAGGTGTCTACAAGAATACTTTGGGCATTTAAATTGAAAAGATAATTTTCTACTCAAAGCCAAGTTCATTGGCTACTATCAGTGACTATGGAGGGCACTATGCCCTGAGTTGAAAGCACAGTCTGGTGATCCAGTAGACAGTGACAGTCCCGGCATGGGCTCTTGGCATGACAACAGGAATGCCACTCAGCCTCTTAAAGATTGGTTTCTTGACCTTAAAGAGACATTGATTTCATCCTGGTAGTGCTATTGTTTTTTGTTATTTTTTAAATATATTTCCATTGATTTTAGAGAGGAAGGGAGAGGGGGCAGAGATAGAAACCACAAAAATGAGAGAGAGTCAGCTACCTCCTGCATACCAAGCAATGATTCTGGGGACCGAGCCTACAACCAGGGCATATGCCTGGACTGGGAATCTAATGGTGAGCACCTGATTCATAGACTGACATTCAACCCCTGAGCCATGCTGGCCAGGTGAGTTTGTTGTTTTTATTGATTTTTTTTTTTTTACAGAGAGGAAGGGAGAGGGATAGAAAGTCAGAAACATCCATGAGAGAGAGACATTGATCAGCCGCCTCCTGTACCTCCGACACTAGAGATGTGCCCAGGGTACATGCCCCCAACCGGAATCGAACCTGGGACCTTTCAGTCTGCAGGCCAATGCTCTAACCACTGAGCCAAACCGGTTTCGGCCAGGTGAGTTTTTAATTACTGTAGAAGTATATTCTAAAATGCGGAAAATAAAAGGGAAATTTTCTCAACAATAAATTACTTATCTGAATGAAATTTCCCAAGTCAAGTATCAGCAGAGCTTTCCAGATATATCTGAGAGCTTACCAGTTTGCAGGTCATACTCGCTGTTTGTCATGGAGCATCCTACAGAAGAACCAGTCAGGGACTTAGTCTTTGGCTCAAAAATTTCACATACCGGCTTTGTTCTACTCAGAAGCAAGGAGGAGGCCCCCTGCATATCAGGCGGAAGTAGATTTGCAGGACATTTATATTTATAAACAGAAATATGCCTGTGCAGCATAGTTACCTTGTGTACATCTAATGGCCAACATAAAGAAGCAGCATAGCTACTTAAGGGGGAAAATGTGTCTAAAAAAAAAATAACAAAGCTTAGATTTGGGAATGATTTGATTTTGAAATGACAGCCCAAAGATGTATTCAACGAGCACTCCACGTTTTACTGGTCCCCTACCTTCATTTTCTCCCTCAATTGCCCATTTCCTTACACCACATGACAACTCAGATACCAAATTGGAGAAGAATATTTTCCATCTGCCTTGCTTGGTTACTGATGTCATGAAACAATCCTTAGGCTACGACGACTACTACTTAACTTTGAAGAGCAAAATTACTATAACTGTACCCTAACTGGGGCCAGATCAACATTGCTTTTGAAAAGAAAATACATAAGCAGTGTTTGCCCTGAGGGAAGATGCCAGCTGCAACAGGAGAGCGCAATGTGTCCTGAATTTCACTGATGCTAAAATGCGTTTTTTGCTATTCTAACAAGTCTGCATTGTAAGGGATGCCTCTTAACATTTGCTGACATTTCATTGTTGGATTAGCTACGTTCTTTTTATTTTTATAGTCATATATTAAAAACGGTCATAGTTATTTTGTGCTGTAGTTGATGATACCTTAGATTTAAAGAAATATAGTAATTTACTTTTTGAAATATTGTTTTAAAAATACCAGTCAAAAACAGTAACTGAAATTGTAGCTTAGATTTCCATTTTCTATTTTCTCTCAAGGCCTTGCAATGACTTAATGGAATCCCGAGAAAGTAAACATTAAAATAACAATTTAAACAAACAAGCAAGCAAGCAAAACATCACCAGGGAGAGATTTTTAGATAGTGGATTCCCTTAATGTGCATTTGCTATTAGCTCAGATAAAAAATTGTACTTCCTTGGCTGAAATCTCCATGACCGTAGTTTCTGACTCTCTATTGTGATGATCTCACTAACTAAAATAATTGGTTTCCAATTTTTCAAATCAAACAAATGCAAAGGAGAAGCAGGCAAATAATTTATTGAATCCCTAGAGGCCCGGTGCACAAAATTAATAAATTCGTGCACGGGGAGGGTCCCTAGGCTTAGCCGCAGGTCAGGGCTGATCTATGGGGAGGCCAATGAGGCAATTGGGGACCCTGCTCACACCCACGTTGGCTTGGTGCCGCCTGCTGGCCAGCCTTGCCCATCCCCCACCGCCCACCGCCGCTGCTGATCGCCATCTGTGGGGCAACAGCAGGGCAATAGGGGCCCCTACTTGTACCCGCCTGGGCCTGGTGCTGCCCACTCTCCTGCTCCACCACCGCAGCAGTCCCGCTCTCGTCTGGGCCGGGCCCATCAGGGCTGGCCGTGCCTCCACTGCAGCCTGCTGCCAGCGCTGCATCACCATCGCCCGCCACATTTCACACCGCCCCCGATGGTCAGCACACATCTAACAGTTGGTCACACTCCCACCCATGGGGACAATTTGCATATTAGCCTTTTATTACAGAGGATAGGTCAGTGCATTAGAAAGCACATAGGCCATAGCTGTGTGACTAAGAATCATCTTTTAGCATATGTGTGGCCGGTGAAGTTATCAAGAAAATATAGGGAACGAATGTATACTGTCCACTTACAGGACGTTTTTCTTATCCTGTTGTCATGGGCTGGAGGATCACTATGATATAGCACCATGGTCGGCAAACTGCGGCTCATGAGCCACATGTAGCTCTTTGGCCCCTTGAGCTTGAGTGTAGCTCTTCCACAAAGTACCACGGCCTGGGCGAGTCTATTTTAAAGTGGTATTAGAAGAAGTTTAAGTTTAACAAATTTGCCTCTCAAAAGAAATGTCAATCGTTGTACTGTGGATATTTGGCTCTGTTGACTAATGGGTTTGCCGACCACTGGTATAGCACCATGCTTTTCAAAGGAGTAGTCATCAGCATCACCTGGGGCCTCACTGGGCCCCACTCCTAGGATTTCTGATTCCTTAGGTCTGGAGTCGGGCCTGTAATTTGTATTTCCATGTTCCCAGGTGACGCCGTTATTCCTGTCTAGGGACCAAGCTTTGAGAACCACGGGCCAATAACAGAGATAAAAGACACGGGATCTGGAGTTAGTTGGTCTGCAGTTTGGCTCTGATTGGCTACAAACTCACTTTTCTGTGTCTTCATAGTCTTGTTCCTCAAAGAGAAATGGTATAAATCATACCTGTTTGGGCTAAATATAAGGCTATTATGAGAATGGAGTGGGGTAAAGAACTTGAAAAAATGATTTTCCAAGGTGTGACATTCTATTATGTCAATAACATTGTACCCGTTAAATTTAGGAATGCTGTTATTTTCATACACATAAGCTGGGTTTAGAATTCATATGTCAAAATACTTTTGCTATCTCATGTAGAAATAAATGCTAGAATATTTAGTTGTTTTGAAATATTTAGCGTATTTAAAGGTATTTCAAAATCTCTAAAATATTTTTGAGATATCATTGACATATAGCATTATATTTTAAGTGTACAACATGGCACTTTTATATTTGTACATATTGTGAAATGATCACCACAATAAGTCCAGTTAACAGTCATCACCAAACATAGCTACAGACGTTTTTTTCTTGAGATGAGAACTTTTGAGATCTACTCTCTTAGCAACTTTCAAATGTATAATAAACTATAGTCACCATGGTGCACATTACATCCCAGGACTTACTTTATAATTGGAAGTGTGTATCTTTCTATCACCTTTACCCATTTTTGCCTACCCCTCCACCCCTGCCTCTAGCAATGACCAGTCTATTCTCTGTATCTATAAATTTGTGCTTTTTGTTGTTGCTTTTATAGGGAGATGCTGGAACCTCACATACCTCTTCCTCTCCCTGACTTCTTTCTAACAGAACCTCCAGACTTGTCCCAGGTGATACGGGGCTCAGGGTCACAGTTAAGTCACCAGGAATTGCAGTGATGGTATTACTACCAGGTCTTATGGTTCCCGAGAATTATTGATACACTTTTTTACCCAATATATTTCCCTCAGGTAGTTTCAGACCAAGAACATTTCCAAGAACTTCCCCTTAAATCTTCACTTAAGCCACTTTATACTAGTAGTTACTTGCCAGAGTACCATGAACTCTGCCACATCCCTTGGAAGAAAAAGCCATAGAAATGAGCTTTCTCTTGATCTCAGAGTGTGATGCTTTTGCCATCAAACAATATGAAAACTGACAAGACAGGAGTATAATTTTCTTCCAAGTTGTTTTTAAAATGCAAAACTTTTCTCAAATAAGTTTCCTCATTCCATTGTCTCTCACCTTTACCTATCTCGGTGCCAGCTTGCTCCATAAGAAATTGTATGGAACTAAACAGGTTATAAACTCATAGTAACTCTTCTCTTTTCTTCAAAATTTGAGTATGGAATTCTTCAATCTAATCAAGTCACCTGTACAAAAGAGTATTTCTTTTATTTAAGGAAGTGAAACAAATGCTTGAGATTATGAAAATGCATGTGGTAAAATTCTGCTTTGATTACTGCATATTTTTCATATTTTTTCAAGAGTGACATGTTTAGTCATATAATAGTGTAAGCTATAGGTAAGGTCTGCTTTTCTTTTTTCTCTGATTTGGTACATTTTTCTTTAAACTGGGCAAAGTATCTATTTAAGAAATTATTTCACCAAATCATTTACTATCTCTGGCACATCACCCCTATGCTTAATATTCTCTTCTTTCAACGACAGTGCACTTTGCCCCTCTTACCTCACCTGTCCTCTCTCCACTCTCCACCTCACCATTTCCCTCCTTGGTCCTTCCCTTTGTTCACCATGCTCCAGCCTGCAACCTCTGTGCCCAGCCCTACCCCACCCCTATCTTCCTCCACCCCCTTCCCCAGTTTCTCTTTGCTAAAACTATGCTATTATGCACATAAATGATTATATATCCAGGGGCTAAAACATCACCTCACTCATTGTCCAGGCTCAAAAAGTATTTTTTTGATTTTCCATTATTGAATTATTATTCTCTTTTTTAAAAAAATCAAGTGACCTAATTTAAAATGTATTTAAGTCCTATATAGTTCATCTATTTTTTTCCTTTTTATTTGAAAAGTGTGGTGTCTGGGCGTATAATCAAGATGTTTTCATAAGTCCCAGTTGTACTCTATTTGTTGCTATGCAGGAAGGGAGGGGGAGGGAGACAATTTGGGGACTGAATTTTCTCAAACACAAATGGGACTAGCCCATAGGTTTGTGAAGATTAAATCAGACAGCCCATTTTTCAAACCTAAAGAGTGACATTCAGTAATAAGCACTCAACAAAGTTCGCCAATGTTAGATAGCTTGAAATTTTTCAAGCCCAGAAAGAGCCTGGATTATAACAGATGTAAAGCGTGCCTAGCATATCACTCTTACTGGAGGTGAGCAGCTCGAGATCTGCCTGGATAATAACACGTAGCTGTCTAGCTCTTAAACGCTTCAAACTAATTTACAGAGGAAGACTGTAATAATGAGCACTGTTCGCAAAAGGCATGCGCCCATCGATTTGGGGAGATCACCTATGTCCATGGAAGGAATCTCCCAGACTTCTGCTTACCAATGAGGCAGTCTAGCTAGCCACGCTCATATACAAGCTAATAGCATAGTAGTATAGCTAATGACATTTGGGACAAATAGCCGAATTTTTCACTTCTGAAAAATTTTTCATTTCATTTCTATAAACATCTAAAAGATTTTCATATACAGGAAAAAAAAATAGACTGTTCGTGTCGCTTAAGATAAAAACAAGGAATAAAACAGAGGGAACATTTCTGTTGGTGCCAAGGAATATATCACATCTATTGTTATTACTTTTTCAAAAGCAGATTTTCAACACTGTGAAGTAAGGAAGTATGCTACAGTATACAGTATGAAATAATGTTTATTTTGGAACAATTTATGGAAATTATCTTTGATACTACTATGATACAAAATTTTGAATAAGACAGAAATTAGAAAGCCAGAAGGGTAGTTGGAGCTAGGGATGACCAAAGAAAGGTAAGCCCATGCCAAAACCGGTTTGGCTCAGTGGACAGAGCGTCGGCCTGCAGACTGAAAGGTCCCAGGTTCGATTCCGGTCCAGGGCATGTACCTTGGTAGCAGGCACATCTCCAGTGGGAGGTGTGCAGGAGACAGCTGATCGATGTTCCTAACTGTCTATCCCTCACCCTTCCTCTCTGTAAAAAATCAATAAAATATATTTTTTTAAAAAAGGTAAGCTCAAAGAGACCAGATAGCAAGGCCAAGGTAGTTTACTGAGATTTAATTTATTTGGCTGGCCCTTACTTCACTTGAACAGTGTAGAATATTTTGACAAGCCTGTCTGATCCGGGTTTCATAGCACATATTTCTGTGTGTGTCACGTGCCAGTGAGTCAGCTCCCATTGCTGGCAGCCCTGTGAATGAGTGATGCCCACTGTGTCCCATGCTCCACAGCCCGGCTCAGCTCCCATACCCTCATGCCCGGGGCTTCTTCATGGAGTCACCCACCTCATATTTGGTCTCCCTCTTTTCCCGCAGCCTTGTGTTTCCCCCGGCATTATTATATTTTCCGAAGAGCCCAGCCTTCTGGTGATGCGCCCGCTGTAGGACAGCATGTCTGCGCCCAATGCAGCATCCAGTCAGCTCATTTAGCATCACTTATCTCAGAGTCAAACAGAGTCGCCAGCTCTGTCCATTTATTTGCAGTTTTCTGGATCTACTCTAAACAGCTTTCTCAGATGTTGTTATTTCTAGTCAGAGATTTCTTCCCACAGCACTGCCCTTATGCACAAGATTTCCTTCCTGTGTTAGTGCAATTATCTAAATCAGGCACACATCCGAGTCCTCAAAATCACTTGATTGTCCAAGTAGCCAGCAGAGGGGGATCATTTATTAAACGCAGCTCATTTCAGTGACGGACAGGCGCGTGAGGTGCCTAAAGAAAACAGAGGGGTGTCGGACTACTTGGGATGGCTCCAGGAAGGTTGTCTATGTGCGGAGCCACATTTCATTAAGGACCGTGACGGCTGTTGAAACCCCCCCCCGCCTGTTGTTTTACTCAGTAGTCTCAGGGGGACTCTTTGGCACTAGGGTGCAAAATGAGATCAGCAATTAAGAAGAGACACCCCCGCAGGCACTTGAAGAGTAAGTCATTGAGCACCAGACTAAATAACGGGTGAGTGCCAGGCTATCCTAATAGTTCAAGGTTGTGTGAGAGTCCTGCCGGCTTCATCTTGCCAGCGTGCCTGCTGCTGTTGATCGTTGCATGACCCTCTCCAGAGGTGGTGTGCGGGATTGGCGGAGAAGAAAGCCCATTGCAATCAACTCTTGATCCCAATGGAATAGGCCACCAAAAGGTTGGGAAGTCTGATCATCTAGAAACTAAAATCTCTTACACTGGCCACAGCCGTCTCTCTAGGGGCAGCCCTGGAGCCACCTTCCACACAGGACAGAGACACTGGTTTTTACCAGCCTGACAGGGGTGTGTGTGAATGAACCCTTCCCCACTGGTGAGAAGGAGAGCACTCCCAGATGACCTGTCTGATGGCTCAGGCATTGGAGAAGCAAATGTTATGTAACCGCTTACTTGCAACCAAAGCCACAATAGCCCCCTCCAATGCTAGATGTGATGACTCCTTTTACTTCCAGATGACAATCAAGAAAAGAATGGATGCCGAAACCGGTTTGGCTCAGTGGATAAAGCGTCGACCTGCGGACTGAAAGGTCCCAGGTTCAATTTCCGTCAAGGGCATGTACCTTAGTTGCGGGCACATCCCCAGTGGGGGCGTGCAGGAGGCAGCTGATGGATGTTTCTCTCTCATCGATGTTTCTAGCTCTCTGTCCCTCTCCCTTCCTCTCTGTAAAAAGTCAATAAAATATATTTTTTTAAAAAAAGAAAAGAATGGAGAGGAATAAGGGGACATAGTGAGCAGCATATTGGAAAATACACTAGGAAGAAGGCAACTTTTGTTCTAATCTTCATATGCATACTAAATACCTGTTTTTAAAAAATTGATGTATCCTATCCTCATGTTAAATGAAATATTTAGACCAACTAATAGAGTGTAGCAAGAACAGCAAGTATTTAATAAATGCTTATAATCTATAGTAAGCACATTACATTTACTTTTGAAATTTTTATAACACTCCAAGAGAAGTAATATTGCTATGATCCCCATTTTACAGATGAAGAAACTAAAACATTTAAAAATATATAAGAAATGGCCTGATGTATGAAAAAGCCAAGCTGGTAATTCCTGAGTGGTCTGGCTTCAGAGCTGGTAAAAACACATTTTTATGTCTGTGTTTCTATCAGAAATTGACCTTGGGAAGGAGAGGAAAGGCCTATGGCACATTTAGGAATTGCATCACCATTTGGATCCAGGTTTATTAAGTTTACGCCTTTGAGTGAAATAGCCGCATCTTTCTCCCTTCCTTCTCTTCCCACTCTTTCTCCTTCTTTGCTGGAAGGTCATTTTGTATATGGAGAGCATAAAACCGTCTGCAGTGAAGAATTTGGGCCATGCCTATGAAAACAGAAAGAAGTAAACCTGGGCCCCCATGTACCTATTCTTTCTCGGTGCTTTATTAGAAGATGAGTAAAGGGGCGATGCGGAGTGGGAAAAGGAAACTCATTGCACAGAAACAAATGCAGGGACTCGGCAAGGTGTACTTGATTTGTCCCAGATGTGCAACGCTCTCAAGTCTTTTTTGTGTAAGACTGATGAAACTCCTTTCTTAGCAGAGAGAGATGAAATTTATATTCTACGGATAATTACTATTGAGTTTAAGGAGCTTATGTTTATGACTTTTTTTTTTTAATATTCAAGGTTTCTCATATTTGGCCTTTCTTCTAAAGTTGAGTCATTGAGAGTCTACACAAGATTTCAAGTAGGCAAAAAGATTAGGGTAGCGGGTGGGGAGCCCTAAGTGCTTTTGTCATGAAGGCAGTGATAGTAGATAAGCACACACTGTCATATCTGGGGCGCTCCCACTGTGGCCTTGCCCTTCTCTTTCTATGGAGAGTGATAGTGGTGCTGAAGGAGAGAGAACTGCAGGCTCTACAAAACTGGTAATTATCTGCAGACCTACGCCTGCACTCAGGGCGACCGATTGTAGTTGTGCAGTTTGCTTTGCACAAAGGGCTGCAGGGTGAATGGGCGCTAACATGTAACCTGTGCTCTATGCATCAATCAAATACCAAGGCCTGGGACCATGTTTAACCAGGAAAATGGGACCAAAAGGGAAAGAGAGTGCTCAATTCATTCAACAGATATAATTGGGCACCTACTATATGCCTGATGATGTTGTCGATCCTGGCAGTTATGTAAATCTGAGAAAGTCAAAACTCCCTGTTCTCATGCAGCTTATGTATCCAAGCTATGCTGACTAAAAGGATACCCACAAGCCACATGTGGTAATTTAAATTTAAACGAATTAAACTGTATATTTCAAGTGCTCACTAGTCATGCATAGCTGACAGCTACTACATTGGACAGCACTGATATAGAGCATTTGCATCACAGCAGAAAGTTTGTTTTGGAGAACATTTCCCAGTGGTTAATGGCTAAACAAAATAAACGAGTAACATAGTACATTAGGAATGGATATGCCATAAATAAAATTGGAGAAAAGGTCAGATTGTGCTGGAAGAAGTGAGATGTGCACATTTAGTGAGGTTGATCAGAGATGGCCTCGCTCACAAATAACAGCTGCACGAAGACCAGACAGTGATGATGAAGCCAGCTGTGAGACCACCATAGGGAACAGCGTTCTAGGTATGAGAACAGGCAGGGCAAAGGCCTGGTGGTCAAGGTTCCTTAGAGTGCTCAAGGAATAAGGAGGCAGGTAGTACTGAAGCTGAGTGATTAAGGGAGAAGGAAGGTGGAAGTGGTGAAGAGTGGTTATATTATTATTTGAATTGGATTTGCTGACACACTAGATCTGGAGTAAGAGAAGGGAGGAGTAGAGGATAACTCCAAAGTCTTGAGTCTGGACACCAGGTAGGAAGGAGTTGATATTAACTGAAATGGGGAACGTTGTGGAAGCAGGCTTGAGATGATGATAAGGTGTTCAGCTCTGTGCATGTTAGATATGAGATGTTTCTTAGACACCTGAGTGGAGCTTTCCAGAAGGCAATGGTATGCAGGTGTTTTTAGTTCAGAATAGAAGTCAGAGCTAAAGGCATAAATATAGTTATTATCAGCATGCAGGTGGTAGTTCAAGTCATGGCCTCAGATGAAATCACCAGTAGGCCAAATGTAGTTATAGAGAACAGATCTGAAGGCTAAGACTTGGGATCCTCCAACATTATGACATCAGAACCTTGAGGAGGAGTCAGAGATGGAACTGCTGATTTTCATTAGCAGAGTGTGTTGTCCCAGAACTCAACTGAAGCCAGTGAATCAAAGAGGAGAGCATGATCACCTATATCAAATGTTGATGGGTTAAGTTAGATAAGAACAGGCTGCTAAATTCAGTACCACAGAGGTGACTGTTTGAGGGGTTTGATGAGGTAAAAGACTAGTTAGAGGAAAGAATTGCAGCACAGGAGTTGAAGACTTTATGTATACACTGCTCATCTTGTGAGGAATTCTGCTCTGGTGGGGATCAGATAAATGGAGCAGTAGGTGGAGAGAGAAGAGGGAGTAATTTTTAAAAATATTAATAAAGTCACAACATATCTCACTCAAAGCCCAAAATTGATGCTGTTGAAGAGAGAGAAGAGAATAATTTCTTAAGAAATGTCCTTGAATTTATGAAGGAAATGTGACCTCATGAGTATATGGAAGGTTTAGACTTAAACACATGGACAGTTTATCTACAGTAACAATAGAAAAAGCAGAGCACATGGGGCCAGATGCTGCCAGGTATGTGAATGGAGCAGTAGGAGATTTATGAAGTGTGCTTCTGATTGACTTCTTCCTTAGTGAAATAGGAACCAAGGTCATCATTGAGAATGAGACTAGGAAGGAAATTTTGGAGGTTTGAAAACCAAAGAGAAGATATGACATAATTAAGAGAGTAGAAAAGAGAATCTATTTGAGAAGATGGCATGAAGCAATGATAAGGGTTCACGTAAGTTTCACTTCAAAGTGAGCCCATTCATTTTGGCTAGCCATGTTGGCCAAAATAGTTTAAACAGGGTTGAATTAGAGACATAGAGGCAAAGAAGCACTTAAGTGATGCACTGTGAATTTTAACTAGCTAAAGGAGGGAAGTGAGACCATGAGGAATAAAAAGGAAATGAGAAATTGACAGGATCAATGAGTTTCTGGTGTCTAAATTATTGCAGTTGCAATAGTAGTGCAGTAAACTGAAAAGATAGGAGATGGTGCCATGAAAGAATTCTTAGAGTTAATATTATCGAAGGTTTCTGATTAAAGGGACAAGGGCATAATCATAAGAGTGAGTCACTAAATCCTATTCTAAAGATCAATTCACAAAGGGAGTTACTTTAAATTTATATTGGGCTGTTGTATACTCTGACTTGTAGTATTATCTCTTTACTAGAGGCCCGGTGCACAAAATTTGTGCACAGGAGGGTGTGTCCTTCAGCTCAGCCTGCACCCTTTCCAATCTAGGAACCCTAGAGCAATATCTGACTACCCGTTTAGGCCTGATAGGATTGGGCCTAAATGGGCAGTCGGACATCCCTCTCAGAATCTAGGACTGCTGGGTCCCAACTGCTTGCCTGCCTGCCTTCCTATTTTCCCCGAACCACTTCTGCCTGTCAGCCTGAGCACCCCCTAACCATTTCCCTGCCACCCTGATTGATGCCTAACTGCCCTCCCCTGCAGGCCTGCCCCGCCCCCAACTGCCCTTCCCTGCAGGCCTGGTCACCCCCAACTTGGTCACCCATAATTGCCCTCCATTGCAGGCCTGGTTCCTCCCAACTGCCCTCCCCTGCTGGCCATCTTGTGGTGGCCATCTTGTGTCCACATGGGGGTAGGATCTTTGATCACATAGGAGCAGCAATCTTGTGTGTTGGAGTGCTGGTCAATTTGCATATTACCCTTTTATTAGCTAGGATGAAGAACATTTGTAATAGATACAATCAGTTGATGCTTAAGTTTAAAAATAAAAAAAGAAAGGTTGCACATTCCCTTCAGCATTGGAGAGATCTCTTTGGTCACTCTCTTGTGAAGCTAGACAGTACATTGCTGGAGTTGCATTTGATCAGAAGTTTAAGTTTCTTATCCTGCCCAGTTTCCAAGAGTTTCTTGTATAGGGACTCAGAATGCAAGCCCAGTAACAATGATTATGCTTAGCCATTTTCTTTATTAATATATTTCTGAAAGAGGGGAATGTCAGTGTTCTGGAAATGGATTCTGGACTACTTCACTCCACCACCATAAAGAAACAATCATTTGTATAATCAGGGAAACAGAAAAAAAACAGCGGGTACATGTTTTTTTAATGCAAAAGAGAAAAGTCAGGAAGATACATTTCTTAATATGTAGGAAATTCTAATTATTTGTGAAAGAAGGAAATATTTGATGAGATACAGTTGGTACTTAAGTTTATATTTTATTTTCTATTAGAGTCTTATTTATGTTTCCAAAAAAGGACAAATAAATATTTATACTTATTCCAGACCAAAATGTGGAAATATTTATGCCTACTGGTTTGAAGATTTATTGGCAGTCAATTGAAAAAAAAAAAATAGAAAGTGAGCAATTGCTTTACTTAAGACCCAAGAAAAAATGTGTACGTTTTCTCCAACTTTAAAAAGACTTTGATAAAACACTCAATTTGGTCTGGAAGGATTCTGTCACCATTTCCTTTAAAAGTATAAGGTAGAACCTTATCTTCATTAAGTGCCACTGAATGTCTGGCACCACATAACTAACCAGAGAATTGGTAGCTTAGGGTCCAGGGATGCCTCAAGTTCAAAGGGAATAGAGACATCCTGTTTGGTGTTGTATTTCACTCATGCTGTTAAAACTGCCCAGACCCCCTTAAATGTTTTTTTCATTCTTGAGCATGATCTTCTTTGTTCCTTGAGAAATAACACAAAGCATAATAAAACCCAATGTCAGAGCAAATAATTTTCATAATGTGTCACAAGATTTTATTTTTAGTATAAAGGTCTTCTTTCCTTTTGTACAAAGAATCTTTTTTTTTTTAATGATGTTGAAAACGGGTCATGCGGCACTCCTGAGGACCTGTGACTTGTTAGAAAAGAACGAACAGCTTTGGAGTTACCAATTCTGACCCAACACCTTAAAAGTGCAGATTCTATTATTGAAACTTTAGTACAAAGGAAGTCTATTGAGAAACAATGAAGGTAGATGAATTAAGCTCTAACTTTTCCAGTGAGGGAAATTCATTCTCAATTCCTAAGACCATAAACCTGAACAAAGTAAATTAAGGTGTTTTAAATTACCTCTGCATTCAACAACATTCTAAAAAAAAGATTTAGTAATGTGTTCATTCACTCCAGAAAATTCACTTGCTATTTTTTTTAATATAAAATCATGACCTGTAACATTTTTTAATGTCTCAAAGCTTATTTTCATTAACATTTACTATTTTTAAATTTTAAAATATGGGGAAAATGCTGACTAAACAAAGTCTGGTCTGACTTAAGTTTTCTGAAATGGCTTGTGATATTTTCTTACATACTAATTTGTAGCATAGGGTGATAAATACAAAAAGATAAATTCTGTACATGAGAAATACCTTGAAGCTTTGTTGCCATTTGGGAAAAATTAATAAGGTCTCTCATTATTATTTATTGAATGACTTCTGAAACTTAATGCTCAAAGACGAAAATTCATGGTAGATCAAAACTCTAGGACTTCACACATTTTCCTTTTTTTCTTAGGAAAAAAAAACATATGAATAGATAAATGTTACAGAACTCCTTTAATCCAGTGATACAATTACCACAAATTGTTTAAAGGAAGCTGTATAGGGGCATCTGCTCCCATCATTTGCAGAATATCAAATGATCAAAGTTGTAGGTCACATTCAATTTGACCAGGTTCTACTGGAGATGGTCTGGTTAAACTACTTGATTTGGCTGCTAAAAAGAATGAATTCTGGGCTATAATTCTACTTAAAATATTTTAAAAATTATTTTCCAGCCCTAGCCAGTTTTGCTCAGTGGATAGAGCATTGGCCTGTGGACCAAAGGATCCCAGGGTCCATTGTAGTCAAGGGCATGAATCTAGTTGTAGGCTCCTCCCCGGCTGAGACCCTGGTCAGGGATCCTGCAGGAGGCAAACAATCAATGTGTTTCTCTCACATCGATGTTTCTCTCTGTCTTTCCCTCTCTCTTCTCCTCTCCCTAAAAACCAGTGGAAAAATATCCTCAGGTGAGGATTAACAAAAAAATAAAAGTATTTTCTATTTTAAAATTTCATTTGGCATTGGCCAGTTTCGGGTTTGATCCTTAAGGGAATCAGCCAATGAATGTATAAATAAGTGGAATAGCAAATCGATGCCTCTCTCTCTCTCTCTCTCTCTCTCTCTCTCTCTCTCTCTCTCTCTCTCCCTTTCTCTCTCCCTCTCTCTCTCCCTCTCCCTCTCCCTCTCCTTCTCCCTCTCCTTCTTCCTCTCTCCCTCTCTCCTTCCCTCCCTTCCTCTCTCTCTCTTCTTCTCCCCCTCAAAATCAATAAATAACAATGTTTAAAAAATTTTATTAGCAATTTGTTACATATGTTAAATGGGTATAATTATATTTTAATACTAATTATAAAATAAATGTTATTTTTCTCCATCCAGATATCCTTAACAAATTTTTTTTGACATTGTCGTTATTCCAGTTAAGAACCTTTGCCACCACTGCACAATGGCATGGATCTAATGTTATTAAAGGTCTATGTTCTTGTGTGGTCTTTCTAGATTGCTGCTTTTGTACTGTGCTTCTTAAAATGTTTCCTATGAACACCTCAATTTCTTCAGGAATAAAGAAGGATAATAATACTATGTAAATTTTGTACATACAGAAATTAGCTAAATGTCTTATACATTTAAAGAAATCACCTTTTCTAGAGAATGAACTTATACATTGCTACAGTATTCACAAAGCAATATTTTAGACATTTCTTGGTGAAAAAAATTCTTTTTCTTTTAATCTCACTTGAGGATACATTTAATGATTTGAGAGAGAGGGGGAAAGGGGAGAAAGAGAAACAGGGGGGGGGGAAATAGAGATGTGAGAAAGAGAGATCCATTGGTTGCCTCCTGTAAGTGCCCTGACCGGGGATTGAACCTGGAACCAAATCTGTGTCCTGTCCAGGAATTAATCCCTCAGCCTTTTGGTGTATGGGAAAATACTCCAACCAGTTGAGCCAGGGAACATTCTTAATTATTGAATCATTTGTTGATCATTTATTTCATTATTGACTCTTTAAAATACAATATATTCTTGCTCTATTAAGAGGGACATGTAAACAACTTAGCCTTTGAGAACACATGAAGAATTCGATCAGTTTACCTGGTTGAGGAAAGACATTGCTGACAAAGTAGCAAGTAGGCATAAAATGTTGAATAGTGTTCAGCCGAAGGGAGCAGGCAGCCAAAGAAATTTCACATAAATGAAAAAAAATTCTAAAAGTGCATTGTGTTTTCATGAAAATGACAAGTGGCCTCATGTAGATAGTAGAGTGTATGATGGAGAGTGATTAAGAGAATGCATTATCTCTAAGGGAGTTTCCTATAAACACAAAACAAAGTGAGTTTTTACTCAGCAGTATTGAGGGAGACAGCATCTCTTTTTGTGGGTTACAAAATCACAAAAGCTGTGTGCCTCTATGCATGCATGTATGTATGTATGTATGTATGTATGCATATAAGTAAATAAATTTTATTTAGCCCTGGCAGGGTAGCTCAGTTTGTTAGAGCATCGCCCTGATATGTCAAGGTTGCAGGTTCGATCCTTGGTCAGGGGACATACAAGAATCAGCCAAGTGGATTGTATAAAAAAGTGGAACAGCAAATTATTCTCTCTCCCCCTCTCTCTCTCTCTCTCTCTCTCTCTGTTATACAAACATTTGTTTGTTTGTTTGTTTGTATCTACCTACCTGTTTTATCTGTTCATCCATCCATCTGTTATCCTGCTACCTATGAATTCACTTTCACAATATTTAAATGTAAAAAGCCACTAACACTTTTTCCTGGCTAAAAAAAAAAAATTCTGATTTAGTTGATTGGTGTGAAAAAGAGGACTGGTATTTATTTCAAATATTTTTATTGATTTCAGAGAGGAAGGGAGAGGGAGAGATGGAAACATCAATGATGATACAGAATCACTGATCAGTTGCCTCCTGCACATCCCACAGTGAGGTTGGAGCCCACAACCCAGGCATGTGCCCTGACCGGGAATTGAACTGTGACCTCCTGGTTCATAGATTGACATTCACCCATGGAGCCATGCAGGCCAGTCAAAAGGACTAGTCTTGCCAATTCCATTGAATGGTAAACATTTCCCACAAATCAAGAGGTCCACTATTTTAAAGCACTTATATGTTTAAAATACATCCTTTAAAATACTAACTCATAAAAAATTTTAGACATCCCTTTAAAATATGCAAGACACTGTAAGTTTTTTTTAAATTCGATTAAGATTATACCATCAAAAAAGTATGTAGATTGCTGAGTTAAAAAAAAATATTATATGGGGAATGTTTCCAAAGTATGGACTTCGGTTTTGGAATCTCCACTAAGTTAACTGTTATTAATGGGAAATCATGTTTTAATCTTAGGATATATTTGCTCTGGTTTCACTAATTGAAAACATAACTTTTGGATAAGTTATAAACTGTTCTCTCTCAGAATCAAAACGCTCATTCAGTGTCCCATCAATAGAGGGCACTTGCTTTGTTGTGTTTGGATGTTTGGGCTGAGCTCTTATGTGGTAAATAGCAATCAGTATGATTGAGTTAATTCTGCCCTAGTGTTAGCACTGGCATCACTTTTCCTGAAAAATTACTTTTCCTGCAGCTGAACATAGAGTTGATCTCTTCTTTTTCCTTATCCTTACTGAGATTCATGAAGAATCTGACAGCCTAGGCTGGGTTCCATGAAATACATTGATATGGGAAGACTGTTCCCTACTAGTAGCAAGATTTAGTTAACTTTGTATTGATTAGCAAGATTTAGTTAACTTTGTAATTGATTTAAAACATAACATTTTAAAATTGTATAGACTCCAGAAGATTACAAATTTCAATTGTTTCAGTCCAAAATTAAAATCAATAGTATTTTAATTACTCTTTTAGAAGACACAATAGCTGATTTAATTTACAAAATAAAATGATTACAATGGTTTCATAGTACTTAAAATCAATGAAATAGTTTTGAATTGTTCAATATAATTACTGTAATCTATCAAGTAGTGTGGTTAAAGGCAAATATCACATTAATGGTACCAATTGTTGATAATTAGACACTCTCCATAACTTGGCATATAAAATTTTTTGTATTGGGTTTAAAAATATTAAGCAAAAAATTCAAGTTTTATTTTCAGATATCAGGAACTGAGGATATATTGTGTGTTTTCTGAAATGAAATATTTTTCGAAACAGTTGGTAGATAGTATATACAACTATTCAAGAGGAATCCTCTGTATATGAATCTAAAACAGTTTTTCTCATTTAAAAAAAAAATGGTCACACAGTACACTCAAAGGAAACAAAGAATTCCAGCAGCCCAGTATAGCATTCCAGTGTTTTTTTTTCCCCTGCCCAAAGAATATATGAGTTTTATGAATGCATAAAACTTTTCAGTCTACAAAGGACAACTTAACCCGCCCCCAAACACACACACACACACACACACACACACACACACACACACACATACACGCACGCATTTGTACCTACATATACTATCATTATTTACAGAGGCTAAGGTAGGGACTAGTAAACTTCAAATATGTATCGTTAGGGCTGGGAAAACTCTGCAGTACTGACACCAATCAGCATGAAATGTACTTGATCCTGGGATGGTGTGAAAATTATGAGCAGATTCAAGAACAGATGGCCCCTATTCACCCCATGTGGCTAAACACACAAATGCCAACCTCAGAGACGCCTTACCTTTGCCCTGTCTGTCCCTTCTAGGCTGGTTCTGTTATATTAAGGGTTATTGCCTTCTTGGCCCTCCCTGCAATCAGCTTTTGAAGTCCATGGCCAAGACGGCCGTGTGAGGGAGGTGTTTGCTTAAAGATATAGTCTGAACAAGATCCCCTGAACCTCCTGATAGTCTAGCAGGGAACCACAAACTCTAGCCAGGATCTTCTAATCCCCCAGGATTCAGAACTGCCCACCATAAAAACATAATGGGCTGTTTATCTGAGCAGCCAGGAGATAACATCTTAAAGTTACAATCTGGGTTACAGACTGGGTGACAGGCAGAAGTAAGAAATTCAAATAGCTCCCTGGCCCTGGGAAAAAACAACGTGTGCAACCCAGCCTATAGATGCCACTGGACACTCCTTTCTCATGCTAATGAGAGTCACAATTTTCCCAACATTTTTCTGTTAAGTGAATTAAATGTACTTGGGAAGAAATCGATGGGCCCCGGCCCTTCCTCTATTTGCACGCTTTATACTATTTTTGAAGTTTGGGGCTATGTTAGGAAATATTCCCACTGGCACAATCAAGCGAATTTTTGTGGCACATTTGACTCCTTTTCAAAGATTGCTTCAATTCTGTAGCATCAATCATGATTGTCTAATAAAATACTACAGAGATTCCCAAAAAGATGCTTTATTCCCAGGGCTCCCATCCTGCCACAGATCAGACGCTCATTATTGTGTGTGTGTGTGTGTGTGTGTGTGTGTGTGTGTGTGTGTGTGTGAATAATACATTTTCTCCTGTGATTCTTTGATTCTCTGCTGGGGAAAATGTAAATGTTTCAAAGCTAAAAAAAAAATCCTCCACAGGCCTGTTATTTGTCTGCAATGCTGACATTAGGAAAAGAGAAAAGCTACACTTGATATTTAAATTATGTCTAGTGAATACACAGCATCGTAGAGATTCTGCAACCATTTGTTTCTGCTGAGCCTGTTTGTTATTATCAGTCAGCTGGGAGGATGCCATGCCTGTAGGGGATTGCCCCCCCCCCTCTCAAATAAATGAATCTCTGTAATTATGGACAGTGATCAAATTAACCACTTATTTGCTAGACTTCTCCTCATTGGACATTCTGGGTATTTGAGCATTAATAAATATGACCATTCACTACTTCTATTGCAAACAAGTTGGTGCATTCGTACCATTTCTCCCAAACACTCAGTAGGATTGTTTTCATAATCAAGCCTGTTTAATCATAACAATGGGCTCCGTAGTTCAATGGAATATGTTTAATGGAATCTTTTAATCCTCAGACTGGCATATATATTACTTCCAAACTGCAACATTTAACAAGTGGCTTTCTTTGTCAGTGCTCCCAGGGGCAAGTCCTCTCATTTTACCTCAGATCCAACTTAATCACAAGCTTTGCCTGCCCTTACCTACTTCCGTTTCTTCTGCCCTTGAGATAACCCTGTGCAGTGGCAGAGGAAAGTTCCAGATAAATTGCCCTGAAGATTGTAGAAACGGCTAAAGTCACAACTGCGCAGTCCTCTTGGGCAAACGCCTCTCCAGCCAGGAGCCTCTGAACGGATCTCGGAGAGCATCCCAAACCCGGTGGCTTAATGAAGATGGAACAGGAAAATGTCTGCCCTGCTTGGGAATGCGAAGCCATACTGCTTTGCTCTGGCAACTTGAAAAGGTTTTATTGGCTTTAAGAATTTGTTTAATCAAATCCTAGGGAAGAGCCTTCTCACTCCTGGGGCTCCTTAGTAAAATATGGATTAAGGCAAAGCCTTCTAATGTGTCCTTAGGAGAGTCATCACGGTGAGATCCATGGAGGGGTGGAGGGAAGCGAACAGCCTCCAGAAAACAGCTCCTCGCCAAAAAGGAGGAGAAAAATGAGGCTTTGGCAGGGAGCTCTCCCCGTGTTTAAAACAAAACTATGAAAGGAAAGTATGTCAGTAAAAAAAAGATTTCCCCAAAGGTTCGTTTGGAATAGAATTTTCTATATAATGAAGATAAAGCACTTTTTGAGAACCCCCTCTAACCATATTTCATTCCTAATAGAATCGCCTCAGAGCAACTGAAGCAATTGATGGAGGCAGGGAGAAACACTTGATGGAATAAGCTGTATCACTGAGATAAATAAAAAACATGCTTACCTCCGTTGGACATCTTGTTGGCTTTCCTAGAATATAATTGTTTTCCTCCAGAATTAAGTTAGCACACAAACTAAAGAGGAACACTTTCCATTTTACTGCCCAAGGAACAGAAAATGTTAGGGAGAAGAAATTTCACACTGTTAAGTGCAGCATTTCTCTACCCTCAGTATGTAAGCTTTCTGAATCCAGCGCTCCCACTGATCTCATTCCTGGGAGCGTTTTCTAACAAGCGTAATTATCTACAGGAAGAGCACTTATTTGGATATGCTATTACATTGCTAACAGTTGAACAAAACAAATGGTGTAGAGATACCCCCTGCCTGGTAGGAAAGAGAAGTCTGATATAGTGAAGTGTTATACAAAGTTATTCAGGGGGAAATTAACAAATATATTCAGCTATGTGCTTGCCTGAGCTTTTTGCGAACAATGTACATACATGTTCAGGCCAGAGCATAAGTTTATTGATCACAGTAGGAGAAAGGGGATGCTTTGGAAACTGATGCAAATTTCAGTTTGGCGGTTAAATATAGCAAGAGCTGTGGAGCTGAGCAAACCTGGATTTGGATACTGACTCGGCTTTTTGTAAACTATATGACTGTAGGCTAGTTGTTAACCTCCCTAAACTTAAGTTTTCTCATTTATAAAACAAATAACAAGTACACTCTACTCATAGTTCCTGTAAAATACTTGCATGGTGCCTAAGCAATAGTAAGTGTTAGACCAAAAGTAATTCGTCAGTAATAATCCTCTCATGCTTTAACCCATTTTCATCTTCTTGACTTCTTTGTTACGTATTCTTGACACTCTTTCAAACATTCAGTAGAATTTCCTCTCTTCCACTGAGGACACCATAGATTCATCTGTTTAACTTTCTTCATTTTCTCTTTTCCCATTATCTCACAGAGTGCCAGTATTTGACCATGAAAAGGGTTAGTTTTCATATCCAGGCAAAAAGAAAAAAAAAGCTAACAGTTTTCTTGTCCTTCTTGCCAGCTATTTACTCTCATGTCTTCAGTCATCTTTTCGCCAACTACTCTCATATGTCTTCCTACCTCTTACAGTAAAATGGAGCTTCTATTCTGCTCTGAAGGCCTCCTCTCCCTTTCATTGTCAGTCACCATTAGTCAAGAATGTACCATTTGGCTCACTCTGCCTTGGGATCTTTGTAGTTCAGCGTGCTGTTCCCTCTCTCTATTTTATAAATCTGGAGTCACTTTAATGTTTCAAGTGGAATTGGAGCCAGATACCTCATATTCTGCTCACCTCCACATGACCTTTACACAACTGGCAAAGGATCTAGAGTAAGAATAGTGCTGGCTACATGATTCTGCTGAATGTCTGAAGCTGCAATACTCATAATTACAATAGGCACAATTCCTATCTTTCCAAAAACACCCAACGATTGGAACAAGTACAGGCTTTAAAATACCTCGGATTAAAAACATGATTTCCCCTGTTACTTTTAAATAGAGAAAGATTATTTCTTTTATTTTAGTAAGTAGTAGAGATTACTTAAATAGTTAGATGTCTTTTCTATTTCACCTAGCCATACAATGTAAGTAGAAGATAATTAGAAAAGACACATTGCTCTTCACACTCCCAATACATTAGAAACAGAGAAGCAGCCAGTAGAGCTGACAAGTCACAGAATTCAGGGTGGCTGTGGCAGGCAGGGCACTGTAATGACAAAGTGTGACTCACACACAGTGCGGTCTTGGACGTTCTATCGGTTCGCTAGGGCTGCCATGACAGAATACCGCAGGCTTGCCCAACAGCAACTTACTTCCCTGCTAGTTCTGGAAGCCAGGACTCCAAGACTGAGGTGTCAGCAGGCTTAATTTCCCTTGAAGCCTCTTTCTTTGGCTTGAAGTTGCCTTTTCCTCTCTGGTAAGGAGACCAGTCATATTAGAGTCAAGCCCTACCTAATAGCATCATTTTAATGTAATCACCTTTCTAAGGATCAGATCTCTAAATCTGGGTGGTTTCATTCAAAATAGGAATTTTGGAGGGGAACACAGTTCAGCCCACAGTAGCCTTCAGTGGAGATTAAGGTCCTTTTGGAAACATATGATCTAGATCTCAGGAATGAATTTGCTCGAAAACCTTGGATTTAGAAAAGATTGCACTGGTTTATTTTTCTAAAGTCAAATTTTATCTGGCAATGAATTCCCCACTGCTGCATCCTCAACGTAAGTCAATGAAAAGTCCGCTAATCATCCCCACAGTCATGCTGAGACCTGAGTGAGAGGGTAGAGGAGGGTGGAAGAGTTAAAAAGTTTTAAAGGAGCCTGTAGCCTGTAGACCATCACTGTTGCTGTGGTCCATGGTCCAAGCTCATGCATCTATTGCAAGGCAGTACTTTTGACTCGGTGCCAAGCAAGAGCACAAGGGTATGGTCCATTTTCCTTTGTCTCTCAGTTTTACAAACTCTTGGTGTTCTGTTATCAAAATGTATATGCTGCCCCATCAACACTCCTTTCACTTCCTGACAAAATGTTAAGAGAAGGTAACCCCCACCCCTGTTGGTTCCAGAACCTAGTCCTCTACTTGGGGAATTTGAAATGTGTGCAATATCCTCTATCTATCCCTCTACGTCAACTTTAGCCTAGGAGACCAGTCTGCTGTCTGCTGGAACAGGCTCCCCTGATTCTAGGCCAGTGTGGCCAGTGGAGATACTAACAGGAGCTCAGCGGGCAAGAAGACAGAGGGTCTGGAGCAGCAGTTCTCAACCTGTGGGTTGCGAACAGCTAGCCGGGTCTCCTAAGACCATCAGAAAACACAGATATTTACATTAAGATTCATAACAGTAGCAAATTACAGTTATAAAGTGGCGACAAAAATAATTTTATGATTGGGGGTCACCACAACATGGGGGACTGTATTAAAAGGTCGCGGCATTAGGAAAGTTGAGAACCACTGGTCTGGAGTGTTTATCCTCCAAGGCCTCCTCCTCCTCCCACCTGGCTTTGGGCAAGGGCTACCTTCTTGTGCCTAAAACCACAGCTTCTGTCCCTGGGCCTTTGCCCTGCAGCTATCGAGCCTCTCATTCCTTCTCACAGCCCCTCCTGCCTACAGGTTGCAATGACTTTCCTCTGCTGCAGGATTGTTCCAATCTCAGTGAAAATTCCCGTTGTTGACTCTGTTCTTGCAGTACCTACCATCTGTTTCCTGCTGGACCCCTAGGTAATGTTTCCGGGCATGCAGTTGTGAGCATGAGAAGCTCCCCCTCCTCCCTGAACTTACTTTCTGGGAGTAATGACAGTGTGGGAGTGAGACAACAAGCAAACAAACATGGGTAATATTGGGAACATTCAGTGTTAAAGGAAAATTAAAATCGGGTGATGTGACAGGGTGACATGATGGCTACTTTAGATTTAGGATTCTCCCTTCCATCTCTGTGAAACCAAATCTGGGATCAGGCCAGTTTCTCTCCCTTTAACATGAGCTCCAGTCTCCATTGCCCTCTCTCTCGGTAATAATCTATATTAAGTGACCTTAATAGGGTTGGACTTCCAAACAAAAGTCTGGCTTATCTTCTGTTATCTGGCATCAATAGCCTCTGAAGACCGAAGAACCTAACACTCAGAACCCAAAGTCTGGGATTTCTCTGAATAGAAAAAAGCATATGTACGAGGGGTGAGGAGAAGGGATGTTGGAAAGAAAATATTTTCATTTTCCCAAAAAGAAAAAGAGGTACTAATTAACATCTCCATAGACTGTTTTCCATATACACATGCAAGAAAATGTAAACCTTACTGACTCTCGTTTTTATCATCTATATTTGGATTTATTCTGGTGCTAAAATTCCATATATTTGTGGGTTTTGCATGGTAAATGAGTGGCAGAAGTCAGTGTTCTAAGCTTTCAGAAGATTTCTTCCAGTCAAGATGGTCAGAGATAGGCCAATTTATATAAATATATTTAAGAGACTTCTTGTACTGTTTGCAAACTCCCCTTATTGTGATGTTTGCCCTCTTCTACATAAAGCTCTCCTTTATGTTTGGAAACGCAACCCCAAATCCTATGCCTTTTCTCTCTGTAACTTGCACAGTATACTCTCAGCCCTCCAAGCCTTTTTCCCACTTTCACTGGCCAAATAGTACTAATCCTAGAGCTACTGGGCAAATACCCTGTCCTCCCAGAAGATCCAGCCTCCTGATTTCCCAGCTGGAAGTATTCTGTGAGTGCTCATGATGCTCTAGGGATGTCTTCTCTTGCTCATTCCTCATCTCTTTCTGTACTGTCATAATCTTGTGATCTTGCCTTTTGTCTCTTATGGGCCTGCAGGCACTTGGGAGTTAGCAAAGCAACTTAGAGTAGGAGTTGTACACTGAATATACCTGTAGATAAGATGTCTTCAAAGATCCTTTCCAAAGGCTTTGGAAAGCCTCTCTTTCTTTCCAAGATTATGAAGTGTCCAGGGTGGAGATGGTGAGAATACTGGGTTTTTATAGTTTCGTGGATGTCTTAAGGTTTTTAAGCTCTGGAAAGCTCTAACTTGAATCAATGAACACCAGAAATCTTGCCCGAGAGATGGGACACTTTGAGTGTAAAACTGGGGAAATGGGATGGAAGGAAGATCTCTCTTTTCTTTCTACATCAGGAGCATCCTCACATAAAAAGAAGAAACTAACCCCATGTGCATCCAAAAGCTCTGCAACCACTTGCAGGTGCTATGAAACAAACTCCAGTAACATCCAAATGATCCCCCAGGTGGGGATCCGTTCTGTACGACAGAGTACCCCTCAAAACATGGAAAGGTGGATTTAAAAACTTTGGTTTGAATGTAAACAGAGTTTACCCTAGAAGGAGGGAGAAGGAGGTCCGCACACAAATCACCAGACTACTCTGATGTGGAGAATGTTTTCTAGGTAAAATAGACACTAGGTTGGGTATAATAGGAATTTTAAGCTACTTCTTAAGTTAGGAGGTTTTGTCTAAAAAGATTTTAAAGAGAGGCCACATCATAAGGTCCTTTGATGAATATCAAGATTGCATCGCTCCTGCTGTTCCCGGTTGAGTCATGCTGCCCGTGTAAGAACTCCCCACAGATTTTGTGATGTCATATTATTTGACAGACAAAATGTAACTATAGGTGGATGATACCACAACCCCAGAAAGCAAAGCAGAATCTAGAAATGATGTCATTGTGGCTCATCCTTACGAGAAGGGCTGCAGGCTTTTGGAGCCATAGCTAGCAGAAGGGTGAGCCAACCATGCTCAGGATCATACAGCCCAACGAGGTAGAGTCAGCTCATCCTTGAAAGACAAAATGCACCAAAGGGAACATGCCCAGTGTGTGAGGCCTTCTTACAGTTTATCTCACTCTTGGTTATGCAGTGATAGCATGGTGGAATCGTGCTATCTTAAGAATATGTAGAAGTATGTAGGGTCGTTTTCAGCATCATTCAGATGCAAAAAAAAAGCCTTTAGAATGCAGGTTAAAGGTGACTTCCACAGAATTGGTTCTGAACAGATTTGTACCTATAATGCATGCCATAGTCATAGTATATTTTACTATGTACATAGTATGTACACGTAGTATATTTCAGATCTTTTTTTGTAATATAATACACTACCAGGAAGTACACATTTTATTCTAAAAGACGTAATATTTATACTACTTTTAACCATCTAGAATAAAAAACTTTATATGGAGCTCATTTTTAAATGTTGCATGCATATTTAATACCTCACAAATGTGTGCATGTATTTTAAAAGATTAATGTTCTTGCCAAGACCAGTTTGGATCAGTGGATAGAGCATCAGCCTGCAGACTGAGGGGTCCCAGGTTCGACTCTGGTCAAGGGCATGTACCTAGGTTGCGGGCACAACTCCAGTGGGGGGCGTGCAGGAGGCAGCTGATCCATGTCTTCTCTCATGGATGTTTCTAACTCTCTATCCCTTTCCCTTCTTCTCTATAAAAAATCAACAAAATATATTTAAAAAAAAAGATTAATGTCTAGGAAATAAGTATAATATAAAAACTAAGAGCCACAACAATTCCACTGCTCTTACTTAGTGCTTAATAATTTTTCTTGAGTATATAGATATGAATTTTTTAATTAAATATGTTTAGATCTAGCACAGTGACTGAGTGGTCTTTGAGAAGTTATTTTCTTCTCTATTTACAGTTTTTCTCTTCTATGGACAAAGTCATAAAAGCCTGTATACTTAGGTTGTTATGAGAATTAAATGAGATAATGTTTTTGAATGTTTTGGAAATACAAAAGTATTAGAAGAAAGTACCATTATGAGGGGGTTTTCTTCTTTATCAATAGATAAGAAACCTCTAAAAAGGTGGTATGTGTCAAATTAACATTTTCACTGACAATCAGTGTAATTCAGTGGTTCTCACCTGAAAGTGACTTGTGCTTCAGAGGATATTTGGCACCATCTGGAGACACTGCAGTTCTCATAACTGGATGGTGCTACTGGCATCTAGTGGGTAGAGCCCAGGGTTACTGCTAACCATCCTGCAAGGCACTGGAGAGAGCCCGATAATAAACTACTATCTAATCCAAATGGCAGCAGCAAAGTGGGTAAGAAATATTAGTGTGGTTTTAATTTTTCAAAAAAATCTTGCATAATCTAATTGCTAGATTATAGTAATTGTATAGTATAGTATGTGATATTAATTATAATTGCTAGACTCTAGTAATTGCCTGAATTGTGATAAGACAATATCGTTTGAACCGAGGTAGACGTAAGATTTAGGTTATTTTGGTTTTCGTTTCACCAAGAACATGCTCATGCTCCCTAAAAATGATGTCATATTAGAGCTTGGGTAAAAATATCTAAATTAATATTCTCATCTGTATACCACAAGTAATACTAATTTTCAATACCTAAAGAGACATTTTCAGTGAAAAGGTTCTATTTTGTTGCAGCCCATACCAATGAATATTTTCTATGCTTTAAAAAATGTTTTACTCTTTGGGGCATTGAGGGGAATGTAGCATTTTTGAGAAGTAGACCAAAGGCTATACAAATACCTACAAATAACCCAGTTTTCTCAGCACGTGTCTAATTTCCAGGGTCAAACTTTCTCCAGTTCTTATCCAGATCTCTTCCGCATCCCTTCTGGAGAAAGATCTTAATTTTCTATGTCTAAAATCTGTTTGTGTTCAAGACAATTATTCATATCAGAATAATAGAATTTAAACCACTTGACGTGGGAATGTTTTTCATTTGCAGATGGAGGCTGTTGTCAATGTAGAATGGGAGGAAGCTTGGCAACCCATCTGACAATTATTTAATACTTAAGGGATTAGGCTACTTGACATACTTGGTACCTCCCTTCCAGACACTTACAGTCCAAGATTCTAAGGTAATGACTTAGCAATACACATTTTAGACTCTGCTCCTTGCTCCTTAACACACACACACACACACACACACACACACACACACACACTTCTTTTCTTTTGGTTTCATTTGGGCCACATGTGCCAGATCCTGTGCCAGAAAACAGAAGAAATCTTAAACTAACCTTACCAAATGCTCTTGACATCACAGAGTATGTAAAGTTTCATTAAAGCTTTAAGAGGTGGTTTAGTAGTGTGAAAATGCAATTTTATTCTAGGTAGAAGAGACCTTAGAACCCTAGAAGCTGAGTATGTGAAAAGAATTCAATACAAGGAGTAACAGTGAAAGGTGAAAGGCTAGTTTGCAGATGAGGAAAAATGGTGAGTTTCGGGCTGCAGGCAAGTAGAGATAGTAGACATAGTGCCACACACTCTCCTTCAGTCCTTCCCTAAAAAGGAAGACCAACAAAACTAAATTTCAGCTTTCAATGCTTCCTTGAAATACTCAAGATAAAATATAAAGTGATCATTATAAATTGTTGAACGTAGGGGAGCTGAGATTTTAGTATTTCAGGTATAATATAGGTATACATTGTAAATTAGTTTTGAATAATTCAGGTACAGAGTTCAATTAGCGGTGTGCAGTTCAGTGTTTAAAAACAAATTCCCTGACATAAAAACAGAAAAATAATGAAGCCTGTTGGGAAATCCTCCCACTTGGCCAGTTTCAGCTATCAACATAAAGTCACCAACACAAGTTGAGAAGACATATTCAGTGACAAAGTATTTCACAATATTTCCATTATATCAATATAGTCTATGTAAATAACCCCAAGAGCATGAACAACAGCAAATATACTAAAATAATTAGGGATTTAATTAGGGAGTGTGGTTTTGAATCTTTAATGCTTTTGTTTTTAATATAGCTAATAATTTGTAAACTTATATATTCTAATATTAATGATGGCTGTGCTTACACCTAGCTTACAGAGTTCCTAGAAATTTAGCAATCAGTTCTACAAACCAATATGAGTTAAGCATTGATGGGGAATAAGTTTTTCATCTTCCCACTTCACTTTGCTGTATGGAGTTGGAACTTGACATGAAAGATGACAGAAGTCACTGAGGATATCTTGAAAGTCAATAGATTGAATGGGAAGCATAAGTTTTTAAATGTTGACATTAAGAATATAGAGAGAAGAAAGTCTAGAGTAGAAGTTTCATGATAAAGGTAGAAATAGGTAGAATAAGTATAGCAGAATTTGAAAGAGTACAAGTATTATAATGCTTTATATGATAAAAGCAATAAGAGATTATAGAAAATATATAGAATGAGGAAAATGATTTTAGGGACTAAAAATCTTTAAACCTGTTGATTTGCATATAGATTTAAAAGGGGCTGTTGAATTACAAAATTCCTGTGTACGTTGTTTAAATAAATATGTAAGACCAGTGAATGGCATTGGATCAATTTGTATGTGTGTGTGTTTGTGTGTGTGTGTCTGTCAATCTGTGTGTTTTCAAACATGGTATTCACCAGACCAAATTTAGAATTCAGTTTTATTAAGGATCCTTGCAGTCTTTAGTAAGGATCTTTTGTTATTAGAGCATGAAAATGAAGTAGACATTTTCTTTGGACTGAAAATTTAAGGTACATTTTTGTCTTTATGCCAAGAGAATTGGGTACTTTAAGAGCTAAACCTTATATTACTATGGCTTTTATCAAAAAGGTTCCATTTAGTATATTGCTCTGGATTTTCCAGTTCCTTTCTTGTCTTCTGAAAACCACAGTAAACTATTTTCTAGTTGATTAAAATAAAAGTAAAATGCTTCATGTTGGAGGGGAAAGAAATAACTGAAGATTAAGCTTAAGGGGGAAAGAAATTACAAAAAGGTATGTGCCACAATGAAGCTTTGAAAACGAAGCTCCAGCATAATGAAAGAATGACAATTTGTAAATCAGGAGCCCAGGAGTTCTGGTTCATGATTATGTTGCAGTTTAATTTCTTTATATCTTTCTGCTATTGTTAAAAAAAAAAGGCAGCCAGAACTTCAAAGGGACTTTGCATGTGTTCCGAATCAGGGCTTCAGAGCTGATGTCTGACAGCCTAGAAATTAAAACGAAATAAATGTGCTGTTTAAACTCCCATTCTTTTCCCCAACAACAACAACAAAATCACTTTTTCGGTAATAGGATTTTGTTGTTGTTGTTGTTAACTTTAAAATTCTGTTCCCTTGGATATATTTCCTTAGTTACCAATCATAGGCCTGGGCCTATGGAGCCAGCATTCCCATAGGCTTTGGAGGGAATTGAGACAACCAGAGAGTATGACAAACTTCAGGATCAGCCTTTGTTTCTTTTTATGTACATTCAAACAGATTCCCCCTCAAAAAACAAAGAAAGGATGGGAGGGAGGGAGGGAAGAAGGGAAAGATGGATTAAAGAGGAAGGAAGGAAAGAAGGAAAGAAAGAAGGAAGGAAGGAAGGGAGGAAGGAAGGAAGGAAGGAAGGAAGGAAGGAAGGAAGGAAGGAAGGAAGGAAGGAAGGAAGGAAGGAGTTAGGAAGGAAGACAACATAGTTGTTAGGCCATGCCCAAACACCTGTGTTTGACTGTTTTGCATTTTCTCTGGTTGATGGACACAGACATCTCCAAAGAACAAAGAAAGGCTTGGAATGCTTTGTGTTGAAAAGTGCAGGGGATGTGAAATGTCAGTCACTAGCCAGAAATGTGGCAGTCACCTCTCTGAATGCCGAAGAGAATATTCTGAGTTTGACCTGACGAGCTGCTATGTGGGGAAAAGAAGAGCCCCTCGCTGAGGCAGATCCATAGGTGCAAAAGAAGTTCCATGTCATCTACAATCTTTGTAGTTTTACAAACTAGGAAGGAAAGACATGGCATCTCAGAGTGGCAATGTAGTTTGCTCAAAATAATGAAGTAAAGACGTTGAATTTGGGGAAATTTATCATGAGGCTAATGCAGTGGATATACTGGTAGAAGCTGCTGGTTTTCAGGCAGAAACAGGTATATCAACACTGGGCTTAAGCACTGCTTTCTTCCTGCCTATCAAAACTCTCCAAACTACCCCTGCCTTCCTCTTTTGACCGATAATAACAGACATCTAGGAAGGGTGGGCAAATAGCAGCCAGAAGCAAAGGGCTTCCCCACCATATCTGCACACAGAGAGTAGCCACCCTGGGAACATGCTGATTTCGTGGGCTTGGGTTTTCTCTCTCTCTGATCCCACATGTCATTTCATAGTCTGCACATCTGGCCTGCAGAGCATCCCAGAATGTTTATTTCCGGACCCTGCGAGGCTTCCCTGAGCATTGCTTGGGGAGACTCCCCGTTTTATTTCTGTTAAATTACATTTTGAGAGTCTGTCGTGCCCTAATGAAGGAGACCATACACTTTAGTTTTTACATTATCTTAAAAGTTCTTTGAGTCTGTGTGATGGAGAGAAAAAAAAAAAGTCAGTAAAGATGAGTAGAGATGGCTTCCGAGTTTGTAAATAGGAATTTGTTCTTCATCCCCGGGGGCGGGGAAGCAAAGAAAATGCCAAAGCACTGATCTCCCTGACCCAGCGTCACAGTGGTTGCAGTCAGTGGTGACTAAGAAACTCAGATTCAAGCGCGGGTGCTGCTCAGTCTGAGAGTCCCTTTCGATAGGCACATGTGCCTGAGAAACACTGACGTTTCATATATTCAGCTAATACCACTGTTTGGTTTAATAGCAAAAATTGGGGTGTTGAACCACTCTTTCAGAATCTCACAATTACAATTGAAACTACAAAGATATATGTGAGAAGAACACAGTGTCCGATGAAGTGGGTACTGCAGAGAGAATGTGTAGTGACGAGGAAATTTTGCTTAACTATAGGGACGGGGGCAGCAGAGCTGGCTCTGGAATGATGAATTGGGCATGGATGAGAGGAGGAGGGAAAGCAGATGGAAAGAAGGGAACAAGCAAATGTGGCACATTTGTTCTTCAGCAACTGTACCCTCACATTGTTCCTAAGTAGACATGTCGTTGCCCTTAACTCAGAGAAGCAGAAATGGAGGCTCAGTGAGATTAAAGACCATGCCTGAGATGACACTGAGATAGAGAGAGAGAGGGAATTCAACTTCCCAAACCTGCATTCTTGTCCAGTTCACTATCCAGAAGGAAAGCCTGTTTAGGAATGTCGGTATGGCAGTATAGCATAATGGGATCTGGATTGCCAAACCAAGCAGTGTGAGCATCATCTGTGGCAGATGTTAAGGGGAGTTTAGGAGGAGAAGCTATGGAAGACAGATAATGGGTAATATTTAGACATATTCCATTGATTAGAGTCAGATGTGGGTGTGCAAAAAAATGCCCTACTGGGAATTTGTAACTGAGAACTAGATGTAGAAGAGGATGGTAAGGAAAGCTGGAGAACTCAGTCTCTGACTTAGAGATAATGGATGTAACTATGGCAGTGAAAGATTCCCCAATGGACAGTGTGCGCAGAGGGAGAGCAGAGTACTGAAGGCAGAACCTGGGGAGTGCCCATATTTGTCAAACAGAAGGAGGTAGAGGAGCCAGCAACCAGAAGGGGAGAAAGGGAGAAAACCTGGCAGTGTGATATGACAAGGCCAGTGGAGAGTGTTTCTTAGAGCAGGGGAAATGTTTGACACTGAAAGTCTGAGCATCATTCAAGAGATATTGCATAGGTCAATACATTTAAGTGGGATATATATAAATTATTTACAGTCCTCAACCTATTTATGCTTAACAGACAAGAATTCTAGGCTATTTAAAGGTGATTGCAAAAATAGCCATAGTGGTGAGGCCCTGGGGTGGAGGCAGGCTGGAAGGGATCAATGGGGGGGAAAAAGGGACATATGTAATTCTTTCAACAATAAAGAATTATTTTAAAATCATCTTAGAGATAGCATTTGTTAGCTGAATATAAAACCAGGCTACTACACTTCTAAAACTTTTTTTTAATTTCTGATGCTTATTATACCAAGGAATGGTTCATTTTAGTGTGAATAATGTGGAATCATTGCTTGTTCATTTATGCATATACTCAGTAAATATTTATGGATCACCTAAAAAATATCTCTAAATTGAGCCACCAAAATAACCATGATTTGTTACCTTTTCCTGTGTATTGTATGTATGTCTCTTCTCCACATAGCCAGTTTGATCATATATCCTTATAAATGCCACTACCATTGTTTCAATCAGAAACAGAACTTTAGATAACCCAATATCTGACTGAATTAACCAATTGAGATGGTATCCTAAGAACTTACTTTTCCTTTGATGCTCAATTATTGCAGTTGGTATTCACCAGAATTCTTTTATTAATAAAATTTGTTTTAATCCCAAGGTCCTGAAAAGTTATTTTCTATTAAGAATCATGGCCTCTCACATCTAGTTTTTTGATTGGTTGAACATAAGCCAAGTCTGTTTTATTAGATGTCTCAAATCCTCTATTCACCTCAAGCATTGCTCTTTGAAGTAGTAGATGATAAAAAGGCACATATAATATAGAATACTTTCCTCAATAAATACTTAATTATTGAATTAATAAGTAATAAGATAAATTAAAGGCCTAATCATAAACGAAATTCAGTCTGCTCAGAGAATATTTTATTATCTTTAGAAACATAAAGTCACAAGGGCACTTAGGTATCATTTTACAAACTATTGTTTCCAGAGTGCTGTCCTATTATCATTATAACTTGCATTATTATGATTAGAGGAAAGTTTTCTTCATGTTGACATTTTACTCTTTATAATTCATCATAAGAGTAACCAACATGATGCTAATAAGGTTTCGTCTTAAATGTGAGTAGTTTCCTTTAAGACTGTATTTGGAAAAACTAAGACATAGTTCCACTTGAGAAAACTTCCTAATAGAGGGAAAAGGCTTTTGTTATTCCAGAATCAGCAGTTATATTACTCTTTTTATGATGAATCAGGGACTTTTTGTGAGTTTTACAAATATTAAAATTGATATGAAGCCTCCATATCTAAATACTGATATGAAGCCTCCATATCTAAAGCTTTCTGACAAAGAAAGCCCATTGACATGAATGTAATGTGTGAGATGCTTACTGAAGTAGTATATTTGATGGGGACTGGAAGAGGAGAGCACTGGAGAGGGAGGGTGGATGTATTCCAGGGCAAGGAAGCAGTAAGAGGTTAGGTTGAAATGCTACCTCCTATGCCATTTCATGGAAGCCCAAACCCTGGAATAACAATGTAACCTATTACTTTAATTTTTAAAATATTTTTTATTGATTTCAGAAAGAGGAAGGGAAAGGGGGAAAGAGATAGAAACATCAATGATGCAAGAGAATCATTGATTGGTAGCCTCCCGCACACCCCCTTACTGAAGATCGAGCCCACAGCCTAGGCATGTCCCCTGACTGGGAATGGAACCAACATCCTCTTGGATTGATGCTCAACCACTGAGACACAGCAGCTGGGCTCTATTATTTTTTTATTTTCATGTCTATCTGTCTTATTGATAAAAATAAAAGTGGCTCAATTTTGCTTGTTTTTTTTTTTTTGGTAGGTTTAAATTGTTGACTACTATGAAGTTATTATAAAAGATACCTAAGAATCAAAGCTGAAAGAAGCCTTTAAGGTCTTGTAGTCAGATGTCTCTCAGCCCTCCGTTGAGGGACTTATTTTAATTCAGAGTTTGGGTATCACACCAGAGATTTGGATTCCGATGTGGTTGTTAATGAGGCTTAGGAATCTGCATTTAATAAACACCCATGTGATTGTGATTAGCCAGAGGCTAATCTCATTATAAGAAATACTGACTTAGTCTAACCCCTTTATTTGACCCAGAGAGAAATGAAAACCTAGGGATGGGAATTGGCTTTGTCCAGCAGGTCATAATACTTGAACTAGACTTTAGATGACAGTATTCATTGTAATTGTTGATTTAACATTATCCACTGTTACTCATATTCAGAATCAGTGGTGCCACAATGGTTATGTCACTGATGCTTCACAAGACAGACTATATAATTTTTTCTAGAAACTAATGTTCTTTTAATAATAACCAACAAATGTCTTGGGAGTGTTTAAGCAGCTGGCAGACAACATCTGGGTATCTCTTAAGAGAAGTAATTTCTCTTTAATGAATTTGAGGTTGAAAGTAGTTATGAGTTGCACAACTCTTTTTATACATAAAAGCCATATTCTTTTTTTAATTTTATTTTTTCTTTATTTATTAAGGTATTACATATGTGTCCTTATCCTCCCATCGCCCCTCACCCCATCTTCCCACTCATGTCCTACCTCCGCCCACAGTGTCTGTGTCCATTGGTTAGGATTATATGCAAGCCATATTCTTTTAATAGTTAGTTTGAATTTCTTTTGTCATATATTATTAATTAGGTAACTTTGCGCATCTAGTTGCTTTTTCTCTGAAGCTATGATACTTGTGATTGGATAAGAAAATGCTGATGTTCACAGCTTCATAAAATTCTCTTTTTTTTTTTCCAGCTATAGGTCCATCCATTAACATCCAGATTCTTTGTTGTTGTTGTTGTTGTTTTTTTATTCTTAAATTTTAACTGCCTTTGGTAAATCTGAACTGACACTCTAAGAGAGGAGCAATGGACTCAACAGCTGCATATTCCAAGTGTACTTCAGCTTGACTTCTATGCAAGTGCCTCGTGATTATCTTTAGCTCCAAAATCGGTTGCCCAATCTCATTACAGACTTTTGTTAACAGATGCCCATAACCTCTCAGCGTGAATGATTCCAGAATTACCATCAGATTATGTGTCATCATTTATTCTGATGCATACCCAGCTGGACCCCGAAGTTGTGGCTACTCTTCTTTACCTTTGATCTATCCCTCCTGACCCTGGCCTGTGCTTACTTCACTCTCTCAACATGCAATTCCAGAGTCCTGTCATCTTCAGATCTCTTAAGTGCCTGGAAGCGTTGGGCCTAAAATGCCGCTGCCCTCCCTGAAACATTGTCTTTGCCATGTTAGAGGTGTTATAGTATTTTATCTAATACTGGGTGAAGGTTGAGCCTCACCCACAAAGAAACCGTGCTTCAGGTGGAAGACAGCATACACAGTCAGGGAACCACTACCTTTTCAGTCACACACCTCCAACTTGGAAAAGCAGGAAAAACACTGCAGGATCAAAACCACAATGAACTCTGCCAATGTGACTCAGTGGTTGAGCTTTGACCCATGAACCAGGAGTTCAGGGTTCCATTCCTGGTCAGGGCACATGCCCAGGTTGCAGGCTGGATCCCCAGTAGGAGGCAAGCAGGAGGTAGCCATTTGATGATTCTCTTCATTGATGTTTCTATTCCTCTCTTCCTCTCCCTTTCTCTGAAATCAATAAAAATATATTTTTTTTAAAATCACAATGAATTACACTCTGGAATATTTAATTTTTTCCTCAAAAATGATAATTATATTCAAGCCATTGATGGATATGTGAAGGAGTTCCTGTTTTGATCTACCTTAATGTATTCCTTTTTTTTAATGATAGATGGGAATAGCATATAATAGACTGCACCCACTTTGATGACAAATATTTAAAATGAAACCCTTTTTGGGTCCATATTAGCAAGTTGAATTATGGCATTTATAAAGATTTTATATGATCTTGGCCATATTCACATTGCAGATTTTCTGCCACGATGTCAGAGAATCTGATACCTTTTTAAGAGCTACTCTGTTGGGCTTATTAGATTGTCATGGGTTTTGCTAAACGTTATACTTTCCTTTGTAAATGTTCTTTAAATATTTCAATTAAATAGTGATTTATTTTAAAAATCAGCAATAACAAATGTGTAATAGAAGCCAAGTATTATAGAATTCTTAATCTTTAACAAACACATTCAGAGCCCTTTCATATTTATTTAACATACTATTGCTGTCTAATTTAATCTAAATTAAATGGTTGCCTTGCAACCTACAATTTATAGGGTTCCTGAACCTCCTTTTATGGCAAGGAAAAATAAGAAAGCATCAGTTTTTCCCAGAGGGTAGATACTTATCTTTTAAAATCAGGTATTTTGTCTTGAAATTAAAAACCTAGGTCATAGGGAAATGAAATTTCAAGGAATGTTTTGGCAATGAGACATATGCCCTTATTTTTCTTAGAAAAGACTAATTTGTTTTTCTGCCATTCAACAAACCTTTAAACTGTATCTGATACTTTGAAGATAAATTATCTCTCTTGTTTACAGCACCTACCCATTGTGAGGCATATGCACATTGAGATTCAATAGCAGGATGTGGGGTTGTTGTATTTGTTTATTCAAGACCAAATAACTTTGGATATTATGTGTCAGGTAATTAGTTGGAAATATCAGTTCTTTCTTTATTTTTTCTAAATATGGAAGGCTTCACGAATTTGCATGTTATCCTTGCGCAGGGGCCATGCTAATCTTCTCTGTATCGTTCCAATTTTAGTATGTGTGCTGCCGCAGTGAGTACAGTATCAGTTTTTAAAAAGCAGTCAGTCGGGAAGTAACCACAGGACAAGTACTACAAACTAGAGGAAAAACTTTTTTTAAATGGTCACTACAAGTGTTCAATTGGCCATGGTTATCTGAGCTTAATTGAGGAGTGCTGTAATGAATGAATGCCATACTAAAGTGGAAATGAAAACTTAGTTTTAAGGGTTAGTTTGAAAAGGAACTAGGAGGTTTTTTAGTGGTGGGGGAAATAATATATTTTTCCCACTGACAATATCTGAAAAATCGAAGTGGCTATTTTTCTTTTTCTGAAAATTAGTTTTTGTGAATGTAAGTTAATGCTTGAGCAAGAAGAATGCAAAACATCTATCCTATCTAATAAAAGAGTAATATGCAAATTGAGCACACCTCCGCTACACCCACCAGCCAATCAGAGTGATTATGCAAATTAACCCAACCAAGGTGGCTATGGCCACAGAAAGAGTAGAAGGGAGGCTTGGTTTGCCCCTGACGATGGAGGAAGCCAAGCTTTCCACACACCTTGGCAGGGCCCAGGCCTCTGCATAAATCAACAAAGTTTCAATGGCTGTGCGAGCAGAAGACTTGGCTCCACTCTAGGCTACAAAGTTTCAGTTGTAAAAGATAAATAAATACCAGATACCAGGGCCTCTGCTTGGGTCACCAGGGGGCGTGGCCAGCCTGCAAACCACCACAGGCCCCTCACCAACTGCCCTCCCCAGGGCGAAGGACCCCACCTGCCAGAGGGACCCCACTCACTCTGCAGATGCCCTTTGAACCCCAGCACTGCCCCAGGTACAGATGGCCAGGAGGGACTGCGGGAAATTAGTTCCAGGGTGTGTCCAGCCCTTCTTGCCCATTCCCGCCCACCAGCCACCTTCTAATTAGTTTACTTTCAATGTGCACGAATCCGTGCACTGGGCCTATAGTTCATTGACATTTGATGATTATTTTCAGACACAATTGATGCTGTGACTATAACAGTGCTACATTAACTAGTGCTTTAGCATTATTTGGATTTATACATAGATGAGTGGATTCAAAGATAGGTGGTAAAATCAACCAATCCATTTCTTATTAGTTTGCTCTTGACTGTGTGGCTGGGGCAAGCCATTTTCTTTATAACTCAATCTTCCACTCTGGCAGTTGTGTGATGATTAAATGAGGTAATGCATTTCAGACGTATAGGATGGTTCCTGGTGATGTTAGCTCTCATAATATTAGTTTGTAAGTGACATGAGGATAGGGACTGTCTTTGTTGTGCTCAAAACCATATCCTAGTTGGCCATCACAGTCCCTATAGTAGCTTCTCTAAAAAAACATCTTTTTAAAATTAATTTATTTGGGTGACTTTGGTTAAGATTATCTGTGTTTGATTGGTGGGTACACAAAGCAATATATAGATCATGCATCATAGAAATATATACTTAAGCCGAGACTGGTTTAGCTCAGTGGATAGAGCGTCGGCCTGCGGACTGAAAGGTCCCAGGTTCGATTCCGGTTGGGGGCATGTTCCTTGCTTGCAGGCACAACTCCAGTAGGGGGTATGCAGGAAGTGGCTGATCGATGTCTCTCATCGATGTTTCTGATTTTCTCACCCTCTCCCTTCCTCTCCGTAAAAAATCAATAAAATATATTAAAAAAAGAGAAAGAAATATATGCTTAAAATCAATAAATATTTTTGCATGGATCAACCACAATTATTTTGAATCCTCTTAAAGACAAGGTATTCCAGTTTCACTTTATGTATAAAACTAAATGAAATTCTTATAAATTTTACAGAACCTTTGTGTAAGAAATAGTCTGTAATAAGGGCTTAACTTTCCTCTTTGGTCTTTTTATTTCTGTGGACCTGAATTTCTTCCCCATACACTGGTCCTCCCCAGTCTTTGGAACAGGTTTTCTTTTTATAATGGCCACAGTATATTTTCAAAGATGTTCTTTAAAAAAGAAAAATGTGTATCCTGTAGTAGATATATCATAAGAGCATAACATTTCTAGGGCTTGCTTTTCGCTGCTTTTCTCCCAAACGTGCTATCCAGTATCACTATAGGTCATGAATGAGTGAATGAATAGATAGATAGATAGATAGATAGATAGATAGATAGATATTTGAGTATTATGCTTAAAAGCATGGACCCCAGAGCCAGAGAGTTTAATCATACCTTTGCTATTTTCCTTGGGCAATGTACTTAACCTTTCTGTATTTGTTTTTTTCTAAATAAGAATAATGTTAAGACCTCTTTTATGTTTGTGAGTGTGTGTGAGCATCAAATAAGTCATAACACACAGCCTACCCTCCAGTAAGTTCCACGTAAAACTTTAGTTGTTATCACACATTCAGCCAAATCTCTCTATTATGTATACATCAGTCATTTCATTAACATACTGAAAATATAATCCTGAATAATATGAACAGCCAATGACAAGTGGTTTTGTGGCCGATGTGTTGAGCTCATTGTTCTATGCTAGTGAGCTTAGAGTTTTTGCTAGCATGCTGACCCTCCTCCAATCCCACGGTCTTCTAACTTGTACAATCTTTCAGCCATATAAGACCTCCTAGAATTCCTGGAGCACGAGGTATATTAGTTAGAAAAGCTTTGCAGGATCCAACCTGATATGGCCAGTGATCATGTATCTTTGATGGAGTCTTTGGATCTTTAGAAGAGTTCACAATTCTAAAAATATCTGCTTTAGAAAGGTCACATAATCTACATAAACTCAAGTTCATCCAGGAGTGAGCTCTCATTTTCTTTTAAACAACGTGACCTACAGATTCTGGCTTTGGTTCTGGGCAATAGTGAAGCAGCACTGACTCTATGTGAAGTGTCTCATCACAAGTGAAAACTCCTCACAACCTTATTTTCTTCTAACAACCCACCTCCTCCAGATCCAACAGACCATTTGTTGAGGGACTGTCTTATTTCTCAGCACATTGGCACCGGACACTTTGTGGGGGAAGTGGGCAGAAAACAGTGAGAACGGATGAACTGTTTGGGCACATGGTGACGTGCATTGGTTACATCAACTCATTCTAAATGAAAAGTAAACATACTTTATATGTGTGGATTTTTAAAACTATTATGTGGGGCTCTTCTCATTTATTTTAAACAGGCATTATGTTCAGGGGTTAAAACCTCAGACTCTTGCCTGTTTGACTCAGTGGATAGAGCATCGGCCTGCGAAAGGAAAGGTCCCAGGTTTGATTCCTGTCAAGGGCACATGCCCATGTTGTGGGCTTCACCCCCAGTGGAGGACTTGCAGGAGGCAGCCAATCCATGATTCTCTCTCACCATGGGTGTTTCTCTCACTCTCTCCCTCTTCTTTCTCTCTGAAATCAATAAAAATAATATATTTTACAAAACATACCTCAGATTCTAAATTCAGACAGCAGAGCTGAGTCCTGACATTCCTAATTTCTAGGTGTGAGACCTAGAAAAAATGATTCAACTTTTCTTTGTTTGCTCCTCTACAGGTATTCCCTGTAGCTACTTCCTGAGGTTGGTGTGAGGCCTGAATGAAACATCTATCCAAAGCCTAGGACCTGGCACCAGACAAATACTAGAGAGTCACTCTTTGTTATAATTTCCATTGTTATTCTTTTCATCTCAGTTTACCTCATAAAGTGTGAAATTATAATAGACCTGGAGTATATTTAGAAATGTATGAAAACTTGTATGAAAATATTGTCCTCTCACCACCTCACAGTTCTATATGTCACAGGTCTCAGCAAATTTCATTGCATTCTCTGCTTTTGGGTCTCACTGACTGGATCCTTAATCTGGAGGTTCTGAGGAAGACTTTTCTTCTGAGTTCATTCAGGTTGTTGACCAAAATTTTGTGTCTTGCAGTTTTAAGGACGGCGATTCCCATTTCTTGTGGGCTAGAAGCCACTAGCATTCCTTTGCACATGGATTCCCTTGATTCTCAAACCATGGATTATGCATCAAATCCTTCTTGTCCTTCCAGGTGTTCTAATTTCTTTGTATGTGACCAGCTGAAGAACATCCCTTGCTTTTAAACGGTCTCCTGTAATAGCTCTCTATAGTATTCACAGGTTCCCCCATATTCAAAGAGGAGAGATTATACAAGGGCAAGAAGCATTTTGGGTTGTTTTGAGAATTCTACTTACCATACTCTTCAGTTGAAATGGAATCAAGTAAACATCTATCTATTACGCCTTATAAAAGCTTTATAAAATGTGTTTATTTTATAACAATTGTCCTATGTTAAATTATAGTCATCTGTGTACATGTTATTTTATATTTTAGTTCATTAGAAGCAGGAACTGTATCTTATTCATCCTTGTATATATCCCTAACTACTATTAGTGTATGTGCCCATGAAATATTGGTTGAATCTGAGTAGTGCAAACTACTGTAATGGGATCATCATTGCTTAGCATGATCTGTCCTGCTCTTGTTCCATCCTACTTGGCCAATTATGTATGAGCATCGATGAGAGAATAGATCCCATGTGTTTGGTGCATTATTGAAAACAGCAGTAAAAACTAGTGGCAAATCAAATTGCAGTTGGGGTTTGGCAAAAACAATTTTGTTGAAGACTGACTGGAAGGAATGTTTCTATAACATCCAAAAGCACTTTCTAGGGATTCTTTTTTGTTTTTTTCTCACTGGTTTTATATTTGTGTTTTTCAAGGGAAATTTAAATTCACATGTTTCAGCTTTGTTTACACTTAACACAACATAGCAATGATTTGTTAAAACCATTTGGTGTCTAGGAACTCTTGCTAAAGTTTCCTTTGAACTGGAACTCATGTCTGAAAATATGGGCAATGGCAATATCTACGAGTTGGCTGGTTGGTGGAAAACCCACTCCCTGAGAGCTTTGGGCTCCCGCTCGAATTCTGTTGTTAACTGTTTGCCTTGATAACTGACATTCTGGGTCTAAGTTTCCTCATTCTTAAAATGAAAAGTTGGAATATATAAAGATAAATTTATTTCTAGATTTAAAATTATATGCTTAAAATCTTTTATTAAATATTATAAAAAGAATATGAAAGTTAAGTACAGTTCAATGTACTGTGTTTATCTTTTTTCCCATTCATATATTGATTAATTGTAGAGGAAAGCACTTAGTAAGGAAATGGTTGACGTATAATCTGTTTTTTAGATGGCTTTTTATGATTATATATACATTTCAAATCTAAGAAGTAGACTAAATAATCCTTATATTTACAGATGAGAAAACTGAGGTTCACATACCATGTTAAGTAGCAGATATCTATAAATCTGTGACATATAGTAAGTATTTAGTAAGTAATTGTTGATTTGTAGACGATGGATGTATAGATGGCTGGATGAATGGATCGATGGTCAAAATGCCAGTCAACCTTTCTTGCCATTTCACTGTCGGAAGTTCCCAAGGATAAGTGTTTTTTCATTTAATTTTTCAGGGATAATGGTATTGGAATATTGTCTCAGGCTTTGTTTAGATTATAAACCTACTATTCATTTGTTTTCAAAGGTGCTAAGACTGTTAACTTACCTCCTGGAGTATTACTGACTACAACAGTAAAAGGATTTTTACTATGGTTGAAAGTGCCTTCTTTGGAACATATGCAGTATTTATAGGGCTGCTTGGAATAAGCCAACTGAAAGATTTAGTGATAATAATCTCCATATTTCTTCTAAAATTGATTTCCGGCTTCGATGAACTTGGAAAGAGTCCTGGGACATCAAATAAATAAAGATCATAACATGAAATGAATCTTCAGAATATGTTCATAAATTTACATTTTAAACATGACCAGAAAAGATATATCTTTGCCCATTATTAAGGTGATACTTTAATGAAAATTTTTCATTTGCATGAAATAAACCTTTTTGGCTTCAGATGAAAGGATTTTATGGTAGCGACAATGGTTTTGTGAGTTAAATGATCCCAACATCATCAGGAATGAATCACAAGTGCCTACCATATGAATTACAGCACCATGCATCTTAAAAAGGTATTTCTGGGGAAAGCATTCTTCCCATCTGCAACAATCAGACTCTGCTTTGAAGTCTTGCTAGCGAGCCTCCCAGTGCATGAGACGGCCACATGCTACCCGGACTCGTCTCTCAACTTGAGTTTGACTGCATTTTCCTGAAGAACAGCAGGGTAACTTAATGACAGAGGGGCTTGGAGAGGAAAATGGCTACAGTTTTGTAGTTAGACTTTGCAGTACGTGCACTTTCCAGTGATCCTTTCTGGACATAACTATAGAAAATATGCCAGGGGGTGTGCAAAATAAACGTTCAAGTTCGAATGGGACAGAAATCTGGGACTCTTTTGATCCTACTGTATTAAATCTGCCACGAAGTCTTCACAAACGTGTCAGGCCCAAATGAGACTAACCTGTTTTTAAAAAATGCATATATTGTGATTGAGTCTTTTAGTCCTATCAGAAAGTGTCAAAAATGATATGAGTCAATAACATTAAGTGTCAGTATTTTAATATATATTTTATTGATTTTTTTTACAGAGAGGAAGGGAAAGGGATAGAGTTAGAAACATCGATCAGAGAGAGACATCTATCAGCAGCCTCTTGCACATCCTCTACTGGGGATATGCCCGCAACCAAGGTACATGCCCTGGACCGGAATCGAACCTGGGACCCTTCAGTCCGCAGGCTGATGCTCTGTCCACTGAACCAAACCAGTTTCGGCAAGGTGTTAGTATTTTAAAAGAGACTGCAACTACTGCCTTCACTCTATTACATCTGCTGAATGGCAGTGTGAGGGTGGGACTCCCTCTTATCATGTGTGTGTGTGTGTGTGTGTGTGTGTGTGTGTGTGTGTGTGTGTTTTGTTTTGTTTTGCTTTGCTGTTTACTTAAAGCTTTTCCACAACAGGCTCAGAAAATATTGGTGAAAGAAACACAAAGTAGTGAATGGGAGACTGGCATAAGCAAAGTTAGGATATTTATGCACAGAGAGTAAGGTTTGTCTAGTCCTGGCCTGTTTGCTCCATAGTTAGAGCTTTGGCCCTCTGAAGGGTCTCAGGTTAAATTCCCAGTCAAGGGCATGTACCTTGATTGCAAGTTCCCCAGCCCCAGTGGGAAAACATGCAAAGGCAACCAATCCATGTGTCTCTCTCACAGCAATGTTTCTCCCTCTTGCTCTCCCTCTCCTCCTTCCCTTCCACGCTCTAGAAACAATGGGAAGATTATCCTCTGGTAAGATTTAAAAATAAAAAATAAAAGAATTGTCTAACTCGTGGTCGGCAAACTCATTCATCAACAGAGCCAAATATCAACAGTTCAACGACTGAAATTTCTTTTGAGAGTCAAATTTTTTAAACTTAAACTTCTTCTAACGCCACTTCTTCAAAATAGACTCACCCAAGCCATGGTATTTTGTGGAAAAGCCACACTCCAGGGCCAAAGAGCTGCATGTGGCTTACTAGCCGAAGTTTGCTGACCACTGGTCTAACCAATCCCTTTGTCTATTCTGTATTAACCAGATGAATAATGGACCAGGTACCTTTCTTTGAGATTTGGCTGCTGATTCTAACCACTGATATATTACATAATGGCAAAATAGCAGTGGTAATTAATTGTATGTTGAAGAGGGACTTCTGTCCCTCCTGGAGCAGGATTCTCTCAGTTTTGGCATCTATCGAGAGTTCCAATATACTATGTGCAATTTCAAAATAGAAATAGACGTTTTCAGAGTATCTCTCATTTCCCTGAGCTTCTATAATAATGTTTTAGTTATCCACAGCAGGCATTGCTAAACATACAGAGGTTTTAAAAGAATGTAGTTTAGGGTATAGGGGGATAATGGTGATGGAAGGAGACTTAGGGTGGTGAATTCACAATACCATATATAGTTGATGAATTATAGAATTGTATACCTTAAACCTATATAATTTCAATCGCCAATGTCACCCTAATAAATTCAACTTAGAAAAGCAGTCAATTAGAGTAAGATCCTATATAATAAAAGGCTAATATTCAAATAGATCGAATGGCAGAATAACCAAACAACCAGTTGCTATGACATGTGCTGACCACCAGAGGGTGTGTGTAGAACATAGCAGGCATCAGCAGCAGGTGGCAGAGTGAAGAACATGGTGGGCGTTGGCCATGGTGGGGTGATGGAGCAGATGAGCGGGGGTGTCAGACCAAGGCAGGGTGCTGGTCACTGTCAACGGAGTGAGCCTCTGAAAATTCTTTGTTCCCACATGCCACAGTCCCACCCAGTGCTTGCACCCATTGCCAAGCACTGGCTCCGCTCGCACTCCCTGCTAGCACCTGGCACCCATCCCAATCACTTGGTGCTCTCAGCAGGTGTGAGCGGCGGCTGCCATCCCCGATTGCCCCTGAGGGCTTCTCCACCTCCCCCTGCTCCTGAGAGGAGATCTGGGCAGCAGCAGCCGCTTGTACCCGCTGCTGGCACTGGCCCCAGTCACTCTACGCCACCAGCAGGTGCAAGTGGGGATGGCGCCATCAGCGTTAGGAAGCCACAGTGGTGGGAGCAGGGTTGCAGGCAGACAGGGGACAGGGGCCGTGGCAGGAGAGGCTGGGCAGGGACACTCTAGAACTCAGGCTACAGAGGATGGTTCAAGACCCATCCCTGTGCCCACCACAGCATCACAGCCCACAGTTCCCTAGTTGTAACATAAGAAAACAGGTATAATAAATACTATTTCTGAGTGCTTTAGAAAAAAAGAACGAAGGTTATAAAGTTTTAACTGCAGTTTGTTCCCTTTTTGCCTATATGTGTTTTACTCTTTTATGTCTCTCATACTTTGGTTAAAACAAAACAAAACAGTGAGCAATAATATACAGAACAGGCCTCTTTACATTCTGAAATAATACATAGTAACAGTAGAATCAGGTAAGTGCTGGAATGTAGTGGCCACTTCAATCATACAAGAGGATATTATGTGCAATCTTCTACAGTATATAAAACCAAAAAACTTAAGTAAAAACGTAAGTACCTCAAAATAGAGAATTGGTTGGTATATTAGTACATTTTAAATGATATTGTACAGGGCATGAAAAATGTTTCGCACTATATTGGTATTTGTAAATGTAAGTTTAAAAAATTACAATATGATCATGTTTTATTTTTAAAATATATAAAAATAAGCATAAAATACTACAAAAGTGGAATTGTCTACTTCCACTACAGACTTATCATTTTATATATAAATTATTTTCATTTCTTATTTAAGTAATATACAATATACAGTATATAACAACATATATTTATATTTTATATGTTACACTATTTTTTCTATTATTTTCTAAATTTTTTTTACAATGCTCATGTGGTAATTTTGGTTTTTAAAATAGCTGTTTTTAAATGAAATTAACATAAAACTAGGGTTGTTTCCTTTCATTACCACTCTTCTCTGGGAATAATTTGAGAATCATGATGGAGAAGTGTTTGAGATGCGCTATTTCAAAGAATGAATCTCTTTGTGTCTTAGTTATGAAACACCTACCTAAAGTTACTCTTTGGGGCCAAAACCAGTTTGGCTCAGTGGATAGAGCATCAGTCTGTGGAATCAAAGGTCCTAGGTTCAATTCAGGTCAAGGACACGTACCTTGGCTGCGGGCACATCCCCAGTAGGGTGCTTGCAAGAGGCAGCTGATCGATCTCTCTCTCACTCATCTATGTTTCTAACTCTCTGTCCCTCTCCCTTCCTCTCTGTAAAAAAAAAATCAATAAAATATATTTTAAAAAATAAATAAATAAAGTTACTCTTCAGGGCTTCTTAGATCAACCTTTCATTTCAAATAATTTTTCTGAACGCCTAAAAATGCTGACACAAAATGACTTCTTAGGCAGAAACAAGCCCTCATGGACCATCACGAATTCAAGCTAAAAACTATTAAACTGCTACCCTATTTACAACTTATTTCATATTCTTTTTAGAAGCAAGAATATTAAACTTGCTTCTAGTAAATCAATACAACTGACTGGAAGATTTTTAATTAAAAATGTCCTTCCAGTTCTCTTTCCTTCTCATTCTTTTCTAAATGTGTCTTTATTATTGAGTGTATTAGAGATGTCCCCTTTGTAGTTGTTTTTTCCATTGACTCCCCTCAACCCTGCCTTCTGCTCCCAGGCCTTCACCACATTCTTGTCTGTGTCCATGGGCTATGCATATATGAATATAAGTTCCCCAGTTAATCTTTCCCCATCCTCCCCTGAAACCTACCTTCCCTCTGAAATCCCTCAGTCTGTTCCAGGTTTCTGTGCCTCTGGGTCTATTTTGTTCATGACTTTATTTTGCTCATTAGATTTCAGATATGAGTGAGATAATGTGATACTTAGCTTTCCCTGTCTGGCTTATTTCACTTAGCACAATACTCTCCAGGCCCATCCATGCCGTTCCAAATGGTAAGAGTTCCTTCTTTTCTACAGCCAGAGGATATTCGTTGTATAGATGTCCCACAGTATTTCTATCCACTCATCCACTCATGGGCACTTGGGCTGTTTCTAGATATTTGCTATTGTAAATAGCACTGATATAACATATGGGGTGTATATATTCTTTCTGATTAGTGTTTCGCGTTTCTTAGGATATATTCCTAGAAATGGGATCACTGAGTCAAATGGGAGTTCCATTTTTAATATTTTGAGGAAACTCCATGCTGTCCTCCACAGTGGCTGCACCAGTCTGTGTTCCCACCCCACATCCTCGCCAGTACTTTTCGGTTGTTGATCTCTTGATGGTAGCCATTCTGACAGGTGGGAGGTGATGCCTCATTGTCATTCTAACTTGCATCTCTCAGATAATTAGTGACATTGAGCATGTTTTCATGTCTCTTGGCCTTCTGTATGTCCACTCTGGAGAAGTGTCTATTTAGGGCCTTTGCCTCTCTCTAATTGGATTGTTTGTCTTCCTTTTGTTGAGTTGTATGAGTTCCTTGTATATTTCATTCCGTTCATTCACCTGAGCCTGCTCATCTTACCGCAGGTATTCAGGCTCCTCCTTAAGTGACGTACCTACCTCCCAACAGAAATTCAGAAACTAAAGTATGCCTGGACTCAATAACGCAGTTCCATTCCCACATCCAGTGATTGCTTGGGCCTAAGTATCATCTTTACAAACATGTTTTCTCACTAGATCACTTCTTTTTCATCAGCCTTCACACCGAGGATGCTCCAACATTATCGAGGAAAGCATTTTTTGCTATGGCCTCTGCTACAGTTTTTCAACTGTGCAAATTACATTTGTTGTGACAAGCACAATGAGCTATTGTGCCTCTGTGAAGCTAGAAGTAAAAACTATTAGATGAAATTTGAAATTATGCCTATTAAAATGTTACATGATCTCCAATCAAATAAACACACACACACATCACTGAAACTTTTATGTCACATGTCCTGTGACATAATACCTTGAGATTGGTAGTCATATTTGGCTTTTCTAATCATATATATCCGTGCACATATATACTGCAGTAATGGACACTCTAGAACTCAGGCTACTAAAACTTATTTTTGACTTCTTTAATTGGAAGAGAGCGCACAAACCTTATAGAAGTTTCATTTCTTTCTTTCATGTGAATGTTTTGTGCAAGCTTAACTCAGAGTTCAGCTGCCTCAGTCTGTGGCTCCAGAGATCACATGGGTAACATGTGAATGGAAATACACCCTGTAGGTAAAAGAAAGAGGAATTTGGAGAGAGATCAAAGATTAGCTTCATTCCATTCTTCCACTTTTTTAATATCCCATCTAAATTTGGTATTTTATGGGACGTTTTTTAATCCCAGAGGAAAGAGTGAACTTAATTCAGATTTGGGATTTTCTCTCTTCATTTTTCTTTAAATCCATGTGATTTGGTCTGCTCAGTCATGACTTAGATCATTGAATTCTTCAGTAAGAAATATATGGTGTACTGCCTTGATTTATTATTATGTCTTCTTAAGTTATCACTGTAGCCTGTCTTAGGTTATAGGAAATGATGTCCAGAATATTTATCAATATGATTAGCAGAAATATTTACTTACAAGTATTATGGGTATTGTTTGCTTTTTTAATCTTCTAGAGTGGGACTAATTACTATATGCTGTTAACCTTGACTTGGGCCAAGAACATTTCTAAGCTTTTGGGATCAGAACTTTGCATTACACATTTTCCAAAAGCTTACTGTTCTTTTTATAGAAATCAAACAAGAAAGTGGAGTTTAGTGTAGTCAACCTCATTCATAAGTGGCTTGTGCAAAAGATTCTTTGGATCAGAATGACATCCATAGGAAATGAGAAATGTTGCAATATTTTACCTCATTTTATATCAACTTTAGTATAATTTTGCCAACTGTTTAGAAACATAGGGTAATTATAAAGTGACTTTTGACTTCATCAAAATAATAACTAAATGAATACAATCAACACATTGCAATGTTTCGAGGTATGGGGAAATGAACTTATCTTGTCCATGGCTAGCCAGATTAGAACTTAAATACTGAAAAGTTCTCACTTATTGGATGGATATCTCTATGCATTCCAAGGCTTAAGAATGGTATTATTTACCTTTTACAAAATGGAAGCAACATAGTTGGATTTGGTGGGATTTCATTATTTGACAATTTTATAGAGTTTCTTTTAGTTCTTCAAACTCTATTATGAGAACATTCTTTCTTTTCAAACAAAAGACCTCAAAACTTAGGAACAGAGGCTTGAAAACAGAAAGTTATAAAATATAACCAGACTGACTATCAGGGCTCAGTGCTTGAGCCATGAACTAGAAGGTCATGGTTCAACTCCAATCAGGGGATATACCCAGGTTGTGGGCTCAATCCACCAGTATGGGGTGTGCAGGAGACAGCCAATCAATGTTTTTCTCTCATCATTGACCTCTCTCTTTCTCTCTCTCTCTCTCTCTCTCTCTCTCTCTCTCTCTCTCTCTCTCCCTTCTCTAAAATCAGTAAAAAATATATTTAAAAAATAAAATATAGCCTAATAGAACATCTTGGATTGAACAATATAATCACTGAAATGATTATAAATGAAAATATTAATAAAAGTATTAAACAACAATTTAGACACATCTGGAGTGAAAGTCTGGTTGAGAGATCTGAATCAAAAGTACACATAATGCTGGACAGAAAGACACAGAAAATGTGAAATAAAAGTTAAAGGACATTGAGTATATAATGGCAGTGATCATATATGTCTAATTATAGTTCCAAAATAAGATAATGGGAATAATTAAAACTTTATTCTAATGAATTAGAATACAAATAAAAAGCCACAAATTTCTAAGAAAATATTGAAAGCTGAGTACTCCTAAAATCCCTAAAGAAATTTTTATCAATAGTTAAAAATCTTTCTCAAAAAAGAATACAAGATTCAAATAGTTTTAAAGAAGATTCCTATAAAATATTCTAGGATCAGGTAATGGAAATAGATGGTCTCAACCACATCAAAAGTCAATATGAACAATACAAGAATGGAAAATAATAGATTAATCCTGTTCATGGACATAGGAGGGGTAAAAAGCATTAGTGAAACAAATCCATCTGGTAATACATCACAATCAAACATTTTAATCCATAAATTCAACCTGGGTTAATATGAGAAATAATAATGCCACTCACAACACTATAGAATGACAGAAAAAAACATCTTTTTGTACAGAAATAATTTAAATTAATCATCTATTTAAAATAAAATATTCAAAGTAGAAATATAAAAGTCCCTCCTTATACTGAATGAGAACATAGTTACATGTCATTATTTACCAAATCACACCAAATGTTATAAAGGATGTGTCTAAACTGGAAATCTTATATATACTGCTTCACAGAGAGAGAATTGGTTGTAGCCCTTTGGAAATAATCTGGGATTATTTATCAGATTTTAAGCACAACAATTTGACTCCACTATTACACATGTGCACAGGAGACTTGCATTAAGAGTGTGTATGGAGGCATTCTTTATACAACAATACACTGGGATTTGTAATAACAGAAAACTCAAGTATCTGTCAACAAGAAAATGGGAAAATAAATGTTTATATACTCATAAAATAACTATTAGATAGCAAAGAATTATACCTTTATGTATCAGCAGAGATAAGTTAAAAAAAAAAGGTTGTGTGAAAAGAGCAAGTTTAAAAAGTATACAACAAATTTTATAAAGTTCAAAAACAAGCAAATTAAACAAAGGAAAGCAATTGTAAACACAATCTCAGGATCCTTATTTCTGTGGAGAGGAGGAGGAATGTCATTAGAGAGAGGCACACAGAGGCATCAAAATTATTGCTAATAATATTATCCTTAAATTGGGAGGTGAGTGACCAGATGTCTGTCATATCATTCTACTTTATAACATATATAATGTTATTTTTGGTATGTATTGACTATTTCAGAATAAAAGAATGTCTTTAAAAACCTAATGTTATAGTAAAGTAGTTTGGGGCGATACACAGAAAACTTCCTTTATAATAAAAATAAAGACAGATGATGGAAAAAGGAAACAAATATCAAGCAAGTGGCATTATTTATCATATTAATATTGGCCCTATACTGATTTTTTTCATCCAGGTACTTCTAGACTGTGTTTTGTATGTACTGTGCCATGGTGAGAGGCATATTGACCTGTGCAAATTTTAGCTGTGATACTTCTTAGCTGTTATTAAGTTTTGGTTCCCTCACTTGTAAATAGAGATAATAATATGACCTAATTTATCAAGTTATTGTGAGTATTAAGTGAGCTATCACATGGAAAGTGTTGAGAAAGGACATGTACAGAATAAATGCTCAGTTAATATTAGATTCTGATAGACATGCCCTTTTGATTTACTACTTTGAAATGTTTTCTTTGTATGATGGTAGGCTTTGGTCACTTGACGAAGCAATTGATGAGACTGGCTGACGGACACGTGGTGTTGGCTCTAGAAGGAGGACATGATCTCACAGCCATCTGCGATGCATCAGAAGCCTGTGTAAATGCCCTTCTAGGAAATGAGGTAAAAAACACAAAACTAAACTAAACTAAAAGCACAAAAGAGCAGGGGTCAAGGACCAGGAATGTATGCATGCATATTTTTAGGTGTTTTGTTTTTTTTAAATCCCAAGTACAATGTTTCTCTTACAATTCTAAGAACGAATGTAAGCCTTAGATAAGTGAAGTTTACCTATTCTCATGCGATATGCAATAACTTTTGCCCGGTTATAGAATTCATTTGCATCCCCATCAATCAAGTTATTGGCAGAACTCAATAAGATAACCCTTGGGAAGAGAAATGCTTTGTATACTTGACCCAACTCAGGAACATTGAAACACTGAAAAAGAAGTAACTCAAAGGAAATTTCTCTTGACATTTTCAATGTGATTATATGAGGCAGTGGGAGGTTTTAAAAATGTTTTAGCTTTTTTAAGATATAATTGACAAATCTGTATTTATTTTAGAGCATACAATGTGGTAATCTGATATACATATACATTGTGAAATGATTTCTACCATTAAGTTAATTTAACACATTCATTATCTCTCATTATCTCCCATAGTTACATTTTGTTTTGGGATGGGTTTTTTGTTGTTGTTGTTGTTGTTGTTGTTGTTGTTGTTTTTGGTGAGAATACTTTTACTCTCTTGGCAAATTTCAGTTTTACAATACGGAATTATCAACTGTAGTCACCATGTTATACATTAGATCAAGCATGTCAAACTCGCAGCCTATGAGCTGCATGCTTGTTTATTTGGCCAGTGTTAACTTTTGAATTTGACATGCTTGCATTAGATCCTTAAACCTTATTCATTGTATAACTAAAAGTATAAAACCTTTTTACAACCTCTCCCTATCTTCACCTACCACCACCACAACAACACCCCTATTGCTACCCACCTCTCCCACCCCTGGTGACCATCATTCTACTCTTTGTTTTTATGAGTTTGACTACTTCTCTTTTTTCTTATTTTTTGGTTCTACATAATGACACTATGAGGTATATTCACTTAGCATAATGCCTTAAGATATTACAAATCACAAAATGACATCTATATTGTTGCAAATCATGAGACTTCCTTCTTTGTTAAGAATAAATAATATTCATGTATTTATACATCTACCTATCTATATATCTATTTTCTTTATCCCTTCATCTGTATCCCTTCATAGATACTTTACGTTGTTTCCATACCTTGACTATATGAATATTGCTGCAATAAACATGGGAGTACAGATAGGTCTTCAGGATAATTATTTTGTTTCCTTTAGATATTACCCAGAAGTGGGGTTGCTGAGTCATATGGTAGTTCTATTGATCAATCAATTGTTGAAAGTGGGGTATTAAAGTCTTCTACTATTATTTTTTTTCTGTTTCTCCCTTTAGATATGTTAATATTTGATTTATAAATTTAGATTCTCATATGTTGAGCATATAAATATTTATAGTAGTTTTATTGCCTTGAAGAATTGACCACTTTATCATTATATATTAACTTTTTTATCTCTAATTATAGTTTTTGGCTTAGAGTGCCATTTTTTCCTGATATACCTAATTCTGCTTTCCTCTGGTTTCCATTGGCATGGAATATCTTTTCCATGCCTTCACTTTCAGTCTGTGTGTCCTTAAAACTGAACTGATTTTCTTTTAGGCAGCATATAGTTAGGTCTTATTTGTTTTATCCATTCAGCCACTCTATGTCTTTTGATTATAGAAGTTAGTCCATTTACATTTAAAGTAGTTATTGATATATATGGGCTTACTATTGCTATCTTGCAGTTTTCTAGCTGTTTTGTAGTTTCTCATTTCCTCTCTTGGTAAATTGATGATTTTCCATATTGATATTTATCTTTTGCTTAAATATTATCAGTTTTTGCTTTGTGGTTATTATGATACTTGCATAAAATATCTTATAGTTATAATAATGTATTTAACACTGATAACATCTTAACATTTAATGTGTATAAAAACTACTTTTTTTTTCACTACCCTCATTCAATTCATGTATTTAAAGCAAAAAATTAAATCTTTTTATATTGTGTATTCATTATTATAGTTTTAGTTATTTTAGTACTTTTATCTCTTAAGCTTTACATTGAATTTAATTATATATTTATCTTTACCAGTAAATTTTATATTTTTCTAAATTTTCACATTACTAGTTACCATCCTTTCATTTTAACTTGAAGAATTCCCAATAGCATTTCTTTCAAGGCCAAATTAATGGTGATGAATTCGTCAGCTTTTGTTTGTCTACAAAACTATTCTTTTTTTAAATATATTTTTTATTGATTTTTATAGAGAAGAAGGGAGTGGGATAGAGAGTTAGAAACATCAATGAGAGAGAGACATCTATCAGCCGCCTCCTGCACACCCCCCACAGGGAATGTGCCCGCAACCAGAATACATGCCCTTGACTGGAATCAAACCTGGGACCATGCAGTCCACAGGCCAATGCTCTATCCACTGAGCCAAACCAGTTTCTGCTACAAAACTATTCTTAAGGACAACTTTACTGGGTAGAATATTCTTGATTGTCAGTTTTTCCCCACTGCACTTTAAATATATCATCCTACTTCTTACTGGTATGCAAATTTCTGCTGAAAAATTCACTCATAATCTTAGTGAGTTTCCTTTACATATAGAAAGTTGCTTTTCTTCTGCTGTTTTAAAGATCCTCTCTTTAACTTTTGACAATTTAATTATAATGTGCCTTGCTGTGACTCTATAGGCTCATTTAATTGGCAGTTTTGGGGTTTTCTGGATTTAGATGTCTATTTCATTTTCCAAATCAGTATACTTTTCTACCATTATTTCTTCAAATAAGCTTTCAGACTCTTCCTTCTCTCTTCTCCTTCTGTGACCCCTAGAATGTATATGCTGGTCTGCGGGGTGGTGTTCTATAAGTATTTTAAACTATCTTTACTGCTTTTCATGTTTTGTGTGTGTTTTCTGTTTGTCACTCTGATTTGATGATTTTCACTGCCCAATGCCCAATACATTTATTCTTTCTTCCATTTGCTCTAGTTTACTGTTGAACTCCTCTGTTGAATTTTTCAATTGTTATATTCTCCAGCTCTATGATTTCTGTTTGATACCTTTTAATATTTTCTACCTCTTGTGTTAAATTCTCTGTTTATGCATTATTCTCCTGACCTTAGTGATCATCTTTATGATTGATATTTGAATACTCTGGGGTAAATCAGTTATCTTCATTTCATTAATTTTGGAGGATTTGTCTTCTTTTGCTTGGAATATAATCCCCTGGGTTTTTGTTCATTTATTTGTTTATTTTTCATTTTTCTTAACTCTTTTTGTTTGTTTGTGCACTTTGGCTAAAACAGCCACTTTTTCCAGTCTTGTGTAAGAAGACGAATATCATCAATTATCCCAGTGCAAGCTTCTATTCACCACTCAACCCTTTGTGATTGTCCAAACTACAATCTTTGTTGTTAGTGGCTCCTAGTAGTTGAGTGTATGCCAAGAACTGTCAGTGTCCTTAAAGTGAGGATTACAGCCAGCCCCTGGGTGCAGTCAGACTAAAAGCTGGACTCTCTCGATAAACTGTGAGATGGCCATTTTTGCCTGTTCCTTCTGCACTGTGCCTGGGTGTATAGCCCATGGAGGTGGGGAGGTATGCCTCTGCTGGTTTTAAATTTTGTTTGCTATTGTCTTGTGAGACTCATAAATGCATGCTGTGATATTTGACTATCAGAGCTAGGTTATATGAGGTCCCATCCTTTGGGTAACAGCCATAAAAGTTGGGGTGCTAGATATGTGAGCACACTCATTCCAGATAGATATTGCCGACTTGGTTTTATTGTTGAAGTAAACCAGAAAGAGGTGTCACGAGCTCTTTGAGGCTCTGGGGAAAATCACAGTCAGCACCTTTATGCGTGCTAATTAGAAGCCATACTCCTCAGGCAGCAGCTTGTAAAGTGTGTACTTCCCTTTCCAGGGAAAGACTGGGAAATGGGTTGTTTTGCTTGTTCCCTCCGCACTGAGCTCTTAGGGGATAGTCATGGCAGTGCTGTTAAGATCTGCTTGTTTGCTAAAGTCCTGTGAGACTCATCGACATGAGCTTCTGCAGCCAGATATTTTGAGAAACTATTCTTGGGTAGAAAATTAAAATATATTATGCTAGATGTATGTGCCAAACCCTTCACTCCTCAGGGAAAAACTGGAAGTTTGGTGTTCCCCTCCAAATGTATGGTGCTCTGTCAAGGATTGGTTTATGGCGAAAGTGTGTCTCAGCCGTTGCTACCTTTTTTTGATGTGGGTATTTTCTCATTCGTTCAGTTTGCTCAGTCTGTAGGAGTTACTCGGCTACATTCTGGATTCTCTCAGCGGGAATTGCTTTATTTATCACGGTACAGTTCGTGCATCTGTGGGAAGAGGAAAATTCAGGAGCTTACCATGTCACTTGTCTTGGTCTGGAATCTTTAAAATATTGATAAACATGTTTTGTCACCATTTTTGAATTATCTAGGCTAAGAGATATTATTTCCACCTTATACATATTAATAATGAGTCAAAGAGCTTTAAAAAAATCATTAAACATCATGCAGCTAGAATGCATTAGATCCAAGATATGAACATAAATCTATATCACCAAAGGTCATTGTTTTCTTTCACAACACATACAATATTTCCTGACTAATCAGCAGACTTCACATCAAATTATCATGTGGTTCACATCTAGATCACAGCAAGCTTTTGGACCAATTAATGGCAATTCCACAAATATTTCAGTTTGCATATATTCATTAATGTTATTAATTCATTTATTTTTATAGTGAATGGATAGAGGTGTTATGACTGTCTTATAAATTTTATTTTTTTCATGAACTTGAAATATTACATCTTAGTGAAATAAACATATACACAATCATTTAAAAAATCTATGATTCATAATGTTTTTTAACAGTAGCTAATGCTTTTGGTCTAGCCTATATAATAAAAAGCTAATTGGTACATCAACCAAATGACAGAACTACTGGTTGCTATGCTGCACACTGACCACCAGGGGCAGATGCTCAATGCAGGAGCTGCCCCCTGGTGCTCAGTGCGCTCTTGTAGGGGGAGTGCCACTCAGCCAGAAGCCCTGAGCCGGGTTCATGGCTGGCAAGTGTAGCAGCGGTGGTGGGAGCCTCTCCTGCCTCCATAACAGTGCTAAGGATGTCCCACTGACAACTCAGGCCCGCTCCCCACGGACTCTGGGACTCCCAAAGGGCTCCCAGACTATGAGAGGGTGCAGGCTGGGCTGAGGGTCCACCCCCACCCCTCAGAAGTGCACGAATTTCATGCACTGGGCCTCTAGTACTATTTATAAAGGGAAAACTATTTTCTGCACACTGAACATATATGTTTTATTGTCATCATTATCTTATAGAGTTTTGGCATGATTATTTTGCCATATTTATTGAAGAGAATATGTACATTTTAAATTTGAAGGAAAATATGAGAGAGAAAACTTGAGTGCTATTCAAGTATTTACTCTGCATATAATTTTAGACAGCTCAATAACCCAAAGGATGTAACTACCTAATGATTTATTTTGTTATTAGTGAATTGCCATTTCAGATCACACATAATTCAAACTGTCTAAGGTTTTCTAAATATTAGTCTTTCTAAAATTCCTATAAACAAATAATGTCAAACAGAATATCGGGTGGTTTTGGTGCCAGTTAAGAGGTGCAAAAAAGAAATGCTACTTCTACTTATCAGTTAATGTTTGCCTACCAGATGATATATTTTATATTCTCAAATTACTTATTTGATTTTAAATATAGAAAGATTTTAAGAAAGCCAACTGGTTTTAATATTTGCATGAAAAAGGCTTACGCCAGATGTGCAGAAAAACTAACTGTAGGTTGTGGATTATGGCTCCACAGATGATTGACCTGCCCAGAAGGAAATATTACCCACTTGCAAAAGCCAACTATTTTTCCAACCATGTGGAAGGAAATTATCGATTTCACTGGCTATCTTTGAGCACAGTGCTCTTATAATCTCTGAACTTTTTTCCATTCTGTTCTTTCAGGGAATATTTCCAATGAGGATGGAATAATTTTTCTTGTAGTCTCTTTGTTTTAGAAACGGCTGTTTCAAAACACATTCACATCAGTTGTGTGGTGTTCTTAATTTATCTCAGTTTACTAAAAAGCAAGTTGGATGTGTTTTATATCTTCCTTTCATGTATGCTCTTTTGACTGGGATCTCTGTGGTCATTTTGTTATATGACCTAATCCTGTAGATCAAGTAGACTGTTTTTATAGAACAATTAATGACATTAGAAAGATGTCACCTGATTTGAAGTTTGAAACCTATGCGTTTTCTCTACATTTTTAGAAAGACCAGGCTTGAGTTAGAGGAAGGGATAAAAGTATCATTGGCCATGTGAGTATATGAATGCTAAAAATTCCAGTATGTGATAATTGAAATGATTAATAGCAATATTGACTATTTAATCAACTTTAATTATCTACAAGTCTTATAGTAAATTTGACTTAGTTATTATAATATCCTAAATACCATATTGCCCCTTTTTATTGGCTATCTTCATTTACTTAAGCACAATCAAAAATTTGTTCATAATGCACTAAAGAAAGAGAGGTTTAAAGAATCTAATTCTTTCTGTATCATTTTTCCGATTGAGATTTCTTAGTGATATAAACAAGACTATAGATTTCCAACAAGGTACTTTAATAATAACAGATGAATTTGAAATATTGAACTTTGAGAAGTAAAGTTTGGTGTGTTAAGTCTGTCAATATACAGAGTAACAAAACTTAAAAGAAATAAGGATTTTTTAAAATGAAAAATGGAAGAAAAATACATATGTGTTGTACATTATAATTCATTTGAAAAAAAGGAAATGAAAATGTAATATTTGAAACAACTTAAGGAACAAAGAGTTATTCTCACTTTCATTGACAATATAATTTATAATCCAAGGCCTGGTTTTCTGTATTTCTTTTTTCTAGTTCAAAGGTCATCATGACCAACAGCCATGACTACATTGAAGTTTTAAATTTCACTTCTTTGGAAAAGTAATATATAAGGTGTATTATATTTTTTAAAAGTACATACATGTAGTTTTTACAGTAGTTTTACTGTAAGAAAATAAAAATGGTTGACTTTCAGATACCAATTACGCAATTGCAAATCCTAATTTTCCTTCAAACTCCCTTTTCAAGTGATTAATAGGGCAATTATAACTTATTATCTGGGATTTCACTTTCACAAATAACAAAATGTAGTAAAGCTTGAGGCTAAAACATTGGCAGAACCTACTTTGGCTTCTCAACACTGAACATGCAATTGAACTCAAATTAGGAAGGTCAAGAAGGGCCTTTTTGAGGGACTCTGCACTTTGTCAGATGTATTTATTCATGTGCAGAGGATTAGAATTCATAAACATTTTGCCAGTTTTTTAAATGCTATTTCTTTTCCTTGTTGTTCTTGGCCAGACCATGTCAATACTGCAAAATGCTGCTTCATATGGCTTATTATCAGCAGAATAATATGAATTATATAACCCAAAGGAATTGTAAAATCAGCAGGAACTCTTGGCTCTGCATGGCAATATAGATACATAGATAGGTATCAAAAAAAAAACTTTATTTTTAAAAAATTAAGTTATCTGAGTGTTTCATCCATAATAGGCATTTCATATTTTTAAATATTTTTATCATGGAAGTAATCTAGTTAACAAAATATCTTTTTAACTATTCTTTTTAAGAAATATGCCTAAGGTCAGTCAAAATAATATACTGTTGGATTAAAATTAACTTGAGCATGGTACAGGAAATTCCAAGGGGCAACTGATTTTGAAGACATACCTGAAGTCATTTTTTTCCTTTTTTCTTGGCAAAGTTCAGAACAGATTTATCAGTCCAATCAGTGCATGATGCATATTTTTGAACTTCTTCTATGAAGCACTTAAAAACACCAACTTGGAGTTTGCAAGAAATTGAAGTGACTGCACAAATGAGAAGCCTCATTAGGTTGCTTGGTATGGCTTCCAAGATACTAATGTGAATAGTCACATCTTTTTCAGAATTACAGAAAAATCTGTAGGGTTCTCAAAAGAAACTGATTTTGGTCATCTGCATTTGTGCTGACTGGCAAACAATGCCACAGTTGCTTTAGGCCAAATTTGCCTACTGTTCTGCAAAGCCAATTAGTGACACCCTGGGTTGCTTCCTCTAGGGGGGAAAAAAAAGCTTTTTCAAGAAGTGAGAAAAGCTTAAGCATTTGGCATTCCTATGGAATTTGAAAGGAAAACAGTTGAAAAACTTGAAGGCAGGTAAAAAGAGAAAACATATTATAGGTAAGAGCCTTGTGTAGTGAGTTGAGAACATAACCATTAAAAGTCCTTTTTTCAAAAAAGTAAAATAAAAGAGCACCTGTCAAAACAGAATAAATGACAGTTTTAAGCTTGTTAGAGAAAAAATACAAATTCAGAGAGAAACTGTTGAGATGAGTCCAAAGCCTCTAGTATTGAAGGTTCAGCACATTTTTGAGTCTATAGCATATTCTCTCTTGATCTCTCCCATTCTTTATAAAGTTGGCTTCTAGACTTTCCCCTCCCTCCCTCTCTCTCTCCCTCCCTTTTTTCCTCCCTTTTTTCCTCCCTTCCTTCCTTCCTTCCTTCCTTCCTTCCTTCCTTCCTTCCTTCCTTCCTTCCTTCCTTCCTTCCTTCTTTCCTTCCTCCCTTCCCTCCCTCTTCCTCTGTCTCCCCTCCCCCCTTTGTATCTCCCCTCTCCTTTTCTTTTTAATAACTGCTGTCTCCTGTTGAGTAGGCTCAGCTGCTTTCATTTGACTTGGATTTCAGCAACAGTGGCTAAACTTAGTGATTGTGTATGTTGATAATCTTTCCAAGATGACTTTTTGCTCTAAAGCTGCTGAAAAAGTCCGTGGAATTGACTCTAGTAAGTTTTGACAACCACCCTCGAGGTGAACTCTTAAGATGTTGTCCAAGTTGCTCATCGGGGGTTTGTTTTCATTAGAGTTTGAATGGGGAAGTGGTGTTGCCATCTTTTTCATCCTTTAGATTGTATATGGCTGGCTCTACTGGGGAATTGGTGTGAATCTGGGAATGCTTACAAGCTCCTCTTTTGGAGCTTGTAGTTCATGAGTAGAGGAGGGGGAACTTAATACAGGGAAATGTGTGATAAACCAAAATCACACATGAAGATCATTCCATGATCTTCTCTTAGAATTTGAAACCTATCCGCACTCCTGAGAGAATGCAGACATACTTTAAAGGGAATAAAAATATTTTGAAAGTATTATTTGAAGATACTTGCCATTACAGAAATGGCCTACGATGTTGCATTTTCTGATATTCAACAAGGCTTATGAGAAGCAGAGCCAAAGTAACTAGTTTTTGTTTGTTTGTTTAAGTGTTTTCGCAAATGCTAAATGAAGTACAAGTTACCTGGATAATTACAATTCCATTTGCAGATCTTCGGTACTGTTTGTCTTTAGGCTTTTCAGAAGGTGTTAAAAGGACTGAGGCTGGAAACCTGGACCCTTCACAGAGTTCTGGTTACCAACAAAAGCAAGGAAACATTTCTTTGCAGTGGTGCAGCAAACATGTTATGACATTCACTGACCAGTAAATTCATTCAGTAGTCATACTGGGCATCTATTTTGTGCTCAAGTTCTAAAACAAGTAAAAATAAAAGAAATATTAACAAAGTACTTTGGAAATGTATGGCCCTTTGTTTTTAGCTATATTTGGACAGAGTAAATATTTTAACAGAGAAAGTAACATTTAACTTTGGTCTTGAATAAAAATGAGATTTCAACAAGCTAATCTACAGGGCAAGGGTATATCTGTTGTAATGAAAAGGCATAGATTAAGACTTCTTGAAATAGCGGATGGTTCCTTTTTGGATTTGCTTGTTTTGTTTTTGGCAGAAGAAAGGCTGCTGTAAGTGTAACAAAAGTAAACAATGAGGCTGGATAAGTGCAATTGAATATCATAAGGAATTGGAATTTCTGTGAAAAATATAGAAGCGTTGATCAAATGACTCCCATGCTTCGGGGTTCTATAATAACCAAATAGTGTATGATTGGGGAGATGGCAGAATCTCACAGGAGAAAACAAAAATGCATTATGGAAATAATCATTAGAAATGGTTTGCCCCAGATTATCAATGAACAAAATTATCCCCTATCAGTGATATGCTGGACCTGGCTCTTAATAGCTTGTGAGAGCTAATTCTGTGCATCATTACTCAGATTCTGTGTATTAGCTATTCAAATTGAGTTCAGTGACATCACATTGTAGTCTGAAATAGGCCACGGTGGGAATATTTACACCACAGAAATCAGCAAATGCTACAAATTACAGCTATTTTTTTAAATAGCCAGCTGTTAAACATGATGTGAAACAGCTCTTCTTAGCACAAAAATCAACATTTGGGAAAGCGTATATAGTACAAATCTTTTTACTAAACAAAAAAGTTAAGGAAAAACAGTTTTAAAACATGCAAATTAGTAGATTAAAAAACAGAAAATTAAAAAAGCAAATAAGGACAAGAAAATCATGGATCAAAGAAAATGAAACATGAGGACTTAACCAAGTTTGGGTATCAAATTTAAACTTATTTGTAAAAATAGGAACAAGGAAGCAAGATTTTGGCATATAAAATGAATTAGCCTTCCTTATAACAATTGATGTTGAAACTATGGACATTATGTTAGGAAACTATACATATAGCACTGAGCAAATTTCCTTTCAATGTTATTGCAACTTCTATATATTTAGTATTTCCCTAACTCAACTATGTGGGTTGAAATGTTTTCTCATTATATTGCATACCTACAATCTTACCTCAGTGCTTAAACAATAATATTGATAGTCTGAATTACCCAACTAATTGCATTTATTATTTTCTTTCCAATACATCATTATGCCTACTTTTTTTTTTACCTTTAAATTCAATTTTTAGCTGAAACCTGTTTTGCTCAGTGGTTAGAGCATCAGCCTGAGGACTGAAAGGTCCCAGGTTCAATTCCGGTCAAGGGCATGTACCTTGGTTGCAGGCACATACCCAGTAGGAGGCATGCAGGAGGCAGCTGATCGATGTTTCTCTCTCATCGATGTTTCTAACTCTCTATCCCTCCTCCTTCCTCTCTGTAAAAAAACAATAAAATATATTTTTTAAAAATAAAATAAATTCAATTTTTATTATTTAGCTAATTATTGCCATTGGTATTTAAGTATCCCATTTCTTCCAAACTTTCCATAGTTAAGTGCCATGGAAACTATAGGATACTATTTGGAATGGAGGCACTTCCTCACAGTCTTCCTTCGTCATGTAATGAATGATATATTGTGTTACTTATAGTTCTCCAAGGTATGGTAGTTTTGGATAAAACTCAACTAATAGAAAAATAACCGTAGTAGTAATCTCAGGGTCTAGCCCAGTTGCCTCACTTATTTTATTCAAGGAATTCATTCAGTAGCCGATGTGAGCTGAATGGCCATCACTCTCCACTTTGCTTCTTGGTCTTCTTGGTACTCTCATAAGACTTGTTAGATTTGTCACTCCTCTTGGCTAGATATATGCTTCTTTATTGCAATGTGGTGCAACCCTTCATCATCCACATGTACGCAGGCTGCAGACAGACTCAATATGAATAATCTCAGTAGTCTGTCAGTATAGTAACTTTATTACCAATACAATTCACCCTGATTTACTCTCCCCGCCCCCAATCTGTTTGTTCAGGGATTTTAGTGACTTCAAATGAGCAAAAAGGGGTTATTTTGAGAATGACTCATGAATCACAATATGGATAAAATTATAACCAGATCTACTTAAGCAATCAAATTAAACATATACAATTAATTACAGACCTCTCTAAGACAATTATTTAAATGGAAGTTGAGTTTTAACCACCAAACCCTCCTCACTGGGGAATTTATAATAGTTCATTAACATGAGGGTCAGGTCTAGATTGCAATCTGTTTCCCTTATCCTCTTGGTCTTGGCCATCATCATATTCTTCCAAAGTTCCGTAATATCTTTGATCCTGACAACTAAAATTTCCTGATTTTTTTTTTCTGAGTTGCTTTGCATGTTGTAGGGAGACTTTCAATTCCCTTTGTAAGTGAATTTGTTCCTTGTATATAAGAATATACTATTGTGGTTCTTGCTGCACAACTTGTAATCTCACTTTGTTCTTAGAGGCACCATAAAATAGTAGAAATAACATGGACCCAAGAACTAGACTTAGTTTCTTTATTCCCAATGTCAGAAAATATTGTCTCTCTTAAAATTATTTTTAGTTATAAAATGTAACTTTCATTAAGGAAAATGTTTAAGACATAAGTGTACACTCCAATGAAATATCATTGATAGAGCTCTTATACAATCATCAATTAGGTGGAGAAATAGAATATCTTTACCTCAATAGAACCCCTATTCCCTTTCTTTATCAGTACTCCATTTCTCATTTTGAAAGTAATCAATTTTCTGATTTCTAACTAAATATTTTAATTTCTCTGTTCTAGAACTTTATATACAATAAATCACAAAATATATATATCTTGGCATCTGACTTCTTTGGCCCAACATTATGTATGTGAGATTCGCCCATGTTGTTGTAGCTAGCTATATAGTTCATTCATTTTCATTATTAATATAGCATTCCATTTCATAAAAAAGAATTTCTAGAAAAATGTCACAATTTATATCTGTTATACTTTTGACAGTTATGGAGAATTTTTCCAGTTTGGGGCCAATGATGTGATTGACCAGCATAATACTGATATCCAAAACAAACAAACAAAATTATAAGAAAGGAGTATTACAGGAAAATCTTTATTATAAGCATAGTAGTTAAAGCCTTAAACAAAGTAGTATTAGCAGTTTATCAATATGTTAAAAGCCCATAATAAAATTGGGCTTAGACGAGTATGTAACATTGTGAATTAAGTCATTGTAATTCACCACATATAGAGAATCAAAAAGAAATATAATCATTTTAATAGATGTTTAAACATCAGTTGAGAGCATGATGAACTATTTTTGGAAAATTAAGAATAATAGGAAGTTTTATTAACTTGATAAAGCTTATCTACAAATCTATTGTATGCATCAGATTTGAAGGTGAAATATGGGTATTTTTCTTTGAAATAAAAAACAATACAAAAATGCTCACTCTTACTGCTGCTTTTCACCACTACACTGGTGGTCCTAACAGTGCAATAGGGTAAGAAAAATAAATTAATATAAAGATTGGAAAGGAATTAAATAAACCTCTTATTATTCATAGATTATATAATCATGTATGTAGGAAATCTATTCAAAATTATTTGTCTACTAGAGGCCCATGGCACAAAGAGATTTGTGCAATAGGCCTTCCTTCCCTTGGCTCCAGCATCAGTTTTCCTCCAGCAGGTGGGACCCAGGTCTTTGCTCTGGCCAGAGTTTGCCTTCTTCATCTCTGCTGCAGACCCTGGCTGGAGTCTGCTATCTTGGTCTTCTCTGCAGACTCCAGAGTCTGTAGTCTTCATCTTCGCAGCGGCCAGAGTGCTGCTTCTGTAGTTCCCTTCACCTTCCTCTCTCCCTCTCATAGCAGGAGTCCTGCCTGCCCAGCCACTCCTCACCTGGAGCAGCTGGGCGGCCACCATCGTTGTCCTTCTAATTTGCATATTCCCTCCTGATTGGCTGGTGGACATAGCGGAGTGATGATCAATTTGCATGTTTCTCTCTTATGATTGTAGATATACTAGAATTAATAAGTTTAATGAAATTGAGGGTCAATTTAAAATCAATTAAAACTAAAATAACCATTAAAACATTAATTAAAAATCAATGATATTGATTTAAAAATGAATTATCACTGTGGTTCTTCCTAGTCTTTCACCCTAAAACCATACCTTGATTAAGCAGGCAACCAGGTGGAGGAATCTATTTCATTTAGGTCTGTAAGCTACAGAGTGCAGAATAAAGGCTACCTCTTCCATGTTTTCTTTCAGTTAATTCTTCATTCATTCTACATTTTTAAAAAATGCCTATTGTATATCAGGCTCTATATTTGCCTTTAAATGGCTCACAAAGAGGCAGATAATGGCAGACATGGCTGACTATAATATAATGTGTTTAGTAGAGTAAATAAGAATATTTGAGACATGGGTAAAAGCAGTTTGCCCCATCAAAGATTTTAAGGAAAGATTTCACAGAGCAGGCAATAATATAGTATGGTATCTCCCATTCAGAGAAGGATGGAAAAAATATAAACCAGAGGGAATGAAATATAAATAAATGTATATTTCCTTGGCCTATTTGGGAAACACAGTATAAAAGCTAACATGGATAATTAGTAGATCTTTTGTTTGGTTGATGTATACTAGTACATCTATTCTCATGTACCTGTTATATTTACAAGATCTCTGTTTAGCATCTTTTTGTTTTGTTCTGAATCATGAATTAGAGTTGATTTTCATGTCTCAGAAGTAAGGATTGAATATTTTAAAACTCTTATTCAAGAGCTTCTTTAAGGACATTCACTACTTATTTCCCTAACTGCATCTTAGCCAACTAAAATTATTTTTTAATTCTCTTTGAGAATATATTTTTTACTGACTTGAGAGAGAGAAAAGGAGGGAGGGAGGGAGGGAAAGAGAGAGAGAGAGAGAGAGAGAGAGAGAGAGAGAGAAACATCAATGTAAGAGAGAAACATCAATCAATTGGTTGTCTTCTGTATCTGTCCAACAGGGAATCAAACCTGCAACTGAGGTAATGTGCCTCGACCATGAATCCAACCCACAAACTTTTGGCATATGGAATGATGCTCCAACCAACTGAGCAATCTGGCCAACTCTAAAATGACTTTGATGATATAAAGAATCTGAAAATTACTTATTCAAAAGAGGATGATGGCCAAATTTTATGGTATTTTCAAACAGTTGTAATATGTAGAAATTACATGACATGTACAACTTAACAAACATCTGAATTTTATGAATACATTATTGCAAATTTTTGTAAAAGATGTAGAAAAAGAAACTTCCCTGACACTGCCTGAAATTTTGTATAAAGAATCGCTGTAACTAATTGTTGTAATTAAGGTTTAGATGCAATAAAGCTGAATAAGCACTTTATGTGACAAGAAGTTACGTTAAAATTATTTAATGTTTCTTATAACTCCATGATAATTATTATTACATGATGAAATTGCTCAACAAACTCTTACTGACATTGATTAGGCTTAGTAGCCAAATTTTTTGCTTTATCTTACTGGCCAAACTAAATACACACCCAGCTTTACTGGATATTCTCATTTTTGCTCCAAATTTATAAAAAAGATTATTTATTTAATATCATTTCATTACAGTTAGTTATTAGGTTACTAATAACGACCAATATGCATAAATATTTATTAAATAGATGCTCCAATCAAATGTTTTTAGTGCTTATAATTATGAATGATTGAATCAACAAACTCTAGAAAAGACAACTCGATTTTGTGGTCCTTCTAGGCAAGGTTTTAATTTAAGAAAACAGACGCTAAATTCTGCTTGCCTTCTTGCCAACTGAGAGTGCTACCCATTGCCTTCTCCACAGAGCTACCCAAGAGAAAATAAAGAACCTACATTGAGTATTTTCTGAATTCAGCTCTGTGTATATATACCTTCAAAATGAAACAAATTGAGGCAATTTACTGAAGGTTAAATCCCCTAAATGACATTCACTGAAAACACACTGGGCAGTGGTCGGGAGGCTTAAATTATCAATTTAATTGCCTTAATTCTCTAGGTTGCTTTTATAAGTAGACTCAACTTTATCGAATCTGACGATTCTGAATTGGGGGTTTAGGGTTGTTTGTATTTTTACTCTCAACTCCCTGAATCACGTTTACTTTCTACATGCCCCCAACCTTATAAGTAGATTTTAATGTAGGACAGTCCCATAGGTGAGATTTTTACATTAATGATCTGTCTGTGGCTTTCTTTCTAGCAGTCAGCATCTTTCAATCTGTCAGCCTTTTTACCCCAAAATCACAGGAAAGGTTTTGGAAGAACTCAGTATGCTGATAATACCTTGTGATTTAGTTCATCAAACATGTGAACGTAGAGTGATGTTTCAAAACAATTCATTAAAGAAACCTACCTGCTTTCTATTAAAAATAGTCACCAAGATCTGAGACAAGTGAAAGGAAAGATGATGTATGAGGAAGGTAGCTCAACCCTGTCTGATTCTTGAGTAAGAGTTATCCGAGTAGTGTTTCTGAATTAAGAGGTTTTGAGTAGGATAACATGTTCTTGAAGACACAATCTGAAAAACCAGATTTTTACAAAACGATGTTAACATGTTTTAAGGGCTTAAGATTGCAGAACCTTTCACTGAACACTGTCTTGTTTTCTTTTCCTCTTGCCAAACTGTATTGCAAATAAACCTTTTGATGTTGTAAAGGTTTTTCTTTGTCAGCTAAGAAAAACACTCTGGAAAGTTCTATTTAGTGAATTTCCCCATGTATAAATATCCCTGAGCTAGTCTGCTATCCCGTGGCATCTGGAAGAAAGGTGCTATTGTCTTAGATTCCATGATGGAAGTACAGAATAATCAATTCCGAAAGACCCTGGGGGGAGGATCCGCTCGCAGATCCATGGAAACTTGGAGTCCCAAGGCTTTTCCTTCTTCCTACACATCAAGAGACATGGATGAGTTCATGCTTCCCACAGTGTCTAGTGGTACTACTTTATTGTTTGACCCTTCCTTGGTATTTGAGACTACTAACTTTAGTTTTCTATAAAACCCCTTTTTGGTTACTCCTCTTCCTACTATGACTTTCCTGGCTTTCTGGGTCACTAGCTAGAGCAGCGGTTCTCAAGCTGTGGGTCGAGACCCCTTTGGGCGTCAAACGACCCTTTCACAGGGGTCGCCTAAGACCATCGGAAAATGCAGATATTTACATCACGATGCATAACAGTAGCAAAATTTCATGGTTGGGGGTCACCACCACATGAACTGTATGCAAGGGTCGCGGCCTTAGGAAGGTTGAGAACCACTGAGCTAGACGGCTATCCTGGTTGCAAGTGCCCGGGCTATGCAGTCTCTGCTGCTACACATCAGGCTCCATCACCAAGGTATTCCCAAGGAGGCATCACCATCAGAATTCGTTCTGCCAAAACATCCCATCAGTTATTCAAAGCTCCTCTAGGTTTCTTGCAAAGCAATGTTTTTTGAGCTTCTCCATGAAAAAAAATCAGTGTAATTCCAGAAGATTGTGATAGATTTGCAAGACCAGAATTTGTCCACATAGACATCTGCACAGTTATGAATATGGTGGGCGTTTTAAGTGTACAGTTCTTTGACCTTTGGTTTTATTGGAACATTTACTGCTTGTTCACTAGCAATTGAATAAGAGCAGCTGTGTCTCATGGTTTTCTACAGGGAAGTGTTCAAAAAAGTAGAAGGTGGTTCGATATTAAAACACTGCACAACTATGGATAATAGACTGCCCACTTTCTGCCTACTGTGACTTCCCTGAGGTTTCCTTTGCCGGGCCCAGCTGCATAGATAGACCTGTTGGAATTCGGCTTGTGAGGAACCTACAAAAATTACACAAATAACTCAGCATCTTAATGAATAATACACAGACATGCACCTGCTTCAGGGACTTTCGAGATTAGTCCGGTGTCCAATAGAAAAGCCGTTTGGAGTTCAGTTCCATGGCTGCAACACAGAAGCCAAAACCGGCTCCACTCTGAGAAGTGAAATCAGCAAAATGTTAACTAGTTCTTGGAGCAAGTTCTTTTTTAAGTTTTTCATTCGCTTTGCTTCTGTCAGACCTACTGTAGTCATAATATCCTGCTCATATTATCACCTACTGTTCTTGCAGCTGGACCCGCTTGCGGAAGACATTCTCCACCAAACTCCGAATATGAATGCGGTTACTTCGTTACAGAAGATCATTGAAATTCAAAGTACGTGTTCAAAGTTTTTTTTTAAATGTGTAATCGGATATAACCCACTAGACATATATTGTGAATCTGAGCATATGAACAGCACATTGAGTTTCTCGCATAGGAGAAACATATTTAGAGTTATTGTAATTTGCACATGTTATGCATGCATACCTAAGTGTGTTTCTGCCTTGCTCTTTATATGGCAAGCTTATCCTACAGTGATGTGTAACTCAGAGACTCCAGATTTCGAATCTTTCTTTTTCTCATATTTCAAAGTACTTGGATTTTTCTACTATTAGAACTAAGCATTCACCAGAACATTCAAAATACTATAAAAACTGTAGTCAGATTGCCCAGTCTTAACTAAGGTAAGTTATTTCCTAATAATATTGGAATTCAGCAATCATTTACTGGTTTGGGGTTTGGCAAGGGGGGAGAAGTTAATGAGAAAGCCTCGCCATTAGAAAATCCTAAACAAGGCAGGGAACGTACGAGATTTTATTACCACCAGCTCCCTTTATTGCTGTTACTTTTTAAGAGTTGACTTTTAGATGGGAACATGCATGAGTGTTCCCATGCGCACATACACACCCATTGAAATCAAGCACAGCCGAAACCGGTTTGGCTCAGTGGATAAAGCGTCGGTCTGCGGACTGAAAGGTCCCAGGTTCAATTCCGGTTAAGGTCATGTACTTTGGTTGCGGGCACATCCCCAGTAGGGGGCGTGCAAGAGGCAGCTGATTGATGTCTCTCTCTCTCACTGATGTTTCTAACTCTCTATCCCTCTCCCTTCCTCTCTGTAAAAAATCAATAAAACATATTAACAAAACAAAACAAAACAAAAAAGAAATCAAGCACAAATCGACACAAAAGTTAGTATGAAGAGGAAAACCAGAGGGCAAAATTAAGTGTGAAGGAGGATCAGGAAAACCCTCAGCTTGGCTACTGTCTGTAGAAGCATTTATTAACCACCACGGGAAAAGCCACACTCCAGCCAATTCTCCGAGTCCTTGCCTTTGCTTGCTCAGAAGTAATTCGGAGATTGTGATTGGGATTCTATAGTATCCATACATATGATTCTGTGACTGTTTACAAATCATGCCATCCAGAAACTGAAAATAATTTCCCACCTTACTTCATTTCACTCATGCCTGGATTGAGGACCAGAAGTACCCAGTAAATACTTATTGACTTTATATCATAACTGGAATAAACTCCGAATTTCAAACATTTTCAGAGCACAGACTAATGAACATTCAAATGCTAGGAACCAAGGCCTCTGAGATAAGGCTCAGATAAAGGAACTTGCACAGATGAAAAGGGAAGGCTGGAAAAGGTTTCATAAGCGTGGATACAAATTATACTGACCTGTGTCATTACCACTGAGGGTAGAGTTAGAGGCTCTATTACATGTTAGTCCAGCTATCAAGGAAAATAATCTTGCAGTGAGAGTCTTCTCACACTCACCCGCACCCAATCTAATGTCTCCTTCAGGTCATCAATCAAATAGTACAAAAACATCTAGCTTTTGTGTTGTTTGTTTGCTTTTAAATATAGTTTTGTTGATTTCAGAGAGGAAGGGAGAAGGAGAGAGAGATAGAACATCAGTAATGAGAGAGAACAATTTATTAGCTGCCTCTTGCAGGCCCCCTACTGGGAATCGAGCCCCTCACCTGGGCATGTGCCCTGACTGGTAATCAAACCGTGACCTCATGGTTCATAAGTCAATGCTCAACTACTGAGCCACACTAGCTGGGCAACGTCTAGTTTTTATGCATTTTATTCTCATTTATTCTGAGAATTCTTTTGCTATTATACACACAGATTATTAAAAGATATTGTTCCTCTGTATAGTCATATCACTTTCAATAAGCATTCTTGAGTGCTTATTACATGCTGATACATGATAAATTGATCAGTTATCAAGGCCAGAGGGGTTACGAAAAGGAAAAAGACGCAGTTTCTGGCGCCAGGAAGTGCCCAGCCCAGTGAGGGAGGGACACAGCCATAGATCCTTCTCCTGCAGGATCACGGGGTGCACTGAGATCCGAGGAGCAGTCGCTTTTCTAAGCCCCATCAGCTGGGAAGAGAGGCACAACAGAGCGAGGGGGGTTCAAGGAAGGTTCAAGGAAGACTTCTTGGCAGTGAACGAGCCGGAGCTTAATCTTAAAGACTGAGCAGAATTTTGTTCAGAAGAAGAAAGAGTGAATGTTTTGAAAGGAATAGCAGAAGCCAAGGACTCTATTTTCCATAGGTGTGAAAAATCGTAATGAATCATCTACATCGTTAGAAACTGTACTGTTGTTGCCTTTTGTATTGGATATAATTTCCTAGTAATGACTTTCTGCTGAGTGAATTTTTCCCTTTCACCACTGACATTTTCAAGTGTCATGTGCAGCCTGCACTAGCCAAATAAACCTGTTCAACTCTTGGAAGGAATTCAATCTACTATGAAAAGTTGCTGTATGAGAATTCTGCCACTGTAGAGTCTGGCTCTGTCTCCTGCTCCAAAAGGTCATACCACCCAACACTGACCACTTCCCTCATTTAAAAACCCATTTCCTCCAAAATTCCTATTGAGGATCCAACCCAGCGCTAATTTATACTTCCATAAACTCTCAGCCCTTACGGTGGATTGCAATTAGTGTGTGTGTGTGTGTGTTTTTTAATTATAATTTTTTCTATTATCTGGGTTTTTGGATATTTTGCAGTCTGTTTGTGGTGGTTCCTTAATCCGATGGTGATCATTGGGAGGGCAGGAGTCATATCTTCTCACCGCCCGTGTGTACCTACAGGATGGGTTGGCAGCAGGGAGGAGGGTTGAAGTGCATGGCAGCCTGGTTTTAGTAGGAAGGATTTGAATAAGTCTTCAGGGATCTCAGGAAATAAAACTTGTTTCAAAGGGAGCTTTTGAAGAACTCTTCCTTCTGAGTCATGGATATGTGGTATAAATGGGTACAGTTGTTGGCTACTTAACAACCTTATCTTCCTCACTTTTACCCAAAAGAAGACGCCAGGTACCACGCAACTCAGAGGAAGATGCACTTAGGCCCAGCTCCAGGAGAGCTGTCCTTAGTGAAAGGCTAACCTAGTCATTGATTAACAGTGACCAATCAGAATAAACAAAAGCTTAAACAGTAATTGCTTAAAATTACTTAACCAATTGTATATGGGTATATGACCCAATTTTGGCCAGTGAGAATCAGAGATGGTGCAATCACATCAGCCCCACACCTACAAGGGTTCTATACATGGGCTAATGCTATCATTGTTGCTGCCTTGAATGTCTTACTAAGTTTTGAATAGGGGCCCACATGTTCATTTTGCTCTGGGGCCCCATAAATCACGTAGCCAATTCTGACGAAAATCAAGGTGCTCGTGATGCAAAAAAATATTTCCATAAGAGACTGATAGTGGCATCACCACAGGGAGAAGGAACTGAATGGTAGGTTGAGGTTTAACGTGAAAGGCCAACACAATATACCAGCCCCTCTTGCCATTTAGGACACGGGGTGACAGTCAGTACAGAGGAAGTGCTTTGGTGGGTGCTGTGGCTTTGACCAGGGTGGGATACATTTTTATGTGGGTCTATGGAATTGTATTTCTTTTGGCTGCTCTTCCAGAGTAAAGAAAAAGGACAGGGCTGTGTAAAGTACACAGAGAAACAAACTACAATGGGTATTTCAGAGTTGGAGACGTGATAATGGCTTGGGAAATTAAAACTGTGGGTTCCTGGGTGAGTGAACAATGCTGGATTTCTTTACAAAATTCAAAGTTGCACTTTTATTTTTCTCTATTGTATAACCCACTCTTGCTTTTATTTTTCTCTATTTTATAACCTACTCCTTCATTTCAAAGATTCCAATAGGACTCTGGGAGCTGGATCAGGCTCCCACTTTCCCCTTTGGTGGGAAAGGTAGTCAGGGCTAGCTATATAACCTGTGGTTCTCGATGCAAAAGGAAAATGTGTTAATGCTTCTTTGCTGAAAAAAAAAATTAATAATTTCATGAAAGTAACAGCAGAGCATTGAAACCACGCATAGGGCCCTCCTGAGTGTGGGGCCTTTGGGGACTGGACTGTCCTGGTGGCCGGATTATGGAGTCAGCCTTCAAGCTAGCCTTCGCTGAACAAGGAGACCCTCCTCTTCACACAGGTGCCTCCTTTTAACTGGAGGAGGAGTTTGAATGTCAGCCTGTCTCCTCGCCTAGGTTCTGACGGATTCTTTTGTGCTGCAATTCTGGACTGCAGTATCAGAAAACTATGTAGACGTTAAGAAGCCAGCCTGTAGCATGTGGGAAACATTCAGGCAAGTTCCTAGATAGCCTTGTCCCAAGGCAGACAGCAAGGTGCTGACAGGCTGTATGCGGACTTCTCTTTGAGAACGGAGCCCCCCAGCTGAGGGTATGCAGGTGCTGGAGGCCCTGATTAGCATTGGCCCTTTGCCTGGCCACATGGATGTGAGTATCTTACAACAGGATTATCACCGTGGTCCCGTCCTTGTTTATGTTACTCAGTTTGCTGAGAAGAAAAGGTCTTACAAAGCACAAACAGCTAGGCAAACATTTCTCCTGACAGGCAAAGACCCCCTCTGACAGGCGAGTGTCTGGTTCCATCTCAGGATGCTGGGTGTACGCAAAGACCAACCATAGTTGAGATGACAAAGTCTTCCGCCTTATTCCAATTTCAGATTTTATCCCTTTTGGGGTGCCCTCTCTCAATCCCCCTTCATCTCTATTCTAGATTAGGTACAGTTCCTATGTGTTTCTATGGCAGAGATTCTTTGTTTATTGTTTTTTAATCTTTAAAAAGTTTTTAATAAACAGTCCATACTCACTATTATTTTGTGCTAGTTTCAAGACTCTTTGTTTTTCATTGTCATATCCTTTGTACAGTGCCTGGCACATAGTAGGTGCTCTGCGAAATGAATTAATAAATCAGTCAGTCTGTCAATATTTGCTACATTTTTTCCCTAAAGACCAGACTAATATTTTAACTAACCTAAGGTAATTATACGCCTGGGCTAGCCCATGCAGAATGGGAGATTTAAAAGAGCAGGCCAAGTTCATGAAAGCCCATTTCTTCACAAAGTTTCTAAGTTAGGGAGAACATGAATTATTTGTGAGGTACTATTTCCATGACTAAGCGTGGAGGCAGCAATTCTCCAAGCTGAATCTAGGAGTTGGGGTTAGCTGGCTGTCACCACTAACAATGATGCCACAGAAGAGTCAGCCTAGAGTAGGATAAAGGACCCTGATGTATATGTTTCTGTTCCTGAAAGCCATCCTAACAGTATACAGAATTCATTCAACTCTCCCTTTTTTGACATGACATGGTGAGAAGCAGGGTTCTCAAATGCCATTTTTCACACCAGTGTTGGCCCAATTAACGTGTTCATGAAATTTGGAGGGGAAGAACCATGAAGTAAGTTTTCTATAAAAACTAAACTAGCTTAGTTTTCAATACTATAATTTTAAGTCCTATAAATATATAAGGAAGGATACTGATATTGATCTGTGAACCCCCAGAATATGAAAACTGCAAGGACAGAGCATGGTGTTTCCCTTTATCTATTTAAATTTTTACTAAGAAGAATACTCCTTTCAAGTGTCCACCAATTTTTGTAGACTTCTGTGTGAGAGTAGTGATAATCACAGTATCCTTTGATTTGTGGATCAAGAAAATATATGTACACAGGATATGAGGATTCTTTTAAGGTTTTACTGCAACCCACCAGTGGTTTGCAGCTGATAAATTGAAAAGCACAAGTGTAGAGGATTTTAAAATCATATGAATTCTAGAACTGTATAATTCTCTCCTCCACTCAGCAACCCCATGACAATGAGCAAGCCACTTACCTTTTCTGAGGACTTACAAGAGGAATGATGTGGCACATTACCACACTGTTTTTCTAAATTGGTGCTACTGTGGCAACAAAATGGCAAATAAACAGAATTATGAAATAACAGTTAGTGGTGACAGCCAGCTAACCCCCTTCATTCCACTTTTATCTTTTCCCACCCTATGGATTCTTCCCTTATTTAGTGGATTGGGTCTTCTTAGAATTCCTGTTTATGCTAACCATAACAACATAGTGACCCAGGGCAGAATGGGAAAGGGACAGTATTTCCAATGTCATTGTACGGTCATGTCAGACTTGTTCTGCATAAATTGAGGAACAACGTTGATGTCACCTCTATGTGACATTTATCATTATGCTAGTTCCTTCTCGTTTCTTTAAACACATACATGCGTATTATTTAGGGCAATGAGAGGTGAATTTATGTCTTCTGAATTTATCCAATTTCCAAAACCAGTAAGAAAAGGGATATGATTTTCTCATTGCGGGAGAATATACCATGTGACTATGTAATTGACTACCAGGTAGTGAGATATTCAGATGATTCAGGCACCTACAGTGTGCAGAGCATACCCTTTCATGTATTTTAAAGAAATAAAAATAAGATCATATTTTCACTGGGATGGCGGAAGTAATTATGATACCTACTCCTTTTCAGAGCTGTGCAGAGTTTATGTTTTATATGTGTTATTGAGAGAATGACTTCCTCCTCCTTCTTTTTGTCAAAATTCTTTTTCTCTTTCTCCTCTTACTTCTCCCCCTCTTCCTTCCTTTTTCTCATTTCTTCTTCGTCCTCCACTTCTCATTATTGTAATATTATAATATCTGCTGTTCTGGAAACTAACCTTAGAAGTAACAACTGATGGTAGCAAAATCAAATAAATGTAAATATTGTTGATTTCATTTCTGTTCTATTTCCAGTGAGAGGTAACTAGCCAGTAAAATAACATACAAACACTACTGATGACATTTTAGAGTGGCTAATCAGAGTAGGTGCTATCCAGTTCTCTTGGTGATGAAGATTATCTAGATGGCAGTTAAGGGTGGGGAGAGGAGAGCAGTGACAGTAAGATAAGACTTGCTCTAAAGGTGACAACTGTCTTTTTATGTGAAATGCCACTCTTGGCCATCTCCTCCCATTACTATAAAGCTGTCTACCTGCCCCCTTCCCAGGGAGAAGGAGCATTTACATCAGACAATCCAGGAGAGCATCCAGATTGTTTCTAAGCTGAAAGGAATTTGTATACATCTCTTGTGGGGAAATTGTCCAATATTTTGACCTCATGGGGCTATGCACACGGTTCAAAGGGCTGTTTCCCCAGATTGCAACATGTGCTGCATAAATCATCTCATAAACTTTACTAGCTCCTTGACTCCACACCCAAATGCTAATCCACACTCAGTGTTTCCTCTCCCTTCTTGTCCCTTCCTATTTCATTTTCGTTTTCTATCTTTTTGTACTTCCTTTTCCACTCCTCTCCTTTCTGTTGAGGTCCATGGAAGAAGAACAGATACACCCACAATGTGGGAAAAGGGCTTGTAGCTCACAAGGATTTGAGGTTCCATGTCAAGAGGGAAGAACATGATGAAGCTTGCATTTCTAACGAGCTCTATACCTGCAGTAAGGACAGGGGATTCAGCAGGACTTATTGTCAGATGTGAACAGTTTAATTCAGAGTGAAATGGCAAGGTCTGGTAATTGATTGGCATGGAAATGATGAATGATTTCTAGCGCTTGGACAACTGAGTAGACGGTGGTGTCACCTGCTGGGAGAAGGAACAGTGGAGGAAGAAAAGTGCAGGGGGAATTGTTAGATTTAAGAAAAAGAAACTCTTTTGATTGACCGGCTTAAAAGTTTGGGGGTGGGGAGGAGACATCATCCTAAACATCAGTTGTTCATTGCAGTGAGGTTATGGAGGGACATTGGATGAAATGATTTACATGATGCAGACCCTGTAAGCTGTTAGCAAATAATAAAATCGCAATTATTGGATGCTTTCAATGTAAGCACTCTTGTTAATATAAAATGAACTTATTTAATGTTCTCAGCAACTCTATGGGATAGGTTTGTTTTTATTTCTCATTTTCAGCCAAGTAAACTGAGACACATCTATATCATTAACTCCCCCCTAAGTTAAACAGTTAACAAGTGGACAAAGGCAAAGTCATAAATAAAGCAGCCTAGCTCCAGAATCTGTAGTCTGAGCCATCCTATATAATAAAAGCCTAATATGTTAAGTGTCCAGTTGTCTGGTGATCTCGTCAACCAATCAAAGTGTAATATGCTAACGATATGCCAAGGCTGCTCAATCACTCGCTGTGACATGCACTGACCACCAGAGGGCAGACAACACAGGAGCTGCTGCCTGGTGGTCAGTGCACTCCCACAGGGGGAGCATCGCTCAGCCAGAAGCCAGGCTACCAGCTGACAAGCACAATGGCAGTGGCAGGAGCCTCTCCTGCCTCCTCTACAGCACTAAGGATGTTTGACTGATGGCTAAACTGTCAGTCAGACATCCCCTGAGGGCTCCCAGACTGTGAGAGAGCGCAGGCCAGGCTGAGGTACTCCCTCCTCTCCAAGTGCACAGATTTCGTGCACCGGGCCTCTAGTTATGTTATAATATCTTACAAATAAATGTGTTCCTTTTGCAATTACTGTGTACACTTTCCCCCATTGCTTCCAAAAGTGGTGTGTTTCTTTTAAAACATCCATTTTAATGAAGATTTGGAGTTTGGAAAGTTCTGGTTAATTGAGGGTTAGCCACAGTCCGTTTTAGAAGGGCAGTGCCAAATTACAAGGAGCCATGGAGTTATGGATCCACTTTGGAGCTCCTTATAAACTTGCAAAATACATCTAATCACAAAAAAATGCAAGGATTGGCAGAATTTCAAATCCCTGCCCTGTTGAGTTTAAAACCCTGACTGTTGTCAGGTGTGAGCTGCTATTTGTCATGGATTCTTTGGCTTTAGACAGAGGCCTTGACGTTGCAGCCCTGGGCCAGGCAGACCTTCATTGAAGAAAAGCAGTGTTAGACATTTTCCCACTATTAACCCCGCCAACCCTTCTTGTATCAGAGCCAGGTCAAACTTGTACACATGGCTTTTCAAAAGTTGGTTTGAACTTCTAATTAACCACACTCCTGAAATGTTGAAACCCTGATTATTGTTTGGTGGAGCCCTAATACTAGAATGTACCCAAATAAAAAGGGAAATCTGCAATGTGCTTAGAGGCTTAACTTGTCTGGATTCTTTTTTTTTTTTTTATTCCAACTGCATCTGTAATTACGAACTTGTTTTCACTCATGTTTCTACTAAGGCAAAACTAATCAAACCAGAGACTAAATAAAATTATGCGTGTTTCTAGGACTGCAAACTCTTTAAGAATGCTTTGTGATTACATACTGAGCGCCCATATGAGCTTCACACACACACATGTGATACCACTCACTGAGATAGGGCATGTAGAGGGTCAAATTTAGGGGAGGATCATTTGCTAAGCTATGTATATAGTTTGTAATCCTCATACAACTTATGCATAATTAGTTTCCTCATCTGTTCATGAATACATTGGCAGTTAACAGATTTGGGTCTTTTGTTGAAGGTCTTTCAACTAGAAAGTATTAAAACCGAGATCTGAACCCTGCTTAGGCTTTGTGATCAAAGCTTGCTTTATTTCTATTAAAGAATGTGACTTTTCGGTTCCCACCTCATTTCACTTTTAAGAATATGGTTCCACCAAACTTCATATTCCCAAGTATCCCAGTATGCCTATGCTAGGATACTTGGGAATATGAATAGAACATTTCTATTCATATTTCTATTCTATTCATTGAGTGTCAACCTACGAACCAGGAGGTCACGGTTCATTCAATTCTTAGTCAGGAAGCAGATCAATGATTCTCTCCCTTCATTGATGTTTCTGTCTCTCTCTCCCCCTCTGTCTTCCACTCTGAAATCAATAAAAAATATAATTTTTTAAAAAAAGCAGAGTATGCCTGGGACAAATGATGATATCAAAGTGGTAAGTGCACCAGAAAGCCTAAGGTCTGCAACTAAGTTGGGGATGTGAGTTTATGGGTTTTAAAGACAAATAAAGCAGTCTACTCCTAGATTCTGAAGGAAGCAAATGCAATTCCTTTCTGGAGGAAGTATCCCTAATTTAGACCCTCAGTATACACAGAGATCAAGCTCAACAAAATATGAGTGCAAATAAATAAATACATACATATATAAATAAATGAATCAGGTCACACACACACACACACCACTAAGGAAAGTCAAGAGAAAGGAGAAATAAGAAAATGATAAGCTTTATTTGTAGGCTTAAAGTGGAAGAAGGGCACTATTTTTAAGTAATGATAAGAGATTAAAAATACTCATTTATTTTCACTTTTTTATGAAACTCCAAGAAAATGATAAGAAGAGATGTTTTGGTTTACTTGGTTTTGTTTTTAAGATATGCACTCATAGGGATAAGAATGAAAAAGGAAATCTTGGGAACCTGAAGAGCAGATAACCCTCTGTTACTGTCTTAGCAAATCTGAAAAATGGAATCCTAAGACAGTACTGGCAGGCCTATCTCTGCCACTGAGGGATACATCAGACCCATATGCCATCGAATAATTACCCTAACACTTAAGGTTTTTTTATGTTATTTCACTTATTTGATCATTTATTGAAAATATATTTTTATTCATTTCAGAGAGAGAGAGGGAGAAGGAGAGAGAGAGAAATATCAGTGATGAGAGAGAATCATTGATCAGCTACCTTCTACACACACCCTATTGATCATTTCTTCTAATTCATTATCCACCCCCTTTTTTTTTTTACTTTTAACTATGTCCTGCTTAACAACTAACAGTTAAATTGATTTATCATTCCACCTTCCAATGTGCCTTCAGAACTTTTCCCTTCTACTTACCCAATAAAATCTCAACCCTGAATATATTCCACCAAGAGCTTGCTCCAGCGCTGGACCTACTTAAACAGGTCTGTTCAAGATTGTGATGAACCATGGTAGTGTGACCTCCTATAAATTTATGATCACCAAACTCAGATAGGCCCATTGTAATCCTTCTGTGTTTCTAGGGTCAGTTCACTTTGCCTCTTTCAAACTACTCTTTCAAACTTCACTCTCCTCAAAGCTCCATCAGGCTCACCTCCCCACTTAATCTCAGCAGCACATACACCTTACTCAAAGTATAGCTACCAAACTGATTCCCATCAACATTAAAAGACCCCCAGATCTCTCTCATCTTAAAACAAACTCCAGCAACTTCCCTCCTTCTGCAGTTTATCATCCTATGGTTCTTCAATAGTTTAAGATCAAATTCTTGAAAAATATTTCTATCTAATTATCTTCATTCTCTCCAAATCCCTGTCAGAACCACTATAGTCTGGTTGTGACCTCACTATGGTTACCAGCATCTTTTCTGCTGCCAAATTACAGTTATTTTATTTATTTATTTATTTATTTATTTATTTATTTATTTATTTATGTATTTATTTAGAGAGAATGGAAAGGAGGGGGGAGAGAGAAAAAAACATTGATGAGAGGGAGAGACATCTATTGGTTGACTCCAGCATGTGCCTTAAACAGGGCTGGGGATCAAACCTGCAACCCAGGTACATGCCCTTGACCGGGAATTAATTGGAACCCACAACCCTTCAGAGTGGGAGCTGACACTCTAACCATTGAGAATACCTGCCAAGGCTAAAAGGTTATTTTATTGCCTTTTTATTTTGAAATTATTTTAGATTTAGAGAAAAATAGCAAAGAGAATACGGGGTTTTGTGTAACCTTCACCCGGCTTCCCCTAATGCTGGCATCTTGTATAACCATGGAACAATTATGGAAATTAACAGTAATACAAGCCTGTTAGCTAAACTGCTGACTTCCTTGGATTCCACTAGTGTTTTACCGATTCCCTTATTTTGTTCCATAATTCAATCTACAGCCGACACATTGCATTTAGTTGTCATTTCCCAGTCTTTTCCCATCAGTGGTGGTTTGTCAGTCTCTCTGTGCCTTTTCTGACTTTGACTCAGTTATTTGGAAGTTTGTTTCTCAGCGTGGGTATTCCTTCATGAGTATGCCTTTTATAAGATTGCCACAGCAGTGAGGCAGTCCCCTGATAGGGGCTTAATCACAAGGAACAACAACAGCCTATAATTATTGGAATCGAGGGTCTAGAACAGTGATTGGCAAACTCATTAGTCAACAGAGTGGCAAACCTCAGCATGCCTCGCAGGCCACAGGTTGCTGACCACTGCCTTAGTGCATCAATTGGTTAACATTGACCAATTGATTAAAGAGATCTCGGTATTATATTACAATGTTTCCCTTTGGAAGTAATAAATATCTTGGGAAGATATCTTGAGATAATGCAAATATCCCATTTCTCCTCAAACATTTGCTCATTATTTTAATAAAAATTTTACTCTCTTCTTTATTAAACTAAGGCAGGTCTGCCATATCTAAAGCACTCCCTATGGCCACCTTTCAGTTCAGGCCATGGTTTAGCCAATCTGACAAATGGACTGTTAGAACTCCTCCTAACCTCTCTGAGCTGCAGCATTAAATGCAGAATCTCCACTAAATCTTTTTCACACTATATATACTTTTCTTAAGTATCCAATATAATTTAGTTCAACCTTCTCCAGTTTTCCCATCTGAAGCGTAAGGAAAATGAAATAATCTGTATCACAAGAGAGTTTTAAAATTATATGAAATTTCATGAAAACTCACTGTCATAGGCACTCAATAACTGTTTCTTATTATTTTGCTTATTGTTGTTTTTAACCCGATCATAGCTTTATAGTTATCTTAACAGGATAACTCCAAAAACCTAAGTTCCAGATGTTTATTAAACTTCTAGTTTAGCATCTTTGCCTTGATATTGCAAAGGCACATCTAGTCAACATATCCAAAGCCATTGTCATTGCTTTTGCCCCAAATCTCTTCCAGGTTTCTTGATTCAAGTAGAGGGCATCCCATCTTTCTAGTTTTGTTAGATAGGAACATAGTAATTATCCTTCATGTTGTTCTTTCCATTGCTATCTACATAGACTCTAATACCTCATTCTGTTTTGTTTTATTTTATTTTTTTACTCTTTAAACATTTCATTCATCCATCCACATATTTCTGTTCCTGTGACTACTGTCCCCAATCAGGTTTCCATCAACTTTCTCCTGGACCATTTCTATATCCTACAAAGTAGTCTACCCACATCTGTAGCTTTCTCCAGTTTATTGTCTAAATTGATCTTTTACTAAATAAGGCTACTAGTCTGTATATTTCCTTGCTTTAAATTGAAGGTGAACAAGGTTATTCTGTGCAGTGTTAGATAGCAAATATATACAGTATATGGTGTTGTGTTGCAGCTGCTTAGCATTTTCACTGTAGCAAGGAATTATAGTTGTGTTTCAATAAAACTTTATCCACAAAACCAAGGTATGAGACCAATTTGGTTTCTGAAAAATGAGAAATCTGAAACAAGTGGTAGCTGGATGGAATGTAGAAATAACAGACATCAACCAAGACTCCAGTTGTCAAGGACACCTACATTTCTGGTCTGAGCAGTGGAAGGAAAAATATTCAACATTGCTGCCACCTGGTGCACCAGACAGGTGTGCTGTAGCCACAGCTGTGGCATGCGTGAAGCCACCAGACTGCCAGAAGGTGGGGTCTTTGGGAACATACGAATCCGAGGTTAGGTGTGGATAAAATATGTTTAAGAAATAGGGGGAGAGGTCCTGGATGCAGTGTTTGATCTCTAAATGCTTTCCTACAGAAGTTTTGTCAACTTTACATTATCATTCTGCAACTATTTTATGGTTAGTTAGTTACCTTTTCTTAAATTTTGCCATCAACACTATTGGTAGAAATGTGTGCTTAACAAATATGCATGTTAAAAAATTTAGTGCTCAATTGCTAGTTCCCAAGATATATTGGTAATTAACATATAACTTGCACAAAATATTTGTCAACATTCATCACTTATCACAAGGACATAGTTATATGAGTGACAGAAACAATGAAAATACATGCTGCTGAATTAGTGGCAGTATCTACAGTACTTTAACATGTATTAATTATTCAGGACAAATACAGAAACTAAGTCCAAAGGAGAAAGTTTAACAAGTGAAATTGCAGAAAATGCATTTAAGTATCACACGATGAAACCCAAATTTTTTAATGAATTTTTACTTCCAAGTCTGTTTGTTTTATTCCCAAGCTCCAAAGTGAGGTCATATTTCTTATTTGTTAACTCCATCAGAAGAATCTTCAGCTTAAATGATAACAGTGTTCTCCGATATTTCAGTTAGAAACACCAATTAATTCTAATTGTTTTTGTAACATTCATGGAATCAATGAAGCTTTGGAAATAAACGGCCAACAATGAAACATAGGGCATTATTGTGAAGACTGTTGTAAATTACAGTGAAAATCTAAAACTGACAATGAAATCATTTGACTTTTTATTAATATGCAAATTTAAACTTTGGGGAACACAGCTTAATCTTAAAGAATAGAAATATGTTTGGCATTAGTTAGCTATGGATTACACAAAATTAATAAATTTTGTAACTTAATAAAAATTAAAAATTTAATAACATTTTCTTTTTAAATTCCTTTTAAAAAGCAACAGGCTTGTTATCCTAATGAGAATTAAAGCTATTTTCAACACTTTAAATTCCTTTACATAAGCACAGTTAGGGTGAAATACAGTTAACTGAAATACAATGCTTTTTAAATACAGCTGTTATTAATGGCAAAGAAAATAAAACAGCTCAACATGGCAGTATAAAATTTCTCTCTTTGCTGCCCATTATCAACTGTAGTAATATTTAACTACTTTATAAATGAGTTTTCTGGATTTTGATTACATTTTTTCTAATTAGTTAGAAATAATCAAAATATTCAATAAATGGACCTCTGACCCCAAATATGATGGAGTTAACTACATTCTATAGGAATTATTCTTTGATCAGAAATAAAAGAAAAGCAGAAAAAAATATATAGAAGGAACTTTGTTTTTGGACACTGGGCAACAGGCAGTGAAGGCCTGTGATCCTCTGGGGAAACAAACAAGGAAAGAGAAATAAACAAAAGGAATCCTGTAATTGCCAGAGTTTACTAATGAGAGGCAATTCCCAGGCTGCCTCATAGGGAATCCAAGGAGAGTCCAATGGTTTTTCTGAGTTGAAGATCAAGTGATCAGAATTTGGAGAGATTGAGATGACTAGAATTTGTGAGGTAGAATATTTGAGATGAAGTTGCTAGAAAGGGCTCCATGTATCTGTACAGATGTTCCTTAAACCTTTATCTTACTTATCTCTACGTTCATGAGGTGAAACACCACAAGCAACTAACCAAAGGAAAACAGTAAATTAAACAATTCAAGGTATTTACACAGAATTGGAACTAGTTTGTATTCTTGCTGGCCAGAGTGGAGAGACCTTGTAATGCACAAGGCATCATATCGTATAGAGACATCACAATGGTTTCATCTTAGTTGTAGGGATAAATCAGCCTTATGCCACAGCCTGCTCTGATGCCGCCCTAACAGAGTACAAGCAAGCCTCCAAAGGACCATACTAATTGCAAGTAATTTACAAGTCCAACAATTTCAAAGAACACTACAAAATTCAGCAACCAACAGTGTTCCAGTTGCCAGTGTCAAGAATCCAGATAAAAATTACCAGCCATGACATGAAGTAGGAACATAAGACCTGCGACTACAAGAGAAATCAATGAACAGAAACTGACCCAGAAATGCAAGGTCTGATGGAATTAGCAGACAATAATATTAAATAGTTACTTTTACTCTGAAGAGGAAAGTGCACACATAATGCAGAGAGATTAAAAACATAAAAACCGCCGAAACCGGTTTGGCTCAGTGGATAGAGCGTCGGCCTTTGGACTGAAAGGTCCCAGGTTCGATTCCCATCAAGGGCATGTATCCTGGTTGCGGGCACATCCCCAGTAGGGGTCGTGCAGGAGGCGGCTGATCGATGTCTCTCTCTCATCGATGTTTCTAACTCTCTATCTGTCTCCCTTTATTCTGTAAAAAATCAATAAAATATATTTTTAAAAAATAAAAACAATAAAAACATAAAAACCAAGGAAATGCAAGTTTTAGAAATGAAAAGTACAGTATTTAAAATAAAATTGTGTAACCTGGAAGGACAAAGCTTATTATACATACAATACAAAAACCATAAAAATCAAATAAAAATGACATTGAAGAAGTAATAGAAACTATTTATATAGTATATCAGCAATATATTGGAGAGCATCTATCAGTATAACATAGCTATAGAGTCCCAGAAAAGGTTGTAGTTGGGGGGAATATTTGGAGAACTAATAGAAAAGGGTTTTATAAATGTGATGGAAAACTACAAATCCACAGATCTGTGACACTCTATGAATCTCAAGCAGAATAAACATGAATAAAATCATACTGAGGAACCTCCTAATGAAATCTTAAAAGAAACCAGAGGGAAAAGGAAATCATATTACATACCAGGAAAAAGATAGAGATGATAAAATACAGATAAGAAATGTTTTGAATCTCAAAAGTATGTTAAGTGAAAGAAGCCAGATATTAAAGACTGGTTCCATTTATATGAAATTCTAGAAAAGGCAAAAGTACAGTGGCTGAATTTCAGTGATTATTAGGGGCCAAGAAGGAGAGTAAGAAGTTGACTCCAAAGGCCAAAAGGAACTCTTTGTGGTGAAGAAAATATTATATATTTTGACTGTTGTAGTGGTTATATGACTACACACATTTGTCAACATGCATAATAACCTGCCCTTAAAATTGGCAAGTTTTACTGACTGTGAACTGTACCTCAATGAAGCTGATAAAAAATAGTCATGAAATGAAGCAAAAATATCACTGTCAAAGGGAAAACTTTTGGTTGATGTGTTATTTCTAACACCTATGTCAGCAACTACCTATTTTTTTAATTCTTCATTTTTTAAAGTATTACATGTAGTATTACATGTCTCCTTTTTCCCCCATTGACCTCTCCCCAGCCACCACCACCCCTTGGCTCATGCCTTCACCCCCTAGTGTCTGTGACCATTGATGCTTATATGCATGTATATACATCTTTTGTGTGTATACTCATCCTCCCACCCGCCCCTGCCTTCCCTCTGAAGTTTGATGGTCTGATCGATGCTTCTCTGTATCTGGATCTGTTTTTGTTCATCAGTTATGCCATTCATTACATTCCACAAATGAGTGATATTTATCTTTCTCGGACTAGCTTTTTTTTTTTTTTTGCTTAACATAATTCTCTCCATGTCCACCCATGCTGTTTTCAAATTGCTCATTACCAGGAACATGATTTACACGGAAGTCTGATTGTATGAAACCTGCAAAGCATCCTCTCCTGGCTCCTATCTGATTCCGTGACACTCCATTTATGGCCCCACCTCTCTAGACTTTCTGCATTCCATTACCTAGTTTTTACCTATATTTTAGACTCATTCTTTGGTTTATCTTTCACCAGACAAAACACAAAGGCAGAATAATGAAGGCTGATTGTCCAAAAGAAAAAAAAAAGTGGTGAAAAGGGGGAAAGTTACACAGTAGGGAAAATGAATAAAGATAGAGGATATGACCAAAGAGGGAGTGTGCCTGGCCGGTTTTAGTATTTTTATTTTTATTTTTTTATATATTTTATTGATTTTTTACAGAGAGGAAGGGAGAGGGATAGAAAGTCAGAAACATCGATGAGAGAGAGAGACATCTATCAGCTGCCTCTTGCACGCCCCTTACTGGGGATGTTCCCACAACCATGCCCTTGACCGGAATTGAACCTGGGACCTTTCAGTCCCCAGGCCGACGCTCTATCCACTGAGCCAAACCAGTTTCGGCTCTGGCCAGTTTTAATGGAAAACTCTTTTGCCAGCTTTATTACTAGTGGCGGCTGGCTACTAATATTTTTTAAATATATTTTATTGATTTTTACAGAGAGGAAGGGAGGGGGACAGAGAGCTAGAAACATCAATGAGAAACATTGATCAGCTGCCTCCTTCACACCCTCTACTGGGGATGTGCCCACAACCAAGGTACATGCTCTTGACTGGAATCGAACCTGGGACCCTTGAGTCTGCAGGCCAACGCTCTATGCACTGAGCCAAACTGGTTAGGGGCAAGGTTACTAATATTTTACTTTATGAATAGCAGGTCCTGAAAACTCTATTAATAAACCTTGGTTCAGTTCTCTTATGTGCTAATAGGCATATTATTCCCATGTCAATTTATATGATTTTATTGCTTACATGCCTGAGAGAAAAAAATTATACCCATTGTGTGAAAATATAACCCATAAATTATGGGGTTTGAATTGGCTGCATATTTCAATCTGTGCTATGCATACTTTAATTATTCTCCTTTACAGATAGAGATAGTGGTTTATAAATACATTATTAATGCAGAATATTTCCCTTGTTTTTATAGGCTTTGCCAGAGGCCATATTGAATTTAAAGTTTAGGGTTATTTCTGAGTCAAGAACCTCATATACATCTGGATAAAAGCCAAACTTCTAATATTTATTCTTAACTTAGCAGGATATTTTATACACATTATGTTTTATTCAAAAAGGTCTCGGCCATTTAAAAATTATTGTACTACTCACATACATAAAGGTCATGTCAGTCATTCTGCTGAGAGATTGTTATTGATGGTTCATACCTTCTGTCCTGATTGTATTTTGGGATAAAGATGTTTGTTTTGTATTATAACCAAGAGATCTCTCTTTGAAGAAAAAACAAATTAAAGCAATGGTTATTCTAGATGTGCCATGTTATCTACTTGCTGACCTCTTCAAGGGTCAATAAACCAATTGAAAAGTAAGATTTTCTGCCATAATAAATTTATTATAATATCCAAGAGTGGTTCATAACATGAGATCAAAAGAATCAGAGAATCAGAGCAGAAAGAGACCTTTCATTGTTATCACCCAGCCTATCATTTTATAATTATGCAAAATGTTTCCCAGAGTGACCAAAATGCTTTTTCTGGGACTCATGAGGACTCTCCAATCTGAAAATCATGACTTTTAGTTCAGGGCTCTATTTTTGATGGACTTCTTATTAATATTCTTTAATGCGCATTTGTCTCCAGTTTTATATGAGCTTTATCAGTGACTTTTACCAGGTAATCATGTGCTTGCAATAGTATTAGGTTATGAGAAAGAAACAGCAAAAAGATTAGTCTCAACATGATTGTCTCATTTGGTGCCAGAAACCCATGCCATTAAGCCAATAAAAGGTAGATCGGCCAAGGCCGGTTTGGCTCAGTGGATAGAGCGTTAGCCTGTGGACTCAAGGGTCTCAGGTTCGATTCCGGTCAAGGGCATGTATCTTGGTTGCTGGCACATCCCCAGTAGGGGGCGTGCAGGAGGTGGCTGATCGATGTCTCTCTCATTGATGTTTTTAACTCTTTATCCCTCTCCTTTCCTCTCTGTGGGAAATCAATAAAATATATTAATAAAAAAAAGGTAGATCGACTGAGTCATATATCGAAGGAAAGGGTGACTGTCATTACCAAAGGTGATTCCTTTGTAAAGAGTATATATAATTCTTTTGCAATGTGTCAAATTTTTAAGTTGGGATTTCATATTCTGAGTCTATCTCTATTTTTATATGTAGAAGGAGGAGGGCAGAGGAGGACAAAATAATGGACAGCCACAGAATACAAAGAGACATTTTGGAATCAGGCAGTCCTAATGGAGGGTTTCAGCTCCTCTGCTTGCTAGCCATGGAATCTTAGAAAACAAAAATTATCCAGCATTGCCTACAAAGTCATGAGGATTATTGAAATTCTAAATATGAAAACACCTAGCACAGTCCTTTGCACATATTCAGAGCGCAGTCATAGCAGTTTCTCTCTCCTGTAATGTTTATAACATAATTTAACCCACAAAACACCAGCCCCCTGTTTGTCAGGGCCCATGTTAGTCACTCCAGAGAGAAAGGAAAGCATGCCATCTAGCATCACCAGCTTCATAAGCTAAAACAGTTCAATAATGGTACTTTTTTAAAAAACATATTTTTATTGATTTTTTACAGAGAGGAAGGGAGGGATAGAAAGAAACATCGATGAGAGAGAGACATCGATCAGCCACCTCCTGCACACCCCACACTGGGGATGCGCCCACAACCAAGGTACATGCCCCTGATCGGAATCGAACCTGGGACCTTTCAGTCCACAGGCCAACGCTCTATCCACTGAGCCAAACCGGTCTCGGCAATAATGGTACTTTTTGAAACTCAGTACAACTGAATGCACTTATAAGCAGAACACAGCATTTCGAACCAGAGCAAGATTATAATACAGAGTGACCTGGAGAAGTTAGGGTCTTGTCATGGAACTGTCGATTCAGGGTCATCTTTCAAAGTTGAGAGAGGTGGCAGGGAGGGGGGAGGGACTAAAGAATAAGCCAAGGTACATTTTCATTGCCTACCTCCTAAACCTCTCTTTAGTCCCTCCTTATTTCTATTGTGTCATTTCCTTTTCATTTAGAAATCATTTCCCCCTGGACTTTTGCCAAGATGTGAAATTGGTTTCCTGTCACCACTCTCCCCACCTTCTAATTCTATCATCCATGATCTCTCCAAAAGGTCCTGTTACAAACTTAAACTTGATTCCCTATCTCTTCTCCTTAAAATGGCCCTCACACCCACAAGGTGAAGTCCCAAATCATTGGCATCTTATTCATGATTGTGTGTTAATCACCGAGCAGTATCATTCATCACATCCAGACCTTTTCTATGTTCCAGTTATGCCTCGCAGTGGACTTTGTACCCCAATAATCTACAGAAACTCTAGTTTCTGCTTATTTGTATACAGTGTTTGCTTTTCCAGGGATACCTCATCATTACCACCTCCTTCTCTTTCAGCTTGACTAAATTCTGATGGTCTCTCAAATACTCAGTCAAGTGTTATTTTTTCTGGCAAGTCTTCTCTCACCTTCCCGTCATCATTAAGTATATGTTCTACTTATTTCCTCTCCGAAACACATGCGTCCTTTTTACACAAAATTGTCATTGTGTATTTACTAAAAACGCCATTTCAACTTGACCATGAGTTGCTTGATGCTAGGGAAGCATCATTGTGTCTGAAACATCTGACACAGCCTTAGCTTTCAAAAAATAGTTTGTGAGTTCATTCATAGTTAAAGCTGCTGTGATGTGGTCCAGATTGAAGGCTTTATGATTCCCAGGCTTTGGTCAGAGCAGGTGATCAGAACAGTAGACAGTTATGGCAGAAGCTGAGGGGACTGGGTCTCCTTCCCGACAGGACATTCATTTCTCTGAAGCAGGAAGATGAGGAAGGGACAATCATGAAATGTTAGTAAGAGGTGGAAAGGGTTCGAGGCCAGCCCCTTTCTCTGAGAAGCCAAGATAAAGTGCCGGAGAGCGTTGTCACCATGAGGTGGTGCTGGGCCCAAAACCCAGTTACCTTTCTTTCCAACCCAGTGTTCATCCACTTGCCTTTCTTCTCTCGTGGAACTTGTTATGTTTTTTGTTGTTCTCTCTCTCTCTCTCTCTTTCTCTCTCTCTCTCTCTCTCTCTCTCTCTCTCTCTCTCTCTCTCTCTCTCTCTCTCTGTGTGTGTGTGTGTGTGTTGTAACAAAGAAAACAATGTATGCCAACTCTCTGCCTAATTGCTCAGGCTGGAGAGGTAGTTCTAACCCGGTAAGGGGTGACAAAACACTTGCCCCAAAATAGCTTAGGGGCTGCAAGAAGGTCATTAACTCTGCTCTTTCATATTTATCCCACGGGCATGTTCTCATGAAATGACCTCCTATTTTCCTCTCATTCTCCTTCCCTGCCTCAAGAAAGAAAGAAACATCCCTGTGACATATGGAAAGGTTCCAACGTCAGCCAGTGCATATATTAAAGTTTTAACTCAATTATTGTTCTAGTACACACCCTGGGGTTAAGAAAGAAAGAACATCCAGGACTAACAAACCTGATTGTTCTGGCAACGTTGCCATTCGATTCATGCTGGCATTTCTGGGCTTTTCTTTTCCTTTAATATTCCAACCTCATTAAAAAAAGTTAATGGCTCAAGTAGCAATTTTCAACATTACTATTTCATTCAGTTTCTCCCCAAGACTTCTACCTCCCAGTCTCTTGAGGTTTTCCCAGGGGGCACAGTGCCCAGAATGTGCTTCGTTAGTTGCAGAGACAGCTGTCAATCCGAGAGTGAGTTCATTAGACCTCGATTATCCCTCACTTCTTACCTTCTGAGCAAGGCAGAGACTCCAGGTTGGGAATATGAGCCCTTCACCATTTGGCATTCTTAGATCGAGTCAAAGTCTTCATCGTAACAGTTAAGAAACCAAATTACAGCCATGTATAGCATGGTGAATTTTAACTTCACAGCTACTCTGAGTTGGACCTAGATGAGTGTATTCTGATTAATACTGTTCTAGCTAAAATGCCAATGAAGTTTGATGCATATGTGTGTGTGTGTGTGTGTGTTTCCCTAGGCAAGTACTGGAAGTCCGTAAGGATGGTGGCTGTGCCAAGGGGCTGTACCCTGGCTGGCACTCAGTTGCAAGAGGAGACAGACACCGTTTCTGCCCTCGCCTCCCTGACGGTGGATGTGGAACAGCCTTTCGCGCAAGAAGAGAGCAGGTATGGATCCCGCATGGGGGAATCATTAAGGTCAGTCATCTCCAGGCTCATCATTCACATTCCTGAACCCCTCTCCTGACTTGCCTTCACCTGTGCCCTCCCCTTCCACCTCCTGTCTGCTCCAAAGCCACAGATGCCCCAGCACATGCTGTCCGCTGTCAAGAATTCATTCATTTGTTTCCTTCTTCCTGGGAAACATGAGCTGGAGCATGTGGTTGCAGTTCACAGCAAAATGGCAGGGATGAGATAGATGGTGAGAAAAATCACCTCTTGTTGGATAATTTCATGCAGATTATTATGGGAAGAGCTGCTTATGGGCTTACCTTCTATCGCTCGTTATCTGTGTTTTTCCAGATGTTCTTTTCTTTTATCCTTTTACTGATATAACCAAAAGAGAGCAGAAGCTGGAGGTATTGTTAGAGAGTGGGATTGCCTGTATACATACAAGCTCTTAGATGACTGTCGTGGAGTTGCAACAATTACATAAAAATGGGAGTGGCCTCCAACGGAGAAAGAAATGTGTGTAAACGAAAAGTGTGGACATGGGTCTGATTTTATTTCCCAGTATGATAAGAAGGGATTGATTTCAGTTAGTCTTCATATGAATGAATAGAGCTTTCTGGGGCCGGGCCGGGCCGGGGGGTGGGGGGGAGGAGGGTGGAATAAGGTTGACATACTAGTAAGAATGCATTTGCTTATTTTCCTTTTAAGAAATGTGATTGGTTTATGCATTTTGGTGTTCATCGCATTATCCTACAGACCATGCTATAGGCAGAATTTCTTTTGAGTCTACTCTGACCAAAGACACCACAAATGTCCACCCATTAATACGGTGCTTTCTACAGCTGACTTCACAGCCCCAGTTCCTCAGTTTGAACAGTTTGCACTTGAAAATTACTTCTGAGAATGCAATCCAACTCCCTCTGTAAATAACATCACCATTAATTACACCGATCCTGCTACTAGTACATACGCTGGCAATTTTCCCAAGAATGCACAAATTTGAACAGTTTTAGCTTGCTTTCTTTTACTGAGCACTCAGAGTTTAATGGATTTAACATCTTGTTTTGGTCAAGAGCAGGAGATACATTGAATAGGGGATTTCACTTTTATTTTTTCTTACCATAACCACTTAAATAACAGATTACCAGCAGGGAAAGAGAAGTCACACAGTACTATATTAACAGGCATCATCATATGGGTATCTGGAACATAAGGGAAAACTTATTTTACGTCTTTGATAATATGAACTAACCCCCTGCCGTTCCCAGCTAAGAACTGAACCAAGTTCATAATCCAAAGGTGTTGCAATTATTCCCAAGGCCAAATCCAGTTAGTGTCTGTCATTTGAGGGCTATAAAACTGAGGGAACTAGCATCTGTTAGTGTTGGATAATAAAAAGAGAATAGCATTGCTTGAGAATTCATTTAATATAGAGAAATGAAGCTAAATTCCAGCCTGAGTGAAATGAATTATAAGTAATTTTGCCCTTTAAATTTCAGAGTTTGGGATAATTAAGAATAACCATGCCCAGGCTGGGTAGCTCAATTGATTGGAACATCGTCCATACACCAAAAATTTGCAGGTTCAGTTCCAGGTCTGGACACATACCTAGGTTTTGGGTTCAATCCCCAATTAGGGCACATACGGGAGGCAACCAATCTATATTTCTTTCTCACATCCATGTTTCTCTCTCTCTCGCTCGCTCTTGCTCTTGGTCTCGCTCTCTCGCACTCTCACGCTCTTTCTCGCTCTCATAAATAAGAACATATCATGAGGTGAGGATTAAATAAGTAAATCAAATTAATTTTTAAGAAAAAATAATCAGTCAGGTTATGAGCCCTACATAATGAAAAAGTCTTAGCACTTTGGCAGGATTTAGCTCTGTGCGAGTTCTAGTTTACCCAGGTAAACAGGATGCCTGACTTCTGCTAATCCACAGGGACTCAGCCCTGGCTTCAGTTCACAGTGATTTTTTTAGCTCCATGTCATGGCAGAGAGAGAATGGGAATGTTTTGACATAGAGGGAAACAGAACTGACATTTGCTGCCTCAACTCTTATTTATTTATCAGTTTTAGACAGACTGTATCAATTTTGATTGATTTCTCTTGTGGGAAAGAAAATGGTTTTGCTTGAAATATTTTCTATGGCTTTGAACTCACCGTTTCAGCAGAGGAAAAGAAAAATTATTCTAGAACTGGCTTTTGCATTTCTATTGAACCATGCATGGATTTCATCAGAGTCAGAGAGAACCTTGAAAGCCACGGAGCATTGATTCCTTTTCAGGGGATACTATCTGAATTGTCCCCCAACTCCTATAGGAAAGATAACTTTCAGAATGAGATAGAAAGGTGGCTATATTGTCGGGCCTTTGTTATGAATGCAATGTTCTAAGTGCACAGGAAATTGAAAAATTAGAAAAATCAGAGAGTTAAATGGATGGAAAAGGGTGAAGGCAAGATTCTTTTTATAGGCTATTCTTGCCAGTTATTTTGGAGGATATATTGGTGTTTGGAGTGAGATGACTCATTTTGTACTAAGATTTTGGGTAAAGCAGCTCTTTTCCTGGCCAACTCATATCTGACTCATTTACCACTAGTGAATAAGGGATAAAATGCTCCTGGCTAAGAACCATTGTAAGTATTTTTTTTGTTCATTTTTCTTGGATGGGGGATGGGGGTGGAGATGACAACACAGAGCAAAACAGTCATTTCATTTTTATAACTTATTAGTGGACCGTGAAGATTACATTATTAGAAAACGTTGATATTTGGGAATGATTGACTGAAATACAGTTTTCAAAACCTAATTTTCAGATGGCAAAGAACTTGAGTGGCAAAAATGATTGGCGGATCAGCAAAAGTAAAACAAAAACAAAACATGAAAAAAAATTAAGTGGGCCAGGTCATATGCTCAAAGAATATTAAGCCAATAGGTCTGGTCATATACAGCATGTTGTTTTTAAAAGAGAGTTGTGATCTTAGGGTTTTTTTTTTGTTGGCCAGGAGAGTGTATCTTTAAAAGATTACAATTTGAATTGGTCAGATATGTGTTTCAAATGCTTCTGCTTTGAAAAGGTCAACGTAGTATTAGGTTTATTCTTGGATATCTGTTCAGAATCTGTTGAAAATCAAGAAAAAGGTTGCTCTGTCAAGTAAGACTTCAGGATGTTCAACTATAGAGTTATTGGAAACACAACTGAAAGTTAGGTTTATCAAATGTGAGTCTGACCTATTGATTATAACATGGATCGTGTTATGTTTCCTTAGTACAGTCTGATTTGGTTGTTTATGTAATCATTTCATCTTCAAATTCAGATAACTTCTCTCATGAATGAGATGGTTTCAAATCATCATATAGTATAAAAGCATGAGAAATATATGACAGGCCGTTTTGCATCTTGAGTAACTATCTTATTCATGAGTATGAAAAACAAGTGTAACCATACACTGGAAAACCCCAAGTATCATTTGCTTTAGCTTCAAATAGCCTATCTGGAGTGCCAAGGACATTGATAAGCCCACTTTCCTATATCTGAAGATTTATATAGAAATACAGGCCACTGTTAAAAATACACATTCATGGCTAATGTCTAATATATTTAGAATTATCAACTTCGTTTTCCATTCTTTAGGCGTGTGTCTGCAAGGCTTATGGACACTAAAATATTGCCCGAAGTATGCAAGTTTCTGACTTTCCTCTATGATACCATTATTTTGAGGACTCGTTTATCTAACTACACAAACATACCAATATAAATTTTATTCTTCATTTTCATCCAAGGTCAGCAAATCCATAGTTGAAAGGTGGGCTGAGATTTGGAAATTCCTGGGAAAAGGAAGGATAGCCTGTCCCTTATTATCTTTTTCCTCCTCTTCCTGGGACCATCTGTTTAATCTCCGTTTTCAGTGCTGAACAGGCAGTCTTGCAACATGTGTGAAGTCTGACTTAGTGTTTTCACAGCTCTCGTCTTACAATTTCAGAGGAAGAACAGAGTGTGACTCTACAATCAGCTGGCCTAGATAATAATAATCTCTAACTTAATAACTGTTTGGTCGGGGGCAACCTACTTGTCTCTCTGGGCTTGATTTTCTTTGTCTTTAAAATGAAGGGAAAATTTCCCAAGGTTTTGAGAAGGAAATGACACAAATACCTCTTAAGAACTTACCAGAGCACTGGACACATAGTAAGAACTCAGTAAAGGTTGGTTTTTATTATTGTTTTCTATCATATTTCTTATTCTTCACTTTGCTCTATATTTTCCCTCCTTTAATACATCATTCATCATCATGATCTATAATACTAGGATATAGCAACTGGACCTGGGCATCTATATGTTTAACAGTTCATAGGTTAAATCAATAGAATAGTCATGAAAACCAAGATTTTAACAAATAATCACTAAGCAATAAGTTGTTCAGTTAACTAATCTGTGGTTAGCTGATTTAAGAACTTTCACAATGCCAGATACATTGTAGTTAATAAACAAATACTTATTGAATAAATAAATCCAAGAGAGAAGGCAAAATATTGTAAACATAACATTGATAACATAACATTTTGTGATAATACCTAAGCTCTTCTTGTCCCTGTTTATTATGTTTTCTGAGAGAATCAGCATTTTTTATAATGTTACATGTTTATGAATTTTGTGGGTAAAATGTGTATTTTATCTTTATTTTCTTTCATAGTATTAATTAACAATGTGCATTTTCAAATATGTTGACTAAACAGAATCCATAGTACTCGCATCATAAACATGGATTAACTAGGGAAACCCAAAAAAAGGAAGGAAGGGATGGTCAAGTATTTCTTGGAGTGAAAAAAGGAATTGTCTTTATGGGGGAAGGAAAATGCAAAAGGGATTCTGGCAGATCACAGGATTATCCTCCAACTTACAGAAAAAGGAGGAAGAAAATCTCCTTTGTGCATTCTTTGAACACTTTCTGAGAGACAAATGTTGAGAGCCAGGGTCACAAAGTTTCCTTGCAGTCCTCAAAACTTACTTGGGGATTGTATTAGTTTTCAATTGCTATCTTTAAAAGTTACTACAAACTCAGTGACTTAAAGTGGCAAAAGGTCAGGGAGCTGACACAGATCTCTTGGGCTAAAATCAGAAGCTGGACGGGTCTGGTTCCTTTCTGGAAGCTGTAGAGAAGAATCTGTTTCTTTGACTTTTCTTGTGTCTAGAGGCTGCCTGCATTCCTTGGCTCAGGAGCACCTTCCTCTATCTTGAAAGTCAACAACTTTATATCTCTCTGACCTTTCGGCAGTCATCACATTTCTCTCGAACTGAAGAAAAAAAGCTAGGAAAGTTGGCTTAAAAAAAAAAACACCAGGAAGATTCTCTACCTTTAATGTACTCATATGATTACATTAGACATACCAGGATAATCTATACTAATAAAAGGGCAATATTCTAATTAGATTGGATAGACCAGATGTCCTTCTGGACAAAGCCACGGTGGCAGGGGCCAAAGCAGAGGCAGTTAGGGGTGATTAGGCAGGCAGGCAGAGTGGTTAGGGGCAATCAGGCCAGCAGGGGAGAGCAGGTAGGGGCAATCAGGTTGACAGGGGAGTGCAGTTAGGGGCATCAGGCAGGCAGAATGGTTAGGGGTGATCAGGCTGGCAGGCAGGCAGGTGAGTGGTTAGGAGCCAGTGGTCCCAGATTGCAATAGGGATGTCTGCCTGCCAGTTTTGGGATCGGGCCTAAAGAAGCAGTTGGACATCCTTCAAGGGGTCCCAGATTGGAGAGGGTGCAGGCCAGGCTGAGAAAACTCCCTCTCCCCATGAATTTCATTCACCAGGCCTCTGGTTTAGAATAATTCTCCATCTCAAGGTCCTTAACCTTAGGCACATCTACAAAGTTAGCTTTGTCTTGCAAGGCAACATATTCATAGCTTCCAGGATTAGGTTATAAATATATTTTGGGGCTATTATTCTTCCTAACACAGAATCAGATATGAACAATTAACTTTAAGTGACAAGTCATTTTAATAGAGTGAGCTGCAGAATGAAAAAAGACCTAACATTGGCCAAGAACTAGGGACCAAATCATAGGATGAGGACAAATGAGCCAGAGTGAAAAAAAAAAAAAGTAAGATTTTACCTAGTAAACAATAAGGAAGGCAGCCGAGAGAGAGACTATTGTGTTGCTGTTTTTTTAACATCTACTGCCAACACAGTCCAAAGTATCTTCATCTTTCATCCAGATTCTCAGTAGTTGCCTTACTAATTCTTATATACATTTTGCCTCTTTTCTAATATATTTTCTACACAGCAATCAGGGAGCTCATGCAAACCAGTCAAAAAAACAACTAGAGAGCAAATCTTGCCATGCCTCCACTTGAAATGCCTTTCCATCCATTAGCATGAAGATTGGTATCCTTAACAGGACCCATCCTTGATCAGGCCTGGCATGATCAGATGCTTACCTTCATTTTGTGCCTTATCTCTGACATCTTTACTTTTTGTTTGGTGATCCGCTTTCCACGATGACCTTGTTTCCTTTTTTTTAATCTAAGATATACCTGATAAACCTGAGATGCACAAATTAAATATTTGTACTTCTTCCATAGTCGCATACACACCACCCAGAACAGATCAAGATTTTCATCACTAAGAAAGTTAATTTGTGCACTCCCACCAGAAGTAACTTTATTTTTTTAGTTTTAGCACTGTAGATTAGTTTTGCTACTTCTTGAATTTAATCTAAAAGGAATTGTAATATATATTGCTTTCACTCTATAAGCATAATGTATTTGAATCCATTCAGTCAGCAGTTTGTTCATTTTTATTATAATGCATGATTCCAATGTATAAACAAACCCTAATTTCTTTATTCATGCATGTGTGGATGAGTGTTTGACTTCTTTCCCATTTGGAGTTACTAATTTTATATCTGCGTTTTAAAATTGAGATATAATTGACATCTAACATATTACTTTCAAGTGCATAATGGTGATTTAACATTTGTGAATATTGGTAAATAAACACCACAATAAATCTAGTTAACATTCATCACCACATGTAGCTACAAATTATTTTCCTTTGATGAGAATTTTTTTAAGATTTACTCTCATAGCAACTTTCAAATATACAGCACATTATTAACTATGAGGTCACCATGCTGTACATAGATTCCCAGGACTTATATTTAATTACTGGAGGCCTGCTTGAGGAATGTCCAACTGCTCATTTAGGCCCCTCTCACAATCCAGGACTGCTGGCTCCCAACTGCTCACCTGCCTGCCTTCCTGATTGCCCCTAACCACTTCTGCCTGCCAGCCTGATCACCCCCTAACTACTCCCCTGCCAGCCTTATTGATGTCTAACTGCTCCCCTGCCAGCCTGTTTTCCCCTAACTGCCCTCCCCTGTGGGCCTGGGTCCCCCCCAACTTTCCATTCCTGCAGGTCTGGTCACCCCCCACTTCCCTCCTCTGCTGGCCTGATCACACCTAACTGCCCTCCCCTGCAGGCTTGATCACCCCCAACTGCCCTCCCTTGCAGGCCTGGTTCCTGCCAACTGCCCTCTCCTGTTGGCCATCTTATGGTGGCCATCTTCTGTCCACTTGGGAGCAGGATCTTTGACCACATAGGAGCTGCCATCTTATGTGTTGGAGTGAGGGTCAATCTGCATATTACTCTTTTATTAGATAGGATAAAGGCCTGGTGCACAGGTGGGGGCCAGCTGGTTTGCCTTGAAGAGTGTCCTAGATCAGGGTGGGTGTTCCCGTGGGGCATGGGGTGGCCTGGATGAAGGGCCTGTGGTGGTTTGCAGGCTGGCCAGGCCCTCTGGCAATCTAAGCTGAGGCCCTGGTGTCTGGGATTTATTTCTCTTCTACAATTGAAACTTTGTAGCCTGAAGAGGAGCCAAGCCTTCTGCTCACTCTGTGTGGCAGCCATTGAAACTTCGTGGTCTTAAGTGGAGGGCTGGGCTGGCCAGGGTTTGTGGAAAGCTTGGCTTCCTCCATCACCAGGGGCAACCCAAGCCTCCCTCCTGCTCTCTCTATGGCCATAGCCATCTTGGTTTGGTTAATTTGCATACTCATTCTGATTGGCTGGTGGGTGTAGCTTGTGGGCGTGGCTTGTGGGTGTAGCAGAGGTGCAGTCGATTTGCATATTACTCTTTTATTAGATAAGATAACTGGAAGTTTGTACTTTTTAACCATCTTTGCCCATTTTGCCCTACCTCTGGCAACTACCAATCTGTTTACTATCTCTCTATGTTTAGGGGGTTTTTTTTAGCTTCCCTATGTGAGATCTACAGTACTTGTCTTTCTTTGTCTGACTTACTCACTTAACATAATGCCCTGAGAGTCCATCCATGTTGTTGCAAATGGCAAGATTTACTTCTTTTTTAAGGCTGAATAATATTTCATTGTGTGTATATGTGTGTGTATGTATATTAATATGCATGTCTAATTTTCTTTATGCATTTGTCTATTGATGAACACTTCAGTTACTTCCATGATTTAGCTATGGTAAATAATGCTACCAGGAACATGGGGGTACAGATTCCTTTTTGAATTAGTGTTTTCATTTCCTTCAGGTAAAAACCCAGAAGTGGAATTTCTGGATCATATGGTAGTTCTATTTTTAATGTTTTGAGGGAACCTCCACACTGTTTTTCATAGTCATTGCAAAAATTTACATTGCCAACAACACTACACAAGGATTCCCTTTTCTCCTCATCCTAGCTAATATTTGTTATTTCTTATCTTTTTTTATAATAACCATTCTAACAGCTCTGAGGTGATATCTCATTGTGGTTTTGATTTGCATTTCCCTGGTGATTAGTGATGTTGAGCACATATTAATGTACCTGTTGGCCAGCTGTATGTCTTGTTTGGAAAGATGTCTATTCAAGTCCTCTGCCATTGGGGGTATGATAAATAAAAATGCTATGATTTTTTAAATATATTTTTATTGATTTCAGAGGGGAATGGAGAGGAAAAGGGAGACAGAAACATCAATAATGAGAGAGAATCATTAATTAACTGCCTCCAGCACACCCTCCACTGGGGATTGAGCCCAAAACCCAGGCATGTGCCCTTGACCAGAATTGAACCCGGGACCCTTCAGTCCACAGGCCAATGCTCTATCCACTGAGCTGATTTTTCTTTATTGTGGTAAAAAGCACATAACATTTACCATCTGAACCATTTTGAGTGTACAATAACTACCATTAAGTATATGTCCAATGTTGTGCAACATATCTCTAGAACATTTTCATCTGTAAAACAGAGCTCTAAGCCTATTTAACAATAGCTTCCCTTCTCCCCCTTACCCCCACTCCTGGCAACCACCATTCTGCTTTCTGTTTCTAAGCATATGACTGACTACTTTAGATACCTCGTATAAGTGGAATCATTCAGGATTTGCCTTTCTGTGACTTGGCTTACTTTACTTAGCATAATGTCCTCAAGGTTCATCCATGTTGTAGCATATGTCAAGACTTCCATCTTTCATATGGCTGAACAATGAATGAGCGTGCAAGCATCTCTTCAAGATCCTGTTTTCATTTCTTTTGGATATATACCCAGAAGTGGAATTGCTGAGTCACATGGTAATGCCATTTTTAATTTTTTGAAGAACCTATCTCTCTGAAGTTTTGTGCACATTTTTATTTTGTGAACGGAAGCACTCAGTTTCTCTGACACATACCTAGAAGTGGAAGTGCTGAGCTGCAAGGGAGCCATATGTTTTACCTTGTAAGAAACTTCCAAATGCTCTCCAAAAGGGCTCTGCCATTTTTCATTCCTATCAGCAATGAGTGACAGTTCAGTTGCTTCATATCCTCACCTACACTTCGTATAATCAGTCTTTATAATTAAGCCTTTCTAGTGAGTATTCAATAGTATATCATTGTGGTTTCAGATTTTCTCCAAAGAGCCATATTCACGTTCACATCAAATCTTTTTGGCACATACCCTTCCTCTGTTTGGATTACTTATCTTGTCTTCCTGATACTCGCACTAACCTTATACTGGCTTCTCCATTCTCTTCGACTTATAGTTTAGATCTCAGATAGAATATTCTTCTTCTTCTTGGAGAATGTCCACTGACCATCAATCCCAAAATTAGATCAGGTCCCCTGCTATACTTTTTTATGTCTCCTCTGTAGTTCTAGTGCCTAGAACAAAGTCAGATGAATACTGTATACTCATGAATTATTTCTTGAATCAATGAAAAGTTCAGTATACGGAAGTATGCCAGCTTTTGGGGAGATGTGGGGCTTTGGAGCAAGCCCTCCCAGCTGTGGAAAGGTAAAGAATGACACCCATGCTAGAAAGCAATTTACTACCAGTTAGTATATGCAAAGCATATGACATAGTACTCAGGCTCCTGGGAATGTATACTGAAGACATTCTCACCGAGGGTCATCGAATACATGTTCCAAGAAGTTCACTGCAGCTCTATTAATGATGGGTAGATAGGAGGAGTCAAACCAGGGCTCAGTATTGGGAGAACGAATAGTTAAAATGTGGTGAATGTACACAATGGAGATGCCATATAGCACTTGGCAGCTACAGATGAGAAAAACATAAATACACCACCGAGTGAGAATATTAAGCAAGATTTATGATATCTGTGTATATAAAAATAAAATTTGCATAAAATAAAAATATTGAATATGCCCCACAAAACAGTAGTACATAGCACTGAAGAATGACTTGTGAACAAAATCATGTACAAAGCATGCATTAGGTTGCTTGCCTTGGAGGAGGATGAGGAAGTAGAATATAGGGATTAAATTAAACTAGTAAGACTGGGGGTAGAGGAGGCTCGGGGAAGGTCAATTGAAGGTGGGGAGATATATGTACTACTGTATGTAATATTTTAAACAATAAAAATTAAAAAAAATTAAACCAGTAAGGATTTGGGCTGGTGGCTGTGGCAGTGGCCAGAGCACTGGATGTAGGGGTGCATGCAGTCCCGCCACAGAGGGAAAGCTAAGCTTCTCGGACATCTACTACTCCCCGTCCTTCCGCGAGTTCTGCCTCAGTTGTCCTCGGTCTCACTGCGCTCGTTCTTCATTGTCACCTCCTCCACGTGACTGGTGGCTCTTCACCCTCTGCGAGAACAGCATGATGCTCTCCGCTGCTACAGTCATCACCCGCACAGGCCTGCTTGGTTACCTCCATGTTGTGAAGCTTGATCAGAAGACTCTGTTAATCACTGATTCCCTTGGCATCCAGATGACTTCACCCTATGCCCCTGGCAGAGAAAGCACCGTCTTCATTGAGGCGGGCAAGGGGAATGATGTTGTCATGAATGAGGCTATTTACCTGCAGAAGATGATTGCCTGCCTCTGCATTTTATTGAACGATCCGGGAACCAAATGGCATATCCCAAGCAGTACCTGTCTTCCAGAGTGCCAAGCCCCAGCCGGACTGCTTGCCCCTGGCACGCCGGAAAGCCACATCCACAAGCCCATGAGCCCGGCGTTCAGAAGGCCTGTACTGTCTTCCGAGGGAAATGACTCTTAAGCCCCTGGCTGGTGTGTTTTCTGTATTTAAACCATCATGTGCACCTGGTCCTCGGAACCGGGGTGGCTGCAGGGGACCTGAGAGCCATAGAGCAGGTGACTGGAACCCAGATCTTTGTGTGATGCTGAGCAAAGTGTTCCTGGTATTTCAGTGCTCCCCTGTGAGGTACGTGTACTTCACCAACCGTGAGAAATGATATGCCAAAAGTCATGTTGACAAGGAGCACTTTGTGAATTTCCTAAGCACGTTCAAGTTTACTTTTTGTTGGAATTAGTGGAGCAAGACAATGGGAAACTGATATCTCCCGAGGAAGATAATTTCCAACTGTATAACAGTTAAGAAAAAAGTCCAGCCCTTCAAAAAACTAGTCTCTGTCCCCCTAGCTCCTGTGTCTATACAGGGTTAAATATGATGCCTCTCTTAATAAACAGGTCTTCTTCCAAAAAAATTAAATTAATAATAAAATAAGATGTATCTTACTAAATGACATTATTAATGTCAATTAAATACTGTTTTAAAAATCATAGGATATAAAATACGCATTTAAGGGGAAATAAAAGAATTTAATTTTAGGCTATATCTTAACTGAAGTTAAATTCTTTTTTTTTTTTATTTGTCTAAAGTGTCATAACCTGTGGTTGGTGGACTGAACTAAATCTTCCCTTAGTATATAAAATGTTTGTCCTTCATTGAAAGAAGACCATTAATGTTAAATTGGCTTACTGTAGTAGTAGTTTATATTTTTCAATTAGTTGAACTCTTGTACTAAAATTTATATTTAGAGGTTTTATTTAGACCATACTATATCTCTACCTCACTTAATTAAAAATAGAATTAAATTCAAAGATATGAAGATTCATATCTCCCCTCCCCCCATCCTTTTCCACAGCTGTGTTTGTGTTAATCAAGGTAAACTTTCATGATTGCAGTGGAGAACCCCCACACTTCTCTAGTTGATTGAAGGAGAGAGTCCCCATATTTCCAGAGCATGTCTTCTCACTCTTTCACCAAAACAGACATCAAATGGTCATCCCAAACCAGTTCATTTTCTAAGTGTTTTGTAAAGATTATTTATTTAAAAGTCACCTTTTAAAAATATTTAGACATATAAAACTTTTACTTAGGGACAAGGATTGGGTAAAAATAGCACCAACTACATTGGTAGCCATGGATAGGAGAAGGGAGCTACTATAACTCATCACAATGGCAGACATAAATAACACAGTTATTCTGTAACTATTTAACACTTTACAGTGTAAAAAGTATGTTCTCTTAAATTAATTCACTCAAACCTCATAACCCTTAGGTCAGAAATTATTATTTCGATTTTAAAGAGAAAGTGATCATCTAGCAATAGTGATTTGCTGAAAGTTAATTTTTAGAAAGTGGCAAAACTGGAACTTAAACCTTGAAATCTAGGATATTTTCCTAACTTGCTATGCTACTAACACTACTTGCATGCTTCGAGACATGGAGAGAATTGGCTAGTTATAGGCATGTGTATTTGATTCAATAGAAGGTAGGAAGCAGTAAATGGACTACTTTAAAAAAACGGTTATTATAAAATGATTTTGAAGAGATACATCTGATAGATAGAAAGCTATATATTGTACCTGCAAGTCACGTGTTTGAACAGAAGAGGCTCCAGTTTTGCCAGTGATGAGGTTGCACTGCAGACACCCTGATCCTGTCCTCCTGTCCCAGAACCAGAGCAACAAGGATCAGGAAGAATCAGGGAAATGTGACACCACCAAAGGAACACAGTAAATGTCCAGTACTACCTGGTCCCAAAGAAACGAAGATACATGAATTGCCTGAAAAAGAATTAGAAATAATTATTATAAAGATGCTCAGAGAGTTATAAGAGAACACAGATAAATAATTTAACAAAAAAAAATCAAGATGAACAAAATAAGAAATACAAGAAAGAGAAAACCTTAAAAAGAACCAAACCAAAGTTCAGAGCTGAAGAATACAATAACTGAACTAAAGAATTAAGTACAGAGCTCAACCTTGGACTGAGCCAAGCAGAAGTAAGAATTAGCTAACTCAAAGTCAAATCATTTGAAAATATCCAGTCAGAGGATCAAAAGGAAAAAGAATGAGGAAAGCCTGTTGAACTTTTGGAGTACTATTAAGACAAACAATTTTTGAATTATTAGAATCCCAGGAGGAGAAGAGAGGACAAGGATGAAAGGGGCAGAAAACGTATTTAAAGTAACAATGGCTGAGAACTTCCCAAACCTGAGGAGAGATTTGGATATCCAAGTTTATGAAGCTAATAAGTCAGCCCAAATTTTCAATCCAAAAGGATCCTTCTCCAAGATACATTATAATAAAGCTGTCTAAAATCAAAGACAAAAAGAGGATTGTAAAAGTAGCAAGAGAAAAACAATTCTCTCATACAAGGGAACCTTTATAAACTCTCAGTGGATTTAGCAGCAGAATTCTTGCAGGCAGGAAAGAGTGGGATGATATAGTCAAAGTGATGAAGACAAAACTGCTAAGCACAATACTTTACCCAGCATAGCTGTCCTTCAGAAATGAAGAGATAAAGACTTTCCAAAACAAAAGCTGTTCATCTCCATAAGACCTGCCTCACAAGAAATGCTGAAAATTCTTCAAGCTGAAAAGAAAAGATGATAACGAGTAACATGAAAATATACAACACATTGGTAAAGGTAAATATATATAGGCAGCTTCAGAATACTCCAGTACTATAATGATGATATGTTAATCACATAAATCTAGTACAAAGATTAAAGGACAAAAATATAAAAACAGGTATAATTTGTTAATGGATAAACAGTATAAAGTGATGTAAATTATGACATCATAAATATAATCTGTTATCAGGTTAAAATATTCTGTTATATCTATATGATGTTTCAGAAAACAGAAACCTTTAGTAGATACACACAATACAGTGAGAAGGCAATCAAAGTATGCCATTATGGAAAATCATCAATTCAAAAGGAAGACATCAAGAGAGGATTATAGGAACTACCAAACAGACACAAAACAATTAACAAGATGACAGTAGTAAATCCTTAAGAATCATTAGTTATTTTAAATTTAAATGGATTAGATATGCCAATCTAAAGGCATAGAGTGACTGAATGCATTTTTTTTTAAAGAACCAATTATATTACTGCCTACAAAATACTTACTTTAGTTTCCAGGTCACACATAGCCTCAAAGTGAAGGGATAAAAAAAAAAGAAAAGATATTCCATGTAAATGAAAAACAAAATAGAGCAGAGGTAGCAATACTGGTACCAGAAAGAAATAGACTTTAAGTCTAAAACTGTAACAGGACACAAAAAAAGTCATTATATAGGGATAAAGAGGTCAACTTGTCAAGAGGAAACAACAATTGTAAATATATATGCACCCAAAATCAGACACCTAAATACATTATGCAAATACAAACAAATCTGAAGGGAGTAATACACAACAATACAATAACAGGGAAATCAAATACCCTCCTTTCTATAACAAATAGATCATCCAGACAGAAAATCAATAAGGAAACATTGGATTTAATCTTTAGACCATGTTTACCTAACAGACATACACAAAACATTCCATGCAATGAAAGGGAAATATATACATTTATTTCCATGTCCCACATTCTCCAGAATAGGTTATATCTTAGGTCACAAAAATTCTTAGAAAAATTTAAAAGATTGAAATAATACCTATTATCTTTTCTGACCCAGTGGTATGAAATTAGAAATCAATAACAGGAGGAAAACTGGAAATTTCACCAATATGTGAAAATTAAACACCTGTTTACAACTGACCAACTAATGAATCAAGGATTAAATCAAAAGAAAATTTAAAAACTTATCTTGAAACAAATGAAAGTGGAAACACAACATGGCAAAACTTATGGGATGTAACAAAAGCTGTGCTAAGAGGGAAATGTGCATCAGTAAATGCCTATATTAAAAAATAAATATCTCAAATAAACCGAATTTACTAACCTTAAGGACTAGGGGGTGGGGGAAGAAATTAAGCCTAAAGTCGGCAGAAGAAAAGAGATAAAAGTCAGAGCAGAAATAAATGAAACAGAGAATAGAAAAACAATATAAAAGCTCAATGAAACTAACAGTTATTTTTTTAAAAGATTTTAAAATGCCAAACCTTTAGCTATACTCACCAAAAAAAGAGAACTCAAAATTATAAATGAAAGAGGAGATATTATAACTGATACCACACAAAAAGTGTCACAAGAGACTACTATAAACAATTACAGGCCAACAAATTGGACAATCTTAAAGAAATTGATAAACTCCTAGAAGCATACAACCTAGCAATTTTGAATCATGAAGAAATAGAAAATCTAAACATATCAATTACTAGTAAGGAACTTAAATCCGTAACCAAAGTCTTCCAACAAAAATCCAGTCCCATGGTTTTGCTGGTAGAATCTTCTAAAAATTTAAGGAAGAATTAACATCAATACTTCTCAAACTCATCCAAAAAAATAATAATAATAAAGAGGAGGGAACACACCCAACTAATTTTATGCAGCCAGCATTATCCTGATAACAAGCTAGACAAGAATACTAAAGTAAAGAAAACTATATAGGCCAATATTCCTGAGGAACATAGATGCAAAAGCCTCAGCAAAATACTAGCAAACCAATTTCAACAGGCTCATACACTGTGTTCAAATTATGTGCAATGATGGCTCATAATATGCAAATCAATCAGTATGATACACTACATTAATATAATGAAGGCTAATCATATGGTCAGAAAGAGCAATGGACAAAATTCATTATCTTTGATAATAAAAACTCTCACCACTTGGGTATAGAGGTAATATACCTCAACATAATAAAGGTTACATATGACCCATAGCTAACACACTCGATAAAAATGTTGAAAATTTTCACTCTAACATCAGAAACAAGGTGTCTCTGTTTGCTGATGACATGATCTTGGACATAAAAATTATTGAAATTCCACCAAAACAAAGTCTGTTAACACTATTAAACATTCATTAAAGACTTGTGCAGCCACTGTAGAGAACACTATGGAGTTTCCTCAAAAAACTAAAAATGGAACTCCCATTTGACCAAGTAATTCCACTCCTAGGAATATATCCAAAGAAACTAGAAACACCAATCAGAAAGGATATATGCACCCCTATCTTCATAGCAGCACAATTTACAATACAGTGGTACCTCAAGATACGAGTGCCCTAACATACAAGATTTTTGAGATACGAGCCATCGTTCAAGCGATTTTTGCTTTGAAATACGAGCAACATTTGAGATAGGAGTAATCTTGCAGATCGGCCGGCTGCACACAACCCACCAATTTATCGCGACTCGAGCATCTCATAGTTTCCTACACCTCAAGGTTACGGAACGAATTAAACTCGTATCTCAAGGTACCACTGTAGCTAAGATTTGAAAACAGCCTAGGTGCCCATCAGCAGATGAGTGGATCAGAAAACTATGGTACATCTACACGATGGAATACTATGCTGCCATAAAAAAGAAAGAATTCTTACCATTGCAGCAACCTGGATGGAACTGGAGAGCTAAGTGAAATAAGCCAGTCAATGAATGAAAAATACCACATGATCTCACTCATTTATGGAAAATCAATAACATTATAAACTGATAGACAAAAAGATAGATACAGAGGCAGTAAAGCATCAGACAAATTACAGTGGGAAGGTTAGGGAGAGGTGGGGTAAATTAGAGATCAACTGAAGGACTTGTATGCATGCATATAAGCATAACCAATGGACACAAAACACTGGGGGTTTAGGGCATGCATGGGAATGAGGGGGGGCACAATGGGAAGGTATGTACACATGTAATACATTAATAAAAAATAAAAATTAAAAAAAAACATTCAATAAAGTTCCAGGATACAAAATAAGATCTATACACCAAAAACAATGAAGAATCTGATTAAATAAACTTAAGAATACACAAATAAATGTAAATATATTCCATGTTCATGGATTAGAAGAATTTATATTGTTAAAACATCCATACTACCCAAAGTCATCTATAGATTCAATGCTATTCTTACCAAAACTCTAGTGGCATTTTTCATAGAAATAGAAAAAAACCTTAAGTTCATATGGAATTACAGAAGACTCTGAGTAGCCTACACTATCTTGAGAAAGGACACAGCTAGAGGCATCAAACTATATTATAAAGCAAAAATAAAACAATATGGCACTGGCATAAAAACAGACACATAGACCAATGGAACAGAATTGAGAGCCCAGCAATAAACCCTTACACATATGGTCAAGAATACTCAATGGGGAAATAACTTCTTCAATAAGTAGAAATTGGGACCCTATCTTACACCAGTCACAAAAATTAGCTCAAAATGGATTAAGACTTAAATGTAAAACCTGAGCCGAGACTGGTTTGGCTCAGTGGATAGAGTGTCAGCCTGCAGACTGAAAGGTCCCAGGTTCGATTCTGGTCAGGGGCATGTACCTTGCTTGCGGGCACATCTCCAGTGTGGGTGTGCAGGAGGCAGCTGATCAAAGTCTCTCTCTCATTGATGTTTCTAACTTTCTATCCCTCTCCCTTCCTCTCTGTGAAAAATCAATAAAATATATTTTTAAAAAAATGTAAAACCTGAAACTATGAAACTCTTGAAAGAAAATAATAGGAAAAATGATCCTTGACCTGGTTTTGTGCACTGGTTTTTAGATGTGATAACAACAAAAAAGCAATAAAAATAAACAAGTGTGACTACATCAGACAAAAAACTTCTATGGAGCAAAAGACAATCAAAATGAAAAGGCAACCTATGAAAAAGGAGAAAATGTTGCAATTTGTGTATCTAAAAAGGGATTCACATCCACAATATATATGGGACTCAGACAATTCAATAAGTAATTTACACTAATAAAAGGGAAACATGCAAATTGACTGTGCCTCTGCTACACACATCAGCCACACCCATCAGCCAATCAGGAGCAAGTATGCAAATTAACCCAACTAAGATGGAGGCAGCCACAGAGCTGGAGTGAGCAGGAGGCTTGGGTTGCCCCTGGCGATGGAGAAAGCCAAGCTTCCCACTTGCCCTGGCCGGCCCTGGCCTCCTCTCAAGGCTACAAAGTTTCAATTATAGAAAATAAATAAACATCAACAAAGATGGTGGTGGCTATGGACCTGGAGCAAGCAGGAGGCTTGGGTTGCCCCCAGCAATGGAAGAAGCCAAGCTTCTACCCACCCTGGTCAATCCTGGCTTCTGCTTAAGGCTATGGAGTTTTAATTATAGAAGATAAATAAATCCCAACAAAAATGGTGCTGGCTGCAGAGCTGGAGCAAGCAGAAGGCTTAGGTTGTCCTGATGATGGAGGAAGCCAAGTTTCCACCCACCCTGGCCAGCCCTGGCCTCCGCTCAAGGAGGTGCTGGAGGAAAAAAATAGAAAAAAGGGGGAAGCTGGGAGTTTGGGTAGCCCGTGGGTGATCAAACCAGGATGGGATGGCAGTTGTGGGTGATCAGGCTGGTGGGGACAGTGCTACTGGAGTAAGCAGATCAGCTGGGGGGTGAGCAGGCCATTAGGGTAGGCCAGTTAGAGGTGATCAGGACAGTGAAGGGTGGCAGTTTGGAGTGAGCAGGCCAGCAGAGGGACAGTTGTAGGTGAGCAGGCTGGCATGAGGGGTAGTCGAGGGTGAGCAGGCTAGCAGGGGGGGGGGGAGGGCCATTGGGCAGGCAGAGTAGTTAGGGGCAATCAGGCAGGCAGGCAGGCAGGCATGGGTTAGGAGCCAGCAGTCCCAGATTGTGAGAGAGATGTCCGCCTGCCAGTTTAGGCCTGATCCTTGTAAACCAGCAGTAGGACATCCTTCGAGGGGCCCCAGATTAGAGAGGGTGAAGGCCAGGCTGAGAGACACCCCCCTTACCCCATGCACGGATTTCATACACTGGGCCACTAGTAATAATAATAATAATACAATTTAAAAATGGGCAAAGGACCAGAATATTTTCCTAAAGATGTACCAATGGCTAACAACTACATGAAAAGGTCTTCAATATCACTAATCTTCAGGGAAATGCAAATCAAAGCAACAACAAGATCTCTAATTACATGTGTTAAAATAGCTATCATCAAATAAAACAATAGATACAAAATGTTAGTGAGGATATGGAGAATACGGAACTCCTCGGCACGATAGATTGGAACATAAATTGGTGCAGCCACTGTGGAAAGCAGTATGAAGGCCCTCAGAAACTTAAAAGTAGAGCTACCATGTGGTCCAGAAGAAAAAAATCACTTATCTTGAAAAGATACCTGCACTTTCATATTCATTGCAGTATAATTCACAATAGCCAAGACATGGAAACAGCCCTGTGTCCATTGACAGATAAATGGACACAGAATACAGTATATAAGTGCAATAGACTATTATACAGCTGTAAAAAAAGAAGATTCAACATGGTTCTTACTATAACAACACAAAATAATGGCAATACTGTGAGGTGAAGGATTAGTTATTGTGGTGAATATTTTGCAATATAGGTGTGTATCAAATTATCACACTAAATGTACACCTTAAACATCTACTATGGTATATGTCAATTTTATCTCAACAAAACTAGAGGGGAAGAAATTAGAAAATTCAGTCTTCATTAGAATATCTAGTTTAAGGATTCTATATCTAAGGTATCCACATATTCTCAGATATAAATAAGTTTGCATGTTTACAGATAAACTAATTTAGTTTTCCTTAGTTTAAAATGTTTCTTCTCAGAATGCTGAAATTTTAATTTTGAAGGATTTTAATAGAGTATTAATGATTTAGATAACTTTTATCTTTTATAGCAACTCAAAGCACTTACAACTTTCTTATCCAGTACATTTTCAGACAGACTATAACTCCCTTAGAGGTTATCAGTAGTAGTAGTAGTAGTAGTAGTAGTAGTAGTAGTAGTATTTAGTGTTTCACATGGATTCATTTGGCACTCTCTTATTGGTAATGTTAAATAATGAGTATCTAATAGTTCTCATTCTTCAGAGGATGCATTAAAATCTTATTATTATCATTTCATGGGTAAAAATCATTCAGTATTTTAAATTTGTTATTAAAATGCTAAGCTAAAATGGCAACTACTTTTGTTTTAATTTTTTTTAATATATTTTATTGATTTTTTTTTTTTTTACAGAGAGGAAGGGAAAGGGATAGAGAGTTAGAAACATTGATGAGAGAGAGAGACATTGATCAGCCGCCTCCTGCACACCTCCCACTGGGGATATGCCCACAACCAAGGTACACGCCCTTGATCAGGATCGAACCTGGAACCCTTGAGTCCGCAGGCCAACTCTCTATCAACTGAGCCAAACTGGTTAGGGCGGCAACTACTTTTTAACTGCATAGAAATCTTGGCTTTTTTCCCTATAAATCTATAAAATAACATGACTAAACAGTTCATTTGTTTTCATAAACAGCTGTGTTTTAAACATAGCATTTTTTCTAGTATGAAAGTAATTCATTATAGAATATTCCCAAGTAGATAAACAAGAAGAAAAAGAAAATGAAAACCACCTACCCATCATTCCACCACCCAGAGAAAACCGCCATCCATGTATGTATAGTGTTTCCTTCTGGTACCGTAGTCATAATTCTGTATCTGTAGGCTATTCAACACCATTTTATACATTAGATGGCGAAGAGATAGATCCAAAGTATTAAATAACGTCTCTTATTGTTTGTTTACAAGTCAGTTTTACCTCCTTTTTTTTTTTTTAACCTGCACTAGTTCAGTAAGGAATGTCTTTTCTCCTCATGCTCTTAAACCTGAAACCACAGCCTCTCGGAAGTGCAGTGACAACATTAACACATTGCAACATGAGCAACTTACAGGGCTCATACTCAGACGCAATTCGCCCTTGCATCCCAAATTCCAGCAGGGTTCCCTCGTCCGTCCAGCCACCTCATGTATGTGGGTTCCTCCTACAATTAGTCCCGTTAGCTGAATTAAAAAATCATTCTGAAAGTTTGCCTTAAAACACCCTCCGAGTGTTACCAAATTAAGGTTAAATCTCAAGTATAAATTTCAAGCAATTAGTTTTGGTTTTACCCGAGCAGAACACCCCACAGATGATGCCGAGTAAAAACTATTTACACACTACCATAGTGCGTTTCTTGTAAAAACGTTGGGTCTGTAGCAGCGATTTGCTAATCAAATTCAGAATTTGATTTGAAATGCCTCCGGCAGGCAGCCAATCCAGTTATGAAAGAACAGAAGCAAAAACCAGAGCCCTGGTGAGTTTCCTCCAGAAGCTAGCTGGGTCCTGTGCTCGAGCTAGCAACCTGGTTCCATAGGAAATCGCTGCAACGGCTCCTAAAATAAAATATCATAGTTAATTCTTTTCAATAAATTATTGGACCGAACTAGACACAAAACATGAACATTTTGGAATCCCGAGTTATAAAATATTCTGACATGTTTTAATATAAACAGGAACATTGTCAATGATTGCTTGGATCTAAAATGTTTTTCCACTTGACATTTGTTTATACTTCCTAGGAAAGAAACTCTATTTATGGATAACTGAATAACACAAATAAACATTAGAGAGAGCTGAAAAATCAGCTTTGATTATGCATGAAAATCTACAATGTCATTGTGTACTCTCATGCCGTATTCTGATTGCCTGTTTATTTTTACAGAATCGCTGGTGAGCCTATGGAAGAGGAGCCAGCCTTGTGAAGTGCCAAGACCCCCTCTCCCTCCCCCCCACCCACCTCCATATTTCCTGTGTGTGACATCATTGTGTAACCCCCTCTCACCCCCCACCCCAGCACCCACAGACATGTCTTGTCTGCTGCCTGGGTGGCACAGATTCGATGGAACATAAACACTGGGCACGAAATTCTGAACAGCAGCTTCACTTGTTCTTTGGATGGACTTGAAAGGGCATTAAAGATTCCGTAAATGTAACCGCTGTGATTCTAAAGTTACAGTAAACCACGATTGGAAGGAGCTGCTTCCAGCGTGCATTGAGTTAGTGTGCTGGGTGACCTGCTCCCCGGGCCCAGAGCAGGAACCAGAAACGTCTCCTACAGTATTAGATACTGTTCATCACAAACGCTCTGACAGCCAGTGAAATTTTGGGCAAAACCTTAAGAAATACTCATTCCTGACATTCTGATCCGTGTTTTTTTGTTTTGTTTTGTTTTGTTTTTTTTGTTATGGGGTAATCTTTGTCAAACAGCCTCAAGTTGTTTACAGGATTTGCTTTCAGCTATGAATGGATAGCAATTCCCGAAAGATCGCAGGGATTTTGTTTTGTTGGCTTTTTTTGGCCTTTGTTTTAACACATGGTTCGGCTCTGGCTGGTGAAGAGTTTAAGATGGAGGGACTGCGCTGAGGCTTTTCCAGTGGAACAAACCATGCCATCACTCCACTTCCACATGCCAAACAAACCTCACACGCTGTATAGAATGGTGCAATATTTTATGTCACTTAAAAGAAAAAGAAAAGAAAAAAAAAACTGCCCTCTTTCCCTAACATCCCTCTCTGTGTTCTCACACACACATGAGAGTTGCAACTGGATGAGATTTGCAACTGGGAGGATGAGACCTCCCTCCCTGCTCACATCCCTCGCTCTGATGACGACAGTAGCTCTAAGCATATGTTCTGTGGAGGTTTCCAGTGTCTTTGAAAACTTTTCAAAGGCAGTCTTAATTTATTCCAAATCTATCAGGAACTTATTCTCGCACTTTTCTTTTTCTGACTCCCATCACTTCCTTTCTTCTAACCTTTTATCCTTCCTATAGAAAACTAGATGACCTATAATCTCTCCAATTTCTCAGGAGCCTTGAGAATTTTTTTTTTGTTACTCTCCAGGTTAACACAGTTGCTTTGTCTAGTGTGTTCTTATAGCTGTGAAATCATTGCGGTAAATATGGGCTTAAGGAATGTTACTGAATTTTCTAGATCTCTGAAATGTGTTCATGAAGACAGTGAAGTCACCTTGAATTGAGTTAACCTTGAAGTTGTGCCTTTATGTGGGGAAAAAAAAAAACACCAGGAACTTAACCTTTGCACATGTTGCCTTAGCGTCCAAGGCTAAAAATAACAGACTCTTATTTCTGAGATTTAAAGTAACTTCCTACATATAAGCCGGTTATCCCCCTACCATCCAGAATTTTATTTCAATGTAGAACTCGGACACATAAAAACATTGATATAGAATACCTTGCAGTATTTAATATATGACAATGCTTTTGAAAGAGTTGATGTTTCTTTTTATATATATTTTCCTAACTCAAAGGATATATTAAAGCCATAAGTGAAGATTGTCATGCTTTTATTCAGAAATCTGAAAGAAACCTTAATTAAAACAAGGTTTTAGGAGAGGCTATGATATGAAAGATATAGAACAATATGGTTTTAGTTAAAGAGGACTCTAACCTGTAAATCAAAGATGAAAGATTTCACTCAAGTAGAATTATATAACTCCCTTTTGTTATACAGTCAGACCATTTTTTTTCATGCATTTGGTTTTTTTTAGGATTACCATTTTAATTTTAAAGACTTTTATTACATATACAAAAATGGCTCAATACTTGGTTTAACATCTTAGAAATTTGAGTCGCCCTTTGAAATAGGAAATCTAAAGTGGAATGTAATTCAGTATTAGGTAAAAATTTACTTTCATTGAATAAGAGTAAGGTCAGTCTCGATTCATAATAGTAATGAATTTTTTGTAAAGCATTTCATGGTATTTTTCAGAGAAATTCATGCCAGTCATAGTTGCTAGCTCTTGCTATTTTGCATATTTTCTTGAAATTTACTTACAGAAAACCAAATAATGGAGTCAAAGGCTTTCACAGAAAATTCTATCATTTTAATTGGAAACATGACTATTTACAAATAAATGGATATTTACAAATCTCTATTATTGCTCTCAATCTTCCCAAATATTGTTTAGATGTTGAATAAGAGAATGAAACAGTACTGTGCAAGCATGCTAATGCACTGTTTCCTACAATAATTTTGCTGCATTCTTATGCGCAGCCGTCAATCTGATAGAGCCAGATCACTAAGACATCTCTCTGGTTATTTGGATTTAAAACATAATACATTAATGAGTTAATTCCACATCCTTCCATAGTATACTGGACCCAGTTGGTTGCACTGAGAGTCGAGGGTATGTGGAGTGGCAGATACCCTAAGGAGAGGATTAATCACAGCGGAATGTAGCTGTAAGAACTGAAGGTAGTGCTTTCTTAAAATACCTTTACAAGGAGTAGGGTAGCCTTCAGGGACAGAATGGGGGCTGTTGGAGAATATCATGTCTTTTGAAATAGCCTGCCCTCCTTGAAAGGGATTTTTCACTTGGTATAGACTTACACATTTAATTTTTATCGCTCAAAATAGTTCCTGGTAAAAGGCTATGAGAAGAATTTGTCCCTAAGCTTTATCAATGATATATTTTTTCTGATCCCTGTTTTGAAGGAGGATCCCATAGGCTTTCTCACAAACTCATAATAAGCCACACACATTTTTGAGAAATCTATTAGTAAACAATGTGAAGAGTTCAATTTAATGAGACTTCATTTTTAGGTACAAAAAGGAAATGTAAGAAAATTAATTTTCTCAATTTTATAGTAATATATAAACCTGGGTTTATATATTACATTGAAAAAAACTTTTATGAGATAATGAGTGATCTCAAATGCTAATAGGGCTACTTAATCACTGTTTAGTGAGAAGAACATTTTGAGATAAAATATTTTTTAATATTTTAACAAATTTACACCACCCATAGTAGGGATAGAAATAATATTTTAGAAAAAAAAGATATGTATGAAAAACTACTACCAATTGCATTTCCCTTACCAATCCTGGAAAATGAAATGTTAACTTCAGTTTTGACTGTAAACTTTTACAAAACTTTCACACACCTCTCCATGATAACATGGTGGATTTGAAAATAGGAAATCTCACACAAAAATTTCAGAAACTATGGGGCTGGTCTCTCCTAAGAACTCAGTAGTTTGTAGGCCATTCATAAAGCTGTGTAGATGTCCTGGGTTTCTTTACAGCTACCATGTGGAAGTGAGCAAAAGAGTCATGTGAACAGTCTCCTGGGAGACAGTTTCTCTTCAATCGGCACATTATACTCATCTTTTTCATCCCAGCATTTATATTTAAGACCATTTATTTAAATAGTTCTTCCTATTTATCTTTGGAAGGTTCACTCTCAATTTGTCTCAGTGAAATTATTAAATGTCTAATCCTACCTAATAAAGAGGGAATATGTTAATTGGCCCTCATGCCATCACAAAGATGGCTGCACCCACAACCAATAAGGAGGGAATATGCGCGCCCTCAAAGATGGTGGTGCCCATAGCCACAAGGTGGCAGCACCCAATCCCCTCAGCCCCCCAGCCCCCCAGGGCCAGCCCAAGGCACAGGCAAGCCTCGGGTGGTAGCTGCCCAGTCACCCAGGGCCGCCTGAGGCTCAGGTAACCAGGGCTGACCAAGGCTTGTGCTGCTGGCAGTGGCAGCAGCAGAGGTGTGATGGGGGCATCACCTTTCCCTGATCACAGGGTCACCTCCTGCACCTAATGCCTCCCACACTGAGAGAGGAGGCAGGCCAGGCTGAGGGACCACCCTCCCCCACCCAGTGCATGAATTTTCATGTACCAGGCCTCTAGTAGTTACTAAACAAGTAAAAAGTTTCTGTCTGTAAAGTGATGCATTCTGCCAGACCAGTGTGGCTCAGTGATTGAATGTTGACTTATGAAGCCGGAGGTCATGGTTCCAATCAGCCGCTCAATGATTCTCTCTCCTCATTGATGTTTCTCTCTCTCTCTCCCTTTCCCTTCCTCTCTGAAATCAATTATATATGTATGTATATGCATATGTATATGTATATACATATATACATATAAAATTCCTTCTGCACTTGAAATAATTATTCTGTCAGAATTTGACATTGTCATTTTTAGCAGCATCTATCTCAACATCTTTTCATGCTTCAGAAATGAAATCATTTAGTGTGCTGAGAAAATAAGAGAAAAAAAAAATAAGATACCTGCTCAACTGTTCCATAAAGAGAGCATTTTCACCTCCAAAAGAAATGGACACCAGATGATCTATGCTGAGTAATGAAAGCATTTTGTTGTTGCCTTCAAAACTGATCATCCACATGGTCATGATCATCATCTCATATTTCTTGTATTGTCAAGGGACACAATTATAATTTGGGCTCCAACAGTATTTTGTACTATTTACTGCCTTTTCAATGAAGTATCATGGGTATTACATCATCACCTTCATCAACACCATCAATGAAATATAGATGTGTCTATATAGGGCTTCTTTTCCTGGCCATATTTATACAGGAAAATGTACATACCCTTGCTTCCTATCAGCTTTCTTTTATTCCATCTAATATTTCATGAAACACAGAATGATTGTCATGTGGCCTGAGCATAAATCTTTTAGATGAACAGCCTTTGACTGTTGATCTGGTGCTCTTTGGACTTGATCTCAATCCAGAGTAATAGGGTTATAACAATTTCTCAAATCATCTTAATTCTCAGCCTGAAACAAATATATGGTGAATTTACCTTATAGTGCCAATCATTCAAACCAATAGTTTCCTTTCCACTCTCTCTTTCCCCATTCAACTGCCAATATCAAATTGCCATATCTAATCTATCAGAACAATTTCTAAAACCTCTACTTTACGCTTCCTAAGTAGAAACAACCTGGGCAACTTACTTTCTGACATACCACTAAGTATACTTTCTTTACTGCCATTTTCTATAAATTCTCTAGTAGCTACTCTTTACCTTCGTTTTTATCTCTTCCTTTGTAAGAATCACTTGACTTTTGTACTATTCTTATCTTAAATGATAGATCGAGTTATTGTGTTTTGGTCTATGATTTTGGACCTGGCACTTAGTTTTATTAATCCAGAATTTCTCTCTCTGGCTCAAATACCATTTTCTGCCATTCTTGTTACTACCCACTGTGTTGTGCTAGTTATCCATAGAGAGCATTGTACATAGATTATTCTTGCCCTTTGGATGATGTCTTTATAAGTCAAACCCACAAGCATAAACTCTGAAGAAAAAATACAAAAGAGGAATTTTAAATAAATATAATTTGAAAATAAGATATTTCCAGACTATTCAAAGAAAATTGAATCCTTTTTATTTTTTTCTATTTGGCACATTGGAGGCAAATGTTTCAACATCAAATAAAAGAAAGAGGGTCAAACGTTTAGTGAGACATTATGGTCACTTCCTTGAGGCTTCCTGGTGCCCTTTCTTAGAGTTGACATTTTATGACAGTTGGTAGAAATCTTGCAGTGACTTCTGGCCGTTGCTTTTGTTAACCTAAAACTGAACGGCAATGGAGTAATTAAAAACAAAACACCTTAGGAATGAAGAATTCTCAAATCGGAGGAGGAACGGCAATTCCTCCGGTTTGCAAACATTGTTTTAGACCAAAATCTCCATAGGCTCTTCCTAAAGGGTAAGATCGTCAAACCCTTTGTGGGTAAGCAAGGCCAGTGTCTGTGCTCTGCAGCAGCTGGGCTGTGTGAAGTAGCCCTCGCAGTGGTTGCTGGGCAGACGAAGCATGCTATTAAAAATGAGTGACCATTTAGTAGATTATAGCCTAGGCAGTGTGTGTCACTTGAAAGCAAATATCCTGATATTTTTAAATAATGTGGGCAGGGCAGGCAGGGATCCAATATTTATTACTCTTGTGATGAAACGCGCAAGGCCTGGCTTGTCAATGTATACCCCAGGAATCTGGAGTTTCTGGCTTAGTGTAAAATTTAAATGTCTCTTCTATCGTGGCCCCATATCTGTTTCTGTAATCAGATCAGTGTGATGTCCTCTGTGCACCAGTGGTTTTGCCCTTAATTTTTTGGCTAGCCGTCACCAAAAGCTGTCATCCAGTGCTGCTGAGAAAAAAAGCGCGTTTGCCAAACTTCTTTTCTTAAAAGTGTGCTGCCAGTGATGTTTTCCCACATGTGAAAAATAATTATCCAATAAAGGATTAATGCCTAATTACAATACCATCGTCGAACATTTCCATGCAGTGTTCACCTTCTTTCTGATTCCTGTTTTGTATTTGAAAATATGAAATGGAAAATTCAATGGTGTGTTCCAAATTATAGTTGATGTTGTTAATATCATGACTTTCCTTCAAAGAGAATGAAAGACTCCCTTTTGTCTTGTGTTTTCTACTGAATTAGATTTTCCTCTAGTACTAGTGTGAATAAAAGCTATTTGAAATAAAAGTGTTCTTATTTTTCTACCTCTTTGATGCCTACCGTTAGACGCTGAATACTAGATATTTGACAAATATTTGTGGAATAAATAAAGTATTACTAATGATAAATTATTGTGAAAGATACACTTTTAAAATATGAAGGGGCGTCCTGACCAGTTTGGCTCAGTGGATAGAGCATCAGCCTATGGACTGAAGGGTCCCAGGTTTGATTCCTATCAAGGGCATGTACCTTGGTTGCTGGCTCGATCCCAGGTGGGGGGCATGCCAGAGGTAGCTGATCGATGTTTCTCTCTCATAGATATTGCTAACTCTATCCCTCTCCCTTCCTCTATGTAAAATCAAAAAAATATTTTTTTTTAAATATGAAGGGATTATTTGCAAGTAAATTTCCATTTTACTGAAGTGAGAATTCACAAAAGGAGGAAATGTAAATGAAAACAGAATTGCTATTTGAATGTCATTTGCTGGTCAGGATAAAGAATAATAATAGCTAACACTGGCCTGGCCAGTGCATCATGTATACGCACACCTAAAGGCAAGTACCTGGGTTGTAGGTTTGATACCAGTCAGCAAGTGTGTAGGCGACAACCAATCAATGTGTCTTTCTCACATCTCTCTCTCTCTCTCTTTCTCTTTTCCTCTGTCTCTCTCCCTCTCCCCCCCCCCCCGGGGCCCATCCACTCTGTCTAAAAGAATCAATGAAAAGAATATCCTCAGATGAAGATTAACAAAAATAATGATAATAATAACTAACACTGATTAAACACCAGCCATATGCCTGTTACAATACTGGGCACTGTCCCAAAATTAGGTTTTTCATTACATGAACCCTACTTCATTTATTATCACTCTCATTTACAGATGAGACCATGGAGCAGAGAACAGATGAAGTCACTTATTGTTACAGATAGTAGGAGATAAATTAAACCTTTATCTATGTAGCTCTGAAGTCTGTTCTCTCTCCAAATAACATACAGAGGATGTCAAAGAGGGTATACTAAAGGCAGTCTTAAACTACAAAACTGGCACTAACCTTCAGTACAGACTGTATGCCCAATCTCTGCTGATCTTATGATTTTATTAAATTATCATTTTAAATGGATCTGGTCATTGTGGCTAGGTTTGTACAGTAAGTACAAGTTACAAAACAGTTCTTTTCCCCTCAGTTTCAACATCTTTCTTTATTGTAGCCAAAAACCCTGAGATGTCTTTGGAATACATATTCCAAAAACTTGAAATCTATTCCAAGACCAATACTTATTTTTGTACTTTATAACCCCCTGCAATGTTTAACATTCTAAAACATAACTGTTTCCAGTGGACAATGGTTTGGGTTCCTTCTGGGAATAGGCAGTAATATTTTGTCTAACAGAAAGTAAACTTGAGATGGAGTGGGTAGGTAGGGTCAGTTTCAACGGTCAACACCCTTGGTTTAATCAGGTTTGTCAAATGGCAAGTGTTACTTCATGGTTCTTTGTTTCTTTTAAGTTTCTGTGGTGAAAAGAGAGCAATTGGAAAAGTGGAGTATAAGTAAGAAATAAGAATGAGTGTATTATTATTTTTTAAAAGTGGTTTGCAGTTAAAAAATGGAATTCCAAGGAATCTTTTAACTTCCAAGGAATACTTTCAGAATCATTTAACTCACAGTACTTCCAAATATTGTAGTTACTTCTTTGCTTTGTAATATCAATATTAATTTTTATGGCTGTCCCAGACTACCATAAATGGATCATTCTCCACATATCCTAATAAGTACTTTGAAAAACTAGTAGCTATTCTTTCAAATGTCATAATAGAGAAACAATATTCAGCGGGAGAGATACATGGATGCCTTTTTTTAATTTTTCAAAAACTTGAATTATAATAAAATTAAATGAAGATTGCATTTGAAATCAATTTTAAAGTTCTTAGTGAATCTACAAAAGACACTATTAACTTCATATTGAGAGCATCTACAGTACATTTGAAATCTGATATAGTCTCACATTTAATTTTGCTTTATCTTCCAAAATATTTTTCCAAGAGAATAAGATTTAAAAACTTAAGTTGTGCTAACATAAATGTATTTAATTATGTAATAAAAATAAAATCTCAATGACAGTTAATTATATATTTATGAAGATTTATTCTTAATTGGATGCTAAGACTTTATATCCATGTTTAATGAGGTGGTTTATTTTAAGAAGGTATATCTTAGTGCACTATTTTTAATTTTTCTCCTTTGTCAAACATTTGTTTTGCTTCAATCATTTTAGTTATTTTAAAAATAAAGTACCTTTAAAGTACTGATCTTGATAATAGTTATTAAACCCTTAGCCTGTGCTCACATTTAAATCTCAAAACACTCCTGTGAGAAGAGTAATTTAATAGAAGAGGAAACTAAGGCTTACTTAAATGATGGGGGAGGGGGAAAAGGTAGGAAAAAAACATCTTTACTGCTATCCAAACGAATGTATTCAATGTAATCAATATTCACTGAATGCCTACTATATGTCACATCAGAGGCCAGTGCACAAAATTTGTGCACTTAAGGGGTCCATCAGCCCAGCCTGTGCCCTCTTGCAGTCTGGGAGCCCTCGGGAAATGCCCACCTAAAGGCTGAGCAGGCCTAAGCCGACGGTAGGACATCGTTAGCACTGCCATGGATGGATGCAGGAGAGGCTCCCACCACCACCTCTGTGCTCACCAGACTTGAGCCCGGCTTCTGGCTGAGTGGCGCTCCTCCTGTGGGAGCGCACTGACCACCAGGGGGCAGCTCCTGCATTGAGCGTCTGTCCCCTGGTGGTCAGTGCACATCATAGTGACCGGTTGTTTTGCCATTCAGTTCATTTGCATATTAGCCTTTTATTATATAGGATGTTTTCAGTATTGTGTTCATCATAGCATGGAACCTAGCAAGAAAATTGGCAATATGACAATATAAATGAAAATTTCATTAAGGCTTCCTTTTTATATAGTTGCAAAGTAAATATTATCAGAGAATGGATTTTGGTTTATAATTGTGTGATGCCAAAGCTTTTAAAAAAACTGTGACTTGTCTTCTTTCTCCATCAAGTTACAACATGGAGGCACACATGAAAATACATTCAAGAAATATTTGTTAAGTTACATATTATTATTTTACTTTTCTAGGACTGTTTACAGTCAGTATTCTTTTGTATTAGTTTCACATGTTCAGCATAGTGCTTAGACAATCATATCCTTTACAAATTAGTGCCGTTGAAGTTTCAAGCACCCACCTGGCACTGCACATAGTTATTACAATATTATTGACTATATTCCCTGTGCTACACTTTATGTCCCCAGAACTACTTTATGACTACCAGTTCATAGTTGTTAATCTCATCACCTTTTTCACCTAGCCAGCAAACCCAGTAACATATAATTATATTCAGAGGAAGATTTGTGCAAAACTCTATCAAAAGGATAGATAGCATTTGGGGTGTTTGTTAATGTCCATTTCACTCTCCTGTTTACCATACTTTATGACAACATTTAGTTGAAAATATATAATGCTGAGAATTAGAAAGACAGAAGATAAAATTTATAGAGATTCCCTTAGAAAAATTGCTTTCTAATTTACAGCCATTTCCATTTCTCTCATTTTTTTAATTAATGGTAATTTCCTATATGTCAAGTTCTTCAATAACCATTAATGCTTTCTTTCCTTTGCCCTTTAATGAAACATAATTTCCAATCCATTTTTTTACATTTAAAGTACTGATCTTGATAAACAGTAATATCATTAATATCATCAGACCCCCAAAACCTGAGAGACTGTAACATCCTCATTAGGCAAATGTGATAGAGGGTCTCACAACTGTCCTGCCATTTTGATGTTTAAATTCCCCAATTTAAAAATCCTCCCATTTTAAATTAAATGCATCTAACATTGTTTTATGGTTACACGTTGCAAATGCCCCACATTGTGCTGCCAGTTGCGAGTGTGCTCCTTATGTCCCACGTGGCTCTGGGCTCAGGCTCTGGAGGAGGCTGCACTCAAATGAAAGAGACTAGAAAATATTAATTTGGAAATATTGGGGGCCAGGTGGGAACTCAGCTCAGGGGGAAGGACTCCACCCTGCTCTGACTTTGCTATCCCTTTTATTAAGACTAAGGGATACACCCATAGTTTTTAGGCAGGCAATTCCAATAATAGTCAATCAGAAAATATTTACATAAAAACTAAAAGGTGGAAGTTGCCTTAGCTACCGTTGTCTTCTCAACTAAACAGTGGGTGGTTGTTTCTTACCTTTCAGAGCTTCAAGGTTGACCATCCTTCCGGGTTCCTTGTCCACACCTCTCTGCTAGTGAAGGCAATGGTCAGCTTCCAACAACATATATGTTCATCTCTCCCACAAGACTATTAGATTCAACCAGCAATCCTGCATAGCCAAAACCACTGCTTTGAAATTACTGAATATGAAAGAACTGCTAGATCCTATGAAATACTCCCTTCTTGTCACTACTCTCTTTACGTTCAATGGAAAATAGGTGGAAAAGTATAGGTATTTAGTTTCACTTTGTTTTTAAACCATGATTTTATTTATAACAATTATTGCTACATATCAGTATAAAACTTCATTAATAAGAGTAAGTCAATCATTACTGAGTTTTATCAAGTTTGCCGATTTCTTTGCTCAATCATTTTGTGCGCAGCCTATTTCTTTCTTCTTTCAGGGTTGGAGCAATTAATTTTTTCCCCATGTTTCCAGTCCGAAATGTATTTATTTTGAGGGGCCTCACTGTTAAATGATATATTGGCTGGGTATTGAACTCTAGGTTGTCACCTATTTTTTTAGCACCATGATAACATTGTTTTATTGTATTCAAACATCTGTAATTGCTTTGTGAGTAATGCATTTTTTTCTTTATATCTTACTAACTCTGTGAACAAATATGATCTTTGTGTTTAACCTACAAGGCACCTGATGTGTTTCTTAAATCTGAAAATTAAATTATTTATTCTATTCTAAGTTATTTATGCTTGAAAATAGCTCCCCCAATCTTCTATCCCCTTCTTCCCTAACACTTAACTAGATATAACTCTTATTAGACATATATTGAGAGGCCTCACTCTATACTTTATGTCTGTAAACTTGTCTTTTACATTTTCCATTGCCCTGTCTCTTTATGTTGTCCTCTTCATAATTTTCTCTAATCTCTCACGTCTGATTTTGTGCATTTCTAACTTATGACTTTTAACTTTCAAAGACCATATTATTAACTTTTAAAAGATGTACTCACTTTTTTTTCAGTATTCCAATATTCTGGTATCTTAAAACATTTTGTTTTACATTTTAATCATTTCCTATATATTTACTTTATAGTGTCTATCAGCATTCTCTATGATCTGAAATACTCAAGTGATGTGTATATTAATTATTTTTCTCTTCCTAAAAACTTTTATTGTAAATTTTTTTCAATAGGCTTCTACCTGTGAGAAATGCATGTTATCTGGATTGAGGACCTATCCCTCCTGAGCAGTTTTGCATTTTTTTCTGGCAGGAATCCCAACGATTTTATGACAAAAGACCATTTTTCTGCTTATGGGTCCTTTAACCAAATATCTAATATGAATTTAAATTACAAATCTATGTGTAGCCTTACCAATTCTCAGGAGAACTATTTTTCCCACCTGGTGTCCACAAAGAAATGACCAGCTTTATTGTTATCCTTCTGCTATCAGTGGGCAGATATATTTTTTAGTCTATCCTACAACATAGGGGATAGCCTTTCAAGGACCAACATTAATTGTAAACATGAGCACAGGATGAGTTGCTCATTTCCATTTCTCTACCTCAAGAAGTCCAATTGTTCATCTCTTGTCTCTCCATAAGTATTAAAACATAAGCCCTTAGGTTACTTATACTGGCCACACCTCACACTCGTGTCCCAAGACAATGGCAGCATCCACTCTCCAACCAGCCACTCTTATTTTCAGTGCCTCCCTCCTTCCTGATACTAGGAGGGTTTCCTAGCTTTGGTGAATTTATCTATACTTTTTTTGAAAAATATATTTAATTTCAGAGATGAAGGGAGAGGGAGGGGAAGAGGGAGAGCGATAGAAACATCAACTGCCTCATGCATGCCCCATCGTGGAGATTGAGCCCACAAGTTGGACATGTGCCCTTGACCAGAATTGAACTGTGGACCCTTCAAACCACAGGCCAACACTCTATCCACCAAGCCAAACCATCTAAGGCCATCTATACATTTAAGTGACAATTTCATCCATTTCTTGATCTTTATGGCAGGTTAGCTGGCTCTTCACATTACTAGCATTAGAAGTGGCCTAAGGCTCTTTTCTGTGAAAAGACAGCATTGTCTATCTAGTCTTTGTGGTTTTCTTTAGTTCTGATGGTATGTGAATTTTTCCTGTGTATGAAATGGACACTTTAGTTTCTGAAACTGCTGGATGTTCTATTCCTTAAGAGAGCTCCTCACTCGGGGAATGGGTAGCAAACTCAAAAGGATGACAGAGTTTTCAGGATGTTGCAAGAGAGAAAAGGTTAGAAGTACGTAGGCCATCTGCAGAGATGTGAGTAGTAATATTTGGTGTTTCTTGCTCCCTGTGGAAACTACCTCTGAAGATGCAGTGCTGGTAGTCCTTCCTTTGGGTGTGTGTGCTCAGTCTCACTGTTGGCAGCAAGTGAAAAGAGGAAGGAAGACTAGGGAGTGCCACTGGTCTGAACCTTAGATGTGAGGATAGGGTTACATGGGCATCGTTTTTCTCTCCCTCAGAACATGACAGGGAAACAGATACCCATCACACGTCAAAGAGCAAAAGATTGGACTGATGCTTGGCAGGAATATTCATAGCTGAGGTTTCATTTCTTTGCTCTCTAGTACATACTGTGGCCATGTTAAAGTTCAGGCTTCACATTCCTTTCTGGTGAAAAGAGGATTTAATGAATATGCTACATGTTCTTCAAGATGCTAAATTACACGCATCTTCCTCTCATGTTGGCTACCCTTTTTTGACTACCTTGGATATATCGTTCATGGGTATCTTTCCAACTAAAAAGTACTTATTGAGGAGGAGGAGGAGGAATCATTGCTGTGGGACAAAAACATTTTCCCTCAAAAAAGAATGTACATGCACACACACACAAAAAAAAAGATGTGGGATTTTTATGAATCATATCCTGTAATTTTTCACTTTTTTCCAGCTACCTCCTTCTTAGAACAGAATCCAAGACAACCAAAGAAAACTATTTGTGCTGTGAGCAAAAATTTTGCCAAATTGAATTACATAATTCATCTAGCAGATTTGATGAGTTCCTGGATGCAATTTGCAAATTTGCATTTTGGGCACAAGGAAATAATGCATTTGTTACATATGAAAAAAAAATACTGTGCTTGTTACAAAACCCTGTTTTGTAACTACTCGGGAATGTCTCTCTACATATATATAGTATATATACTTAGGCATGAGACTTAGCTGTTTTTCATGTAACCTTCAAGATATTTGACAGTGAACATAGTTTACTCTGGAACCAAATTCAAGAATTACTAGAAATTAAGCATGTTTAAATGTTTACAAATGTATAATATTAAAACATTCATAAAATATGCTGCCTATGATTGATCAGCTTTTAAAACTTCCGGGTAAAGGAATATTCTCACATTGGTGTGTCATGCTTGGATTTATTATACATTATCCCTTATTTCTCAAAATAAACATTATAAATTATGGAGAGGAGGGTTGATGGCAGCAAGATGATGGAGTAGGCAACCCCAGGATCTTATTTCCCTGAAGCATTATCAAATCACTAACCACAAACTGGCTCAAATAATTTCAAAGAGCTCTGGAAATCAACTCAAGATCTATAGCAATGAAGTAAATGCCCAATCAAGAAAAGGCTACATTCAAAATTATAGGAAATTTCTGGTGCTCTTACTCCTCTTTGCACCAGCTCCTCCATGTCCTTGCACAACTTTCTGCACCAAGGTCAGGAGGAAGTGGCCTGTCTTAGGATGCTCATACAGCTCTCCCAAAATATCATCAATACCCAAGTGACAACCTAGCTTTACACTTTAAGAAACAAAAAATAAACAAGCAAAAAACTAGCTAAATCCAAAGCTAGCAGAAGGAAGGAACTAATGAAGATAAGAGCAAGGATAAATAAGAACAGAATATAGTGGAGTAAAATCAACATAAACGAGAGTTGGTTCTTTTAAAAAAATCAATAAAATCGATAAACCTTTAAATAGACTAAGAAAAAGAAGAAAGAAGACCCTCCCCCAATAACATCAGAAATGAAAGAGACAATATTACTAGAGATTTTATGGAAAGAATAAGGATTATAATAAAGCATCATGAAAAAATTGTACAACAACAAATTGGATAACCTAAGTATAATGGACAAAACACTAAAACACATAATAAACCAAAACTTAAAATGAAGAAATAGAAAATCTGAATAGATGAATAAGTAATAAGGAGAGTAAATCAATAGTCAGTCTTTCTAACAAAAAAGTATTGTACCAAAGAAGAAATGGCTACAATGATAAATTCTAACAAACATTTAAAGAATACCTATCCTTTACCATCTCTTCTAAAAATGTAAAGAGGAGAGAGCACTTTCTAACCCATTCCATGAGACTATCATTACCCTGATATTAAAGCCAAAGACTAAAAGAAAATTTAGACAAATATCCCCCCAGAATATTGGTGCAAAAATCTTCAACAGGATATTAGCAAACAGAATTCAACAGAAGATTAAAAGGATTATACACCATGACCAAATGAAATTTATTCCTAGAATATAAGGATGGCTTAACATACAAAAAATACTATATCATTTATATAAGGGATTTGAGCATCTGTGGATTTTGGTATCTGGGTCTGTGTGTTCTAGAACCAATCCCCCGTGGATACAGAGGAACAACTGTGTATTCTGTTGATTCTGTTTCTCGAGAGAACCCTGAATAATGCAAGTATGATATTGGCTGTAGGTTTCCATATATATGGCTATTAGTATGTTTATGTAACTTCCTTCTATTCCTACTTTGTTAAAATTTTATCTTGAAGGGTGTTGAATTTTGTCAACTTTTTTTTTTCTGTGTTAATGAAGAATATCATGTAGGTTTTTGTCTCTTATTTCTGTTGCTGTGGTATATTGCATTGTCTACTTGTATTAGGCATTGTATTAATGCCTAATACAATGTAAACACTATGTAAATATAAAAATGTCATATAGACATATATGACATTGATTCATATATGGACTATGATTCAGCCTTTAAGTGAAATTTTTGACAGTGCTACAATATAGATGAACTTTGAAGACATGCTAGGATGCTAAGTGAAATAAGTCATTTACAAAAAAAGAATTGTTCTAATTGCATATGAGGTTCCTAGAGCACTCCAATTCTAGAGCGAGAAAATAGAGCCATAGTGGCCAGGGGCTGGAGACAGGGGGGAGTCAGTGTTTAATCGGCGCAGTTGCAGAAGATATAAAAACTTCTGGAGGTGGATGATGGTGATGGTTACATAACAATATGAATGTACTTCCTGCCACAGAACTGTACACTTAAAAATAATTAAGTGGTCCATTTTATATTGCGTATATTTTACCACAATAAAAAAAACTATCCTAAATTTTTCCTAAAACTTTTGGAAAAAATTCGAAGTTGGAGAACTCTTAAAGGGAGTGAGAAACTGTGGGTGGGCACATTGGAAAGAACATTGGCAGAAAATAGCTCGTTAATATAATTCTCATTTAACTTTGGCCTTCACTCTTCCAAGTTCATTTAATGTCCAAATGTAAGATGCTGGGCTAAGAGTTGTGAGGATGATAGTGAAAACATTTCATTCCCGATATTTACAAGATACTTTTAATATTGTTTACTGCATCATTATTTTACTATATATATATATATATATCACATTACAAGTATGAAGTTTATACATAAGGCAGTGAGAATAAAGCAAATATCCTTGCAGTGTAAATATCTCACATTAAGATATATATATATATATATATATATATATATATATATATATTTATTTATTTATTTATTTCAGAGAGGAAGGGAGAAGGAGAGAGAGATAGAAACATCAATGATGAGAGACAATCATTGATCGGCTGCTTCCTGCATGCCCCCTACTGGGGATCAAGCCCACAACCCAGGCATGTGCCCTTGGCCGGAATCGAACCCTGGATGCTTCAGCCCACAGGCTGAGTCTTTATCCACTGAGCCAAGCCGGCTAGGGTTCATATTAAGCTTTTTGATTGGAATGTAAATACCTGACATTAAACTTTTGATTGCTGAGGCAAACAATTCAAAAGACAGCCATCTTCAATAAACCTATGGCCAGCTCTAAGCTGCTAACAAAACAACCAGATAAGGAGTCACCTACTCCCACCCATGAAGATGCCTAGCGCAGAAAGCCCTGGAGGACCTGGACCATTTGAGTGACCCTGCGTATCCCTTCCTGTACCCCAGTTCCTGCTCTGATGCTTTAAATTGGCCACTTAGAGTGAACTTGTAAAACTCTAGCCACCCCAACCCCACACCCTAATCAAAACAGAACCCCAGGTCTGCACATTCTACCTGTGGCCTTACTGTGCGGCCCTGGGACAGACACACTGTGCACCCTCCAGGACATACGAGTAATAAAAGTAATTCCTCGAAGTTCCCTCATGGTTTTTGCTGAAGTGTATTCTGCAGTGAGAATAAGAACCACCAGGACCAGCCCAGCCACAGCATTGACCCCAATGAAAAAACTGTCTGTAGGGACTTGGTACAAGTCCTAGGGGCCAGGGGAAGTGCCACTATCAGTTGTCTGGGACCACAGTCTTAGGCAATCCTTCTCCAAGCCCTTGGCAAATCTGGTCGGAAGAACCACAATTTTCTTTCTATTCTCCAATATGTCACCAGATTTTAAACCATTTTGCTCTCTGCCTTACTATTTTTCTGGACCCACTTGCCACGTTGGAGGCTATTGTGAGAATTTACTGGGCAAGTCAGATAACCCTTTAGATAGAAATGTGCCAAAGCAATTCCTCAACTACGTCATCAAGGCCGTTTCAGCCTCTGCCCCAAATTTTCTCCCTCCCAGTCTTACAGCAGACATGCACTGAACGTGAGGCAAGTCATCAACCTCATAAGGGACAGTACACCTGCCCTCAGGGAAAAACACATGGTAAATCTAAGCTCACCTGCCCACAGGGCAGTGTATGCCAGCAGAACCTAGAAGATCGAAATACTTGCAAACACTTGAAAGAAAAGCACCAGGAGAGCAGAAAATGCCTCAGAAAAGAAAGCTGAAAGAGCTAAAAATAAACTTCAGCTTTGCCCCATTACTGGCTAAAATCTTCAAAGGGACAAGCTATATATTACCCTTAGCCATGATGAATAGTTTTCTAGTAGCCAATGGAATCACTGGCCTTCCTCTTCATCTGCACTGACTCGAGAATGTTTAGTATTAAAAGAAGTTCCTTATTATATCCATCTATTTATGGAGGGAGAAAATCTAGATGGATGGCCCATGGAATGATTTCACTTGAAGCTGCCCACGCTGAAGAGAAGTGGTGTTGCTTCCCGGCTCTGAGGAGTTGGGGAGGAGCCTGTGCAGATCAATGGGTGACAGATAAAACACCACCATTTAGTGGATGGGGATTCCTCTAGGAAGAGCTTCTGCCCGTGGCCGTGGCCACAGCGGGCTTTTCCTGACATCAGATGAAAGCACTGTCCAAAACGTTAATTTGCTCATTATGATGGTTGTGAGCCGAATCATATTAAGAAAGAGTCTGACTGGGCAGCTGCCTTGGAAGCCAACTGTAAAAGGTACCAAAATATGACTGGAGGAAATGGTCATATGGATGCCAGCTAACACTGCTTTCCACACAGGATTTCTTACATAACTGGCAAAAGATCAATTAACCCTGACTGCCCTGCAAAGCACCCCAAAGTGGGATGAGCCGGTCCCCAGGAAAATGTTTGCCACTGGTATGTGTAGGACACATGGTGCTACCATAGGTTGTCATTCCCAGGGACAACAAAGCCATAGTTTCCCAAAGTGGGCAGCCTCGGGGCAGGTTATCAGGAACAGGTGATTTGCATTTTCCTATAAAGATGGACACCATTGAATTTGTCTACAAAGAATATATTTAGCTCAGAAAATAAAAATAAAAATCACCTGTGTGGAAGCAGGGGGTGGGGCAGATGGAAGGGGAAAAAAAAAATTAAACATTACCTCTGGCTTCCGTGAGTGTGAGTGACGGGCGTGATATGACCATTCGTAGGAGAATATTTTGTGAAACTAAAGCAGCCCCAAATAATGTGCAGTATTATGTTGTATTCCATCCAAGTAACCTGGAGCTAACATAGGGTACCAGCAAGCTCCTTCTCACCCAGCTAGAATCCCGAGCTATCCTCGGTGCCTTTGCATTCAGAGGAAATGAAATATCATAGACTTTAGGCCAGCAGATTAAGATTTTATGATACACTTTAGAAGAATAAATACCTAGAATTTTGAAGAGTCCATCGTTGGCAGAAACGACTGAACTGTGAATAATCTGAAAAAGAAGTTAGAGATGTAGAATTCTGTAAGCATGAGATTAGTTGAAGAGAGGTCCCTTACCGATTACCAATTGTTAATGTTAAATTGATGGGAGAGGTCACACCTTTAGTATCTTCATCACGGACATTTTCCACTTCATTTCTGATATGCAATCTTGAATCCCTTCCTACTTCGGATTTTACTTTATCAGTTTGTATTATTCCCTCCACAAACATTATAAAAGCCGAAGAAATAATTTGGGGAGCTCCTCTATGTTTAGAAAAGTTAAGAAAGTAAAAATTTCTGAGAAACGTATTTAAGATCCTTAAAAGGAAGTTCATACACATAAGGGTAAGTTATATGTGTAGAGATTTGTCTTTTTAAAAAGTTTCTTTCCATTTGGTTTGCAATACTTTGGTATGAAACTTCAAGTTTATATAAACTATAACTTCCCAAAATAAAAAATATGAATATAATGCTTAGCATTTCCAAAATGTTACTTGTTTTTCGGACCTTGGAGAAGATACCTTTGTGTCAACACATGCAAAGTGCATGAACTTGATATGTTTATTTTATCATTTGTAGCTGGAGAAATGAAATTATTTAAGTGAATATAATTTAATGTCTTGGCATCCCTCAAATTACAGTATGAAAATGACTTTAAACTATAGTTAGCTACGGAGACCATGAGAGAGTAATGAAGAAAATTTAAAAGCACACTGCAGAGGGAAGTCACTTCCACTTACATGTAAGACATCTCAATGACAGCTGATCAAAAAAACAATTGCATAAGCACATTATTTACTTGGTGTGTTTTTATAATTCTGCCATCTTTTTATATTTTCAAATAGTCTTTATTAGGTCAGCATGATGGGAACATTTGAAAGCGATGCTGTCTTGGAAGACCAAGAGTTAGAAGTCTACTAAACCCTTAGTTAAATTCCCAGGCAAATTGAAAGTGGGTGCTTCAAACACTAAAGTAATTAGACACATCATTTCAGAGTAAGTATTGTCAGCATGGAACATAGGATTTTCAGATATGTGTGCGTGTGTGTGTGTGTGTGTGTGCATACATACATTTTCTTTTCTATTGTCTCTAAGGGAACTTGTCTGAAGTTAACATACTTAGTCCAATGTAAAAATATACAAATAAGGAATAATTTACCAATTTTCAAATCTAATATTCTCTACAATTTTGAAATGGTCAAAATCAGGGCAGCTAATTTGTTTCTAGCAATTCAAAAACGCATTGCCTTCACTTTGCCATTTCTTCAAGTTAAAGTTATTCATGTAAAAACATTGCGAGTTGCTTATAATTTCCACACATGCCTATCTCACAGTAAGATAAACTTCCTTGTCCTTTCTTTTCATTCATTCAATCAACAAATATCTATTTAGTTCCCTCTATGTGTCAGATATTGTATAATGGGAGATATCTAAAAGTAATTAAAGACTGTTGTCCTAATAAACCTCATATTCTAGTTTGCAGAGATCATTAACAAATAATAAATGTAATAAATATATTAAACATTAAACGGTGGGGAAAAGAAAAAGGAGAGCAGGAGAAGGGGAATTGGGAGTTAAAGAAGGAGAGCGTGAAAATTGCAATTCTAAATAAGGTGATCAGGGCAATTTCAAGTTACAAAAGCTTTGGAAAAATGGCTTGCAAAGTTCCTGAATACTTAACGATTGGCTCGCGTGAACTGGTAAAAGCTGGCTCTGGAACCTATTTTGAGCAAAGACTTAAAAAAAATGGAAGGTGTTAGCCAAGCATACATCTGGGCAAAGAGCCTTCAGAGGGAGCAGCTAGAGCAAGGCAGTAGCTGGGGTATTTGGGAGCAGCAAGTGGGTCTGAAGCTAGTGCATGGGAAATAGGTCCCGGGACCCATCCTAACAACTGCCAGGGTCAGAATCTGTCGGGTCCTGTAGGCCTTGCACAGAGCGATTTCCCCCCAGATGGAGGGTACCCCGTGGCAGGGCGCTGAGTAGAAGGGTGAAATGAGAACATTTTCAAACGATCGCATTGGCTGCTTCGTGGAGAACAGATTTTAAGAGAACAAATTTGGAAACAGGGAGACCAGTTTGGCAGCCGAGCCATTCATGCAGATGGTGATGTAAGCTTTTGAAGGCAAAACTAAGGGACTTTACTAATGGGTTGGATGTGTGGTAGGAGAGAAAGAGGAGAGTCGAGAATGACTCCAGTGTTTGGGAGCTGAGACATGGAAAGATGGGGCTGCCTCTGAATGAGATGGAGAAGCAGAAAGGCCCATAGGGTAAGTCGGCCTGAGATGCAGGCCCAGCAAAGCCTCAGGCAGCCCCACACGGAGATGTGGCATGAGAATGGCCCTCCGGAGCTATCTGGCGTGGAGCTAAAAGTGGTCAAGCTGTCATATTCACACTTTAACCCGAGAGTGGATGTGGGCTGCTCAGGAAAAGTGTGACAGTCCCTATAACTGAGGAAAACCTGACGGGGCTGCCAGCTGACAGGGTAATACATTCTCCCCTGAAATAAGGTCGGGGTGACACACATCCTTGTCCACCATGATTCCTGACACCATATTAGGCTCTCTGGATGGTGCCACTGCACGTGCTCTTTTTGAATGCCCTTCTAAGAAGATACCACTTTAGGTATTTTCCCCAAACAGCACTATTTAAGGGACATAGGTTTTTATTCCATTTTTCACACCCATTACAATGCTTCACGTTGATGGCCAAGATGCGGCCAGATCTAGTGATTGGACCCCCCATTCCGGGGAGACCGGCCCTGTCTTATTGCAGGGCCTGGCAGTGTTGTGGCTGATTTAGGTTCTCCTTATCAGGTGTGCGTATGTGTGTGTTCTGACAAAGAAACAAAATGTCAGGGAAGAATCACCACCATCTGGTGAATTAGAAAAGATTAAATTTTCCAAATGAAGAAATAACACATTTTTCTCGTATTCCTTAACTCTAAAAAAATTGACATCTGCTCTTTGAGGAAAGAAAATTACAAAGACTCTCTGCAGTTTTAGCATAAGCATAGTAAGGATGCGTACAACAAGGCCAAGGGATAGCCTGAGCTCCTGAGAGGTAAATAGGCAGGCTACTTTAGAATGTGCTCACGTTCCATGTTTAAATACTATAAAATCTAATTTTGCGAGTCCATAATAAATGAATAACTATTTTTTAAACTTTGACAATATTCTCCATTCCTGATTGTGTGCTGATATAGGAAAGACTCAAATATCTTACTATTTTCTAGAAAGTTTGGAGAGGTGACATTAGTAATGTCCTTGGTAAATGTTCTCCCTGATATTTCCTTATTGTGTGTGTGTGCCCTGGATATACTTAGTCATTTCTGGGGGAGGGGAGGAGATGCAGATTAATCTTCTAAAACCTTCCTCATCAATCTGTCTTTGAAATTTTAAATCATTTTAGCCAAATAAATGAAAGTCTCCATGTGGCACAGCTCACAAAGATCAAGGTGTGCTTCTTCCCTGGGTACAAATAGCTTAAGGTGGTAGAAGTCAAGTGAAACACCGTGCTTTGGTGCATTCACAATTTTGAACCTAGACATTTGTCCTCTATGAATTTTGAATACTAAATCCCATATTTCCAGTGACTTAAGAGCCATGAGAATGTGCAGATGTCCCTGGCAGTAGTACCCTTCAAAGAGTGTTCGACATCTGCTCCTGGTGGAAAAATATTTCTGTGTCTTGATGTGTAATGCCACAGTGCAAGATGCTTTGTGCTGTACATATGTGATTATTTGTGAACTCGCTCTTCTCCTATGAGGTGTTCTTTCTGGCCTTTGGAATTCATAACCTCAGCATTTGCTCTTTTTGTTCCATCTTATTCAATTTTTTTTAATCACATGTTTTAGGAATTGTATCAAACCCGGATATTACTAGGATGGTGAATTATTCTAACAACTGCCAGGCGTTGGCCCTCTTAAAGAGTATTGTTGATCTCCTCAGACATTATTTTTGCCCCAAAGTGTGCATCCTTCTGTATCTCAGAATGGACTTGTCTTGATTGATTTGCTGCCAGACTGACACAAAACACAGCAGTCGTGGCAAATTTTCCCTGTTCCACTTTATGGAGTGTTAACTGAGAAGCATAATTTTGACCTCTTAATGATTAGACTTTAGGTATTTTCCCCAAATAGCACTATCCAAGGGAAAGGAAGTTATTCCTATTAACCCATAGGACACACTTAATTGGGAGAACTGTCTAATTGAGACATCTTCCAGATACTCCATTTAAACATAATGATGCATAATGGCAGTAACTGCCACTTAATTAGGAGAGAATTCTACTACATCGGAAAGTAACCAAGGGTGTTGCTTTTCTATTAAAAGAGTAACTTTCCTATAGGCTCGGAAATTATATTTTTTACTTTTTTAAACTCTCAATCCCTGTGATATTGGGAATATTTTAACGCCATCACTATACTGAAATTCCAATTAATAAGGGTTATTTGATTTAATTAAGACAATTTTTACATGGAATATTGTATTAGAAAACATAAAGGAAAAGAATGAAAATGACCAAATTTTAGGGGCTATGTTATGTATTTAAACATACATTATCTTCTTTGATGTTCACAAAATATTTTTACTTATTTTAAAAATGGAGAGCCTGAAGCTTAAGGAGGTTAAGAAACTTGAGAGTATGTGACAAATAAAAGTCCAAATAAATTGCAGGCCTTCATCCATTTAATTCTTCTTTCTAACTAAGGATTCTTTGGTTTTTAGCCAGTGTTAATATGGTAGTAGCCTTGACCAAATTTTTAAAACAACCATGATGCATAAAGAAGTGTAACAAGTTTGAATGCTACTTCTAAATTCTTCCATATATTTGTAGAAATAGTTCACATTTTCCTATAATCAATTCTAGTAGGTGAATGTGAAATTAGAAAAAAATAGCTTGAGAATTATACTGCTTCCACCCCTACAAGTATATTTTCTGAAAGAAGTTAGGGTAACAGTCAAAAATATCATTTACCTAAGATCTGAAGGCACAATCCTAACCAGGAACATAATTTTGGGTCTTACTGAGGCCAGCAACCTTTCTTCCATCATAAGAAATGATACCTTAAGTTATTATGGGCCAATGGAGGTCTTTATGTTGGCTTTCAGAGAATCACTTGTATGCACACACACTATTCTAAATCCCACTCTCCCAAGGCAGTAGCTGTTATGAGACATCTGTGATTGTCCATCTACTAGAAATAAGAATAAAGAGTGGAGGCAATTTCCCAAATCGAGTCTCCAAATCTTGTTTAGGAAAAAAAAAGTCAGTTTGCCCGTCTGCATTGATCAAATTCCCCTGTTAAATGCTTAGTTCTATATTTTGCTCTACCTGTATAGACATATTAGAATTAAGACAGTAATAATTATAGTAAGTACTAGAGGCCCGATGCATAAAATTCGTGCAAGGGGCTTGGCCCTCACAGCCCTGGTTTTATCTAGATTCTAGAAGGACTTCCAGAAGGTCGTTAGGCTGTCCAGTCTAATTAGCATATTATGCTTTTATTATTATAGATAATATCTAAAAATTTTCTGAAACTATGTCAACATAGTTTTCAGTAAGGTTAAGCTAAAAAAATGACACAAATGGATGCCATTTATTAGATTTTTCAGTTATCCTAAGTCATAAGTAATGAATTACTTTAGTTAATTTCTCATTATCTAAGTGATAATTTTTCTGTTTTTTTAAATTAAAAAATATGGCAAGACACTGGTCGGGGGGTGAGGGCATGTATGAGAGTAGGATGCGGGGGACAGATATGTACACATATAATATCTTAATTTAAAAAATGAAAAAATAAAAAAATAAAAAATATGAAGGTATGTACACATACAATACCTTAATGTAAAAAATGAAAAAAAATAAAAAATATGCCAAAACCAGTTTGGCTCAGTGGATAGAGTGTCGGCCTGTGGACTGAAGGGTCCCAGGTTCGATTCCGGTCAAGGGCATGTATCCTGGTTGCGGGCATATCCCCATTAGGGGGCATGCAGGAGGCAGCTGATTGATGTCTCTCTCTCATCAATGTTTCTAACTCTCTATCCCTCTCCCTTCCTCTCTGTAAAAAATAAATAAAATATATTTTAAAATTTTTTAAAAATAAATAAATAAATAAATAAATAAAAAATAAAAAATATGGCAGTAACCCCAATATTTTGCTAGAGTTATAGGACTTAAATAATAGGAAGCAAACTTTTCTGTAATGCTGAAAATAATTGTTTTATTTAAGTATTTTGGTATATAATATTATATTAGTTATATTAGTTTCAGGATACAATATAGTGATCTGACATTTTTATATCTCACAATGTGATCACCCCACTAATTCTGGTAATTATCTGAACATAAACATTTATGTCAGGGCTATGCTTGGGTTTATTTAATTACTTATTTTTATAATGGAAAGCTTTTAACATAGTATAAATTATCATTAGAGTGATATTACAATGTTAAAACTCTTTGTCCAAAATGGCAAACATTTTTATAGACTTTCTAATTAGTTACCTCTAGTTCTTTCCTGGCTTAATTTTTTTATAGATTATGATTTAAATATAATGTTTTGTAACACTAAGGTGGACAATGCATTAATTTGATTTATTTATATCTTACAATATGATTGCTGGTATATCAATGTCTAGCCTCTCTATCACATTACATACTTATCCTTTCTTTTTAGAGGTTGGAATAATTAAGTTTTAGTCTCTTAGCAAATTTGAGCATATTGAGGTTCTGAGCACTTTGACTCTTTTAAATAAATGTGGCCTAAAATCAGTAAGACCCTGAATCTGTTTTTTATAATATATATAAAATGTATATATTATAAAAAACAGAATCAGGGTAGGTAAGTTTCTGACTTGGATACTTTAGTATTAGACAAAGGTGAGTAACTCCATTATGTCCAATACTATCAAAATACTATGCAGTATTAGTTCAAAAACATATATTGAACACGTATTCTATGCCAACTTCTGTGTAAGATCATGGGTATAAAAACAAACACTCTTCCTTCTGGATAAGTGTATGCGGCAAGAGATGAGATAGGAAAGACAAATTGTGGTCATTGTTTAACTTGAAAAAATGACTGCCAAACAAACGGGTTCTTCATTCATGGGTATTTAGCAGACATTTTCTCCGAAATTGCCAAAATAAGCCTAAAACAAAGAAAATGTTTGCTGTCAATGATAAAATTTAATCTTTCAAATAAAAATTTCAAATTTTAGAAAACTTGTGTAAACCATCCTGAGTTTGAAAGCTTCCCAATACAGTACTTAAAATGTTAGGATAGCCGAAACCGGTTTGGCTCAGTGGATAGAGCGTCGACCTGCGGACTGAAGGGTCCCAGGTTCGATTCGCATCAAGGGCATGTACCTGGGTTGTGGGCACATCTTCAGTGTGGGGTGTGCAGGAGGCAGCTGATCGATGTCTCTCTCTCTCATCAATGTTTCTAACTCTCTATGCCTCTCCCTTCCTCTCTGTAAAAAATCAATAAAATATATATTTTTAAAAATGTTGGGATAAGCTTGATAACACTGTATTAATGAATGTGGAATTTTGATACTGGATACTAAATATGTCAACATTTGGAAACTCTGCATAACTTGGTGAATAAACATTTTTCATATTATCAATGCATAATATGCAAAATCATACATTGGTAAAAGAGCTACTCAAAGTATAAGATACAAGTACAGTAGTACCTCAAGATACGAGTTTAATTCGTTCCGTAACCTTGAGGCGTGGGAAACTATGAGATGCTCGAGTCGTGGTAAACTGGTGGGTCGTGTGCAGCCGGCCGATCCATGCGATTATTCATATCTCAAATGTTGCTCGTATTTCAAAGCAGAAATCACTCGCTCGACGGCTCGTATCTCAAAAATCTCGTATGTTATATATTTTAATGTAACAAAAAAAGGAATGTGGTTTCAAACTCTACAGTGAAGCTATCTTTACGAAACTACCACTGTTGAGTTTGGGTGTAGTAGCAAAGAAGAATATTGACAGTCATCTAGTAAAATATTACATCTAGTAAAATATTTACAAGGCTAGTTAAATATTAACTTTTTTGCCTGACTACATATCTTTGCAAAGACAGATCTTGCCATTTGTATCAATCCAATGAACATATTGCTATATATTGAATGCAGAAGCAGACCCAACTATTTGTTGTTGTTGTTAATCCTTACCCCAGGATATTTTCTTATTGATATTTAAACAGAGTGGAAGGGATGGGGAGAGACAGAGAGAGACACATTGACTAGTTGCCTCCTGCATGTACCCTGACTGGGACTGGGGATCTAGCCTGCAACTGAGGTACATGTCCTTGACTTGAATCAAATGCAGGACCCTTCAGTCCATAGACCGACACTGTCCACTGAACCAAACCAGTTAGGGCTCAACGATCTTATTTAAATCAGATATCAAGAGAGTTGCAAAACTCTAATAGCATGTCATTTTTCTTTCACTACATGTCTTAGAAAATATAGTTATTCTTTAGTGAAATATGTTCAAGATTTTCATTTCTAAAAAAGTAAATATCAATACACATAACCCAGATAAGCAAAACCTCTTTGAGGTGCTCAATAATTTTAAGAACCGTTTGCCCCATCCTCAAGAGGTTCTGACTACCTAAGAAAGGCCCTTCAGGGAGTTTAACTTCACACTGGGAAATTTTACAAAAGAAAAAAAAAAGAAAGAAAGAAAGAAAGGCTGAAAATCAATGAAGGACATTCATGAGATAGGTGCCTTTTGGGTTGATAAAATTCTGTCATAGTTATTTTCAAACCCCAATGTTTCAGGGGACTGAGGTGACTGAAGATGACCCTTTTAGCTTTGCCTTGTAAGTGGTACAGGGAGGAAAGCAAAGCAGCCAAATTATGATGTGCTGAGCTAATCCCGGGAATCCGGGTTTTCTGACTCTGGAATCTGCCGTTTTTATAAATATAAAAATGACACCTTAAAAAAAAAATGTGATCCCAGAGAGACCCAGAGATTAATTTCATCTTAAATCATCTGAAGAGCTCTGACCAATGTAAGGGTTCTGCAAATTAGATTTGAATTCACTGATGTCAAAACCAGATTAACTAGCGTAGACTGATTCTGTCATATGAAAAGTTGAAAGAGGAATGTCAAACATCATCTGCATGTGCAGCCTAAGTTCTATTCCATCAATTCCATCTGCAGCCACGTTGGTTTGCTTTTTAATAGCGCCGGTCACTTTTCCCCCTTAAATATACTGCACACACCCTTGCTTACGATGCAGAACTCTCAAATATGATGCTAGCCCATTTCCATGCTCCAGTTAATAGGTCACAATGATGGTACAATGCGCAACCCAGAAAACACTTGAATTTCCACATTAAAAGAAAGAAAGGGATGTGGATAATTTAAAATGGTGACTAATCGGAAAGACATTTAAATTTGTAATGTGTTTTGTGCTAACATTAAACACGGACATAATTATGTTTTGAAAATTCTCTCCAAACAAATGAAGTCACTCCCTAAACGTCTCCCTTTTCCTTGTTTTTGCTGTTTAATTATCCATATCCTATCTTATGTCCTCCCTTCATGATAGTTATGTCTAAAACCTTCAGAAGAACTCTGATTTAGAAGCATAAAGAACTTGATAACTTAGATAGTTGAGATAGAGCAAATATTTACTTCAAATGTAACTATTTCTTATCTTTCATCCCTCACAGATATCTCATTGGTGGTAATATTCTTGACTAATTGGCCTAACTTCTGCTTCAGATTTCTTCTCAGCCCAGAGCTCTCAAATAGCTGTGTTGGACTAATACAAGAATTAAAACCTGTTTGACACTCCTATCTAATCAATGATACTTTTCCCAATGATGTTCGTTCCTTATCCAATAATACACAGTTAGTTAGCTACATAACTAACTAGAATTTAGCTACATAACTAAGTCTAGAATCTGTAATGCTTTTCATAGGATCTTTTAGTGTCAACAGTCTAACTTCTTAAAATTTAAGGAGTTAATTGAGTTAATCCATTTAATATCCGTTATATGAGTGCTACATGTAAAATGACAGTAAGATTTTATTCTAAAATTGCACTGTTGATGATTACAGTTAACCTATATTATTGTTGTCTTAAATTATTCTTAATTTGTTCATGCTTCCATATGTTCAAAGAGCATTGAAGAGACTAACTACTTGCAAATTATTTTTCATTTAAGTCATATTTTAATAGTAAAGGACCTTAAGAGCAAAGATGATGGTAATTAGAGTAATTAGTAGCTACATTCACCACCTCCCAGGACCAGAGGGGAATTACAACTAATATAGAGAAATCAGCCTTAACCAATTGAAGACCAGCTGAAGAGAAGTCTTATAACCAAGGACTTACGGAGGAAGCCACATTGAGGCTGGTAGGAAGGGCAGAGAAGTTTTGCATCTTTGACTGGAAATTGTACTGTTCCATAGGAAAGAGATTATGGTAGTTTTTTCATCTGGGACATTTCCTGTTTGGGTAAATACATGGAACTAAAATCCAATTAAACATAAAATGAAGAAGGAACCTAGTTAGAGGAAAATTTTGAGGAATGTAATAGGGATCATTGAAAGTGATTTAACAATCCTATGAATAGACACGCATTCATAAACATCTACTCCTAGTGAATATGAAAAAGTGTGCAGATTGAGATCATATGATATTTATCTTTCTCTGATTAGCTTATTTTGCTTAGCATAATGCTCTCCAGTTCCATCCATGCTGTTGCAAATGATAAGAATTCCTTCTTTTTTACCAAAGCGTAGTATTCCATTGTGTAGACGTGCCACAGTTTTTTAATCTACTCCTCTGCTGATGGGCACTTAGGCTGTTTCCAAATCATAGCTATGGTGAATTGTGCTGCTATGAACATAGGGGTGCATATATCCTTTCTGATTGGTGTTTCTAGTTTCTTGGGATATATTCCTAGAAGTGGGATCCCTGGGTCAAATGGGAGTTCCACTTTTAGTTTTTTGAGGAAACTCCATACTGTTCCCCACAGTGGCTGCACCAGTCTGCGTTCTCACCAACAGTGCGCAAAGGTCCTTTTTTCTCCGCATCCTCACCAACACTTGTCATTTGTTGATGATAGCCATTCTGACAGGTGTGAGATGGTGCCACTTTGTCATTTTGGTTTGCATCTCTTGGATGATTAGTGACTTTGAGCATGTTTTCATGTCTCTTGGCCTTCTGTATGTCCTCTTTCAAAAACTGTCTATTTAGGTCTGTTGTCCATTTTGTGATTGGGTTGTTTATCTTTATTTTGTTAAGTTGTATGAGTTCCCTGTAAATGTTGCAGATTATATCCTTATTGGTGATAACATTGGCAAATATGTTCTCCCATGCAGTGAGCTTTCTTGTTGTTCTGTTGATGGTTTCTTTTGCTGTGCAGAAGCTTTTTATTATGATGTAGTCCCATTTGTTTATTTTCTCTTTAGTTTCCATTGCCCTAGGAGCTGTATCAGTGAAGATATAATGAACAATATAAATTGATGAACAAAAACAGATCTAGAGACAGAGAAGCAACAATCAGACCGTCAAACCTCAGCGGGAAGGGAGGGGAGTGTGGGAGTAAGGGGGAGAGATCAACCAAAGGACTTGTATGTATGCATGTTAGCCTAACCAATGGACACAGACACCAGGTGGGTGAGAGCATGAGTGGGGTGTTCAGGTGGCAATGGGGGGATAAAGACACATATGTAATACCTTAATCAATTAAAGAAAAAAAATAAAAGAAAGTATCATACATATAGATATGATATATTTTACACAAATACATAATTTTTAAGTTAATGATATTATTTAATATCATATAAATTCAGATTATCCCCTTATAACATCAAATAAATTATAAAAATAAATACAAAAAGTATGCAGATTAATAATTAATCTAAAAAGTGTTTCTATATATAATTGGTAAGATTTATGGGCCTCTGGAACAGAAGTGGCTTGAAGGAAAGAGGATCTACTACCTGAAACTGTAATAGGCCCTCTTTCAAATTCCTTACTTTTCATTTTTCTTTGCCTGTCTTTTGTATTTATACTAGAGGCTCAGTACATGAATTCGTGCACAGGTGGGATCTGGCTGGCCCACCCCGAATGGGGACCAGGCTAGCCAGGAGGCGGGGTGGGGGAGGGAAGAGAAGGGAACATGTGAGGTTGGGGGAGCCAACTGGCCTCCACAGTGCACATCACAGCGACTGGTTGTTCCAGTCATTTTAGTCGTTTTGTCATTCTGGGCACTTTGCTTTTATATATACAGATTTAAAGGTGATGGCACAAGACTTCAGTGTTCTAAATCCTTTTTAATAGTCATTCTAAAAGTTTTCATTGGCTAGAAAATGTAATACTATTTGAAATCACTTGTGCTAAGAATATTTTAGAGAGCAGTCCCAATATGATACAAATCTATGCTACCACATCAAAGCTAAACAAAAACCACTGCCCAAAGTGACTACAAAAGACATAGAAGACAAGAATCAGAGCAAGGTCAAAATGGACAGGTGGCAAGGAGTTAGCATTTAAACAGTATCCGCCCAATGAAGTATTTTATTAAAAAAATATTTTTAAACAATAACTTCTGTCATCTTGAGGATATAATTCCAGCATTGTAGGACTTTGTGTTCTTCAACGTAGGAGGAGAGAGTCAAACAAAAATTTGGTTTTTATTGTTAAGCACATCTAAATACAAACTAATTTTTTTAAGTAGCATGACAAATCATTGAAATTCTTCATCTAACTAGGTATTTAATATTCATGAAATTCATCCCTTTACATGCCCCAAACAAAGCAATTTATACAAATCATCTAAAATATTTTTCTAGTCTACCAACTCAAAATGTGTTCGTCATAGCCAAAGAATTTTATATAGAGCATAATTTGCAGTGCTATAAAAATAAATTTTATGGGAATGCAAAGTACTACATCTTGAATAACACAAACAATTATGAAAAATAATACCCATAATCATACCCATATTTTAGTCTTTTTTTCTATGAATACTTTTAAAATTCGTAGTTAAGATTACATATACTAAGACAGATGGTAACTAGATTTATTTCGGTGGTCATTTCACACTGTATACAAATACTGAATTATGTAGTGAGTCTGAACCTAATAATATATGTCAATTTTACCTCATTTTTTAAAAGGATTACATATACCATTAATTTGACATTTTGCTTTTTTCACTGATCTCATAACTACTTTCAATAGCTTTAAAATTATTCCTAAAATTAATGTCTTACATAATATTTCAATACATGAAAGGCATTGTGATATATTTATTCTAATATATGATAGTAAATATAATTCTATTCTTGATATTATAATTAAGTCTGTTCCAAATATTTTATACATACATTATTCATACATCCTCAAGGAAAAGTCTAGTACCTATCATTATTGGCCCAAAAGGAATAAGTAAACATCATTGACATGCTTTTCAATACTACTTAGCCATCAGGATAGCTTTGCTAATCTGAAACATAAGAGTTTAGAGGAAGAAAAAAATAATTATGAAGGAAAACTGTGAACAATACATTAGATAACATAGATGAAATGGACAAATGCTATGCTAATGCATAAGAACATATAAAATAGACAAATTCTTAGAAAGACTCAAACTACCAAAATTGACTCAAGAATACACAATCCAAATCGAACTATAACAAGTAAAGAGATTGAATTGGTAATCAAAAACTTATCCACAGTTAAACTCAGATGGCATCAATGCTGAATTCCACCAAACATCTAAAGAAGAATTAATATCAATTATTTCATACACTTTCCAAATATTGGAAGAGGCTATAATACTTTCCAACTCAGTATGGGGGCAGTATTAATCTGATACCAAAACCAGACAATCACTGTAGACCAGCAATTTTCATCCTTTTTCCTCTGATGCCACACATAATTACTAAAATTCTTGCCGGAACCGGTTTGGCTCAGTGGATAGAGCATTGGCCTGTGGACTGAAGGGTCCCAGGTTCGATTCCAGTCGGGGGTATGTATCTTGGTTGTGGACACATCTCCAGTGTGGGGCGTGCAGGAGGCGCTGATCTATGTCTCTCTCTCTCTCTCTCTCTCATCGATGTTTCTGACTTTCTAT
>JAAGEH010000307.1:7090408-7118267 GCA_011751065.1 Lasiurus cinereus | reverse complement strand
TGACTTTCTATCCCTCTCCCTTCCTCTCTGTAAAAAATCAATAAAATGTATAAAAAAATAATAATAAAATTCTGTGGCACACTAAAAATACATTTTTTGCTGATCTGATAAAAAATAGGATAATTTTTTTATATATATATTTTATTGATTTTTTACAGAGAGGAAGGGAGAGAGATAGAAAGTCAGAAACATCGATGAGAGAGAGAGATCGATCACCCGCCTCCTGCACGCCCCACTGTGGAGATGTGCCCGCAAGCAAGGTACATGCCCCCAACCGGAATGGAACCCAGGATCTTTTAGTCCGCAAGTTGATGCTCTATCCACTGAGCCAAACCGGTCTCGGCAAAAATAGGATAATTTTGATTCATTCACACTGGCAGGCTATTGTTGTGTTGGCTGTTATCATGTTTAAGTGTGAGAATCTAAGGGAAAAGAGGCCAGCGCCCCTGACTAAACACTCAGGTATTGCATGTTTTAAAAATTCTTGTGGCACACTAGTTGAAAATTGCGGCCTACAGACCACTAACTTTTGTGACTATGGATATGAAAGTCCTCAACAAAATACTAGTCATCTAGCAACACATAAAAAGAATTATACACAATGACAAAGTGGGATTTTTCCCATAAATGCAAAGTTGGTTTAGTATCTGAAAACTAATTAATATAATACACCATATTGTCAGAATAATTTAAAAACATCAAACAGATGAGAAATTACAGCAGGAAGATTAAGGTTAGGTGAGGTAGATAAGAGATCAATCAGAGGACTTGTATGCATACATATAAACATAACCAATGAACATAGACACTGGGAGGTTGGGGTCTGCCTGGGAGGGAGTGGGGGTCAATGGGGAGGTATGTATTAACAATAAAATTTTAAAAATTAAAAAAAGAGAGATCTGATCTCAAAGTAAAAATAAATAAATAAATAAATAAATAAATAAGAACACATTAGCATATCAATAGACTCATTTGGCAAAACCCAACACCCTTTCATGATAAAAATATTCAACAAAGTAGGAATTGAATTGAATCTTCAAAACCTGATAAAGGGCTTCCAAGAAAATTCACAGCTAAAATGATGTGTAATGGTTTCACCCCTAAGATCAGGAATAAGACAAAGATGCCCACTCTCACCACTTTTATTCCAAATAATACTGGAGGGTCCAGGGCAATTAGGTACTATGAGACATAAAAGACACCCAGATCTTGACTGTAGAAGATTCTAAGGAATTCACTAAAATACAAACAAACAAAAACTAATAGAACAAATAAATGAGTTAAGCAGGGTTGCAGGATCAAGATATAAAAATCAACAATGTTTCCATTTACTTGCAATAACCTGAAAATAAAAATTAAGTATTCAGTTTACAGTACCATCAAAAATTGTATAATGTTTAGGATTAAATTTAATAAAAGAGGTGCCAAATTTTATTCTGAAAATTATAAAGATTATTGAAAGAAATTTAAAAATATCTACATAAGTGGAAAAGTATTCATGGGTAAGAAGGCAATACTCCCCAAATTGATGTGTAGATTCAGTGTGCTCCAGTAGCATTCCAGCTAACTTTCTTTGAAGATACTAAGAAGCTGATTCTAAAATGTATATGGGAATTCAAGCAATTCAGAATATAAAAAGCAATCTTGAAAAAAATATCTAAGTGGGAGGATTCACATTTCTCAATTTCAAAACTTACTACAAAGTCATATTAATCAAGGCTGGCATAAGCATAGACATACATAACAAACAAATAAGATTGAGAGTCCAGAAATAAACCCATGTGTCTGTGGTTGATTGGTTTTCAATAAGGGTTCCAAGACCATTCAATGGGGAAATAAGAGTTGTTTCAGTAGATGGTATTGGGACAATTTGATAGCCACATGTAAAAAAAGAAAATGGAGTTGGGCCCTTACCTCACAACATATTAAAAATAAATAAATAAATAACTCAAAATGGATCAAAGACTAACTGTAAGAGCTAAAACTATAAATCTTTTAGAAAAAAACATAGGGATAAACGTTCGTGATATGGGATTTGACAATGGATTTTTAGATATGATACTAAAAGCATGAACAGCAAAAGAAAAAAAATGAGATAAATTAGATTTCATTGAATTTAAAACTTTTGTGCTTCAAGGATACTATCAAGAAGAAAAAAATTGCCCGGCCTGCATGGCTCAGTGGTCATGATTCAATTCCTGGTCAGAGGCATGTGCCCAGATTGCAGGTTCAATCTCCAGTATAGGGTATGTAGGAAGCAGGTGATTAATGATTCTCTCTCATCATTGATGTTTCTGTCTCTTTCTCCCTCTATCTTCCTCCTGAAATCAATAAAAATATTTTTTAAAAGAAAGAACTCGAAGAATGGGAGGAAATAACTGCAAATCATATATGTCATAAGGAACTCATAGCCACACCATACAAAAAAACTCATACAATTCAATAACAGGAAGACAACCTCATTTAAAAATAGGTGAAGTATCTGAATACAGTTTCTTTAAATAAGGTACAATACAAATAGCAAGTAAGTACCAAAAAAGACGCTTGACCTCATTAACCATCAGAGAAATACAAATCAAAACCACAATGAGATACTACTTCATACCCACTAGAATGGCTAAAATCAAGTCAGATAATAACAAGTGCTAGCAATTGTGAATATGGAAAAATTAGAACCCTCATTCACTGCTTATGGCAAACACTTCCACAGCTCTTCAGAGGGTTAAACATGAACCATTACAGGACTCCACAATCCGACGCCTAGCTAGAGTCCCAAAAGAAACAAAGACCTGTACATGAATGTTTATAGCAACATTACTTATGGAAAGAACCCAAATTTCCATCAGCTGATGGATGGATAAACACAGTGTGGCATATCCATATAATGGGATATTACTTGGCCATAAAAATGAACGAAATACTAATACATACTACAACATTGATGAACCCTGAGAATATTATGCTAAGTGAAAGAAGCCATTCATAACAGACCTCATATTACATAATTTCATTCAAATGAAATGTCCAGAATTGGCAAATCTCTGAGAAGAAAAGTAGATTGGTAGTTGCTTAGGGCTAGGAGATCTAGGGGCCTAGAGAGGTGACAATTAAATGATAGTTGGCTTCTTTTTGAAGTGATGAAAACATCCTAAGGCTGACTGTGGTGGTCTTTGTATAAGCTCCTGAATATACAAAAAAATCATTGATGTGTATTCTATAAAGGGGTGAACTGTATGGTATGTGAACTAGAGCTCAATAAAGCTGTAGGGAAAAAAATCTACTTTTCAACATATCAATTGTAGAACTGAACAATATATAGGAAATGTGGAAGACCATATGGTCAAATATTTTTCCTTTGAAGTTTTGTATTAATACTAACTCTGTTTATGATTCATTTACATGTAATTCATCAACGTGGTTTCCAGCATTGGATGACTAAGGGAACTGATAAACCTCTTATTTGGACATTTTTCTTTTTTCCCTCTGAACCGTGAGGTCCTGCTTGACAACATTAGTTTTAACTTAGTTCTGGAAAGGTTCATTTCCAGTCCCAAACTCAGATCTCAGGAACTGCAACGGAGCCCTACACATGGTAAAAATGCGGAACACATTATTTCCTTTGATTCGAACGATGAAACAGATTACATGTAACACTGATGAGGAAGATAGCAAGTTCACATGCCTGGAGATTTTTCTCCCTATGCAAAGTGATACATAGCACCTAAGACGTGCTTTGGACGGGTTCTCTTTCCTGTAGCTGGGCCTTGGGGGTTGGGGGAGGAAAGAAGGGTTGGCCCATGGGTGCGTCCTAGAAGAGGCAAGAGGGACAGTCACAGGAAGTGCTTCTGCTAACTTACTGTCACTCGGTTGGTGACCCTCTCTACATGAGTTTTGTCTGTGGGAAAATAATAAAGGCAAGATATACGGTAGGGAAGGGATGGTGAGATGTAGTGATGAATCTGACATTCCACGGTAGAAATGAAGTGAAGCAGAGACGCTAACTCAGGGGTATGTAGGAGCCACTGGCCGCCTCAGAGCCCAAGACTAACAACATGGAACCTGCTCCATAGAGCAACTGCTCTGTGCTCCGGCTGAAGCATGTGCTCTGTGCTCCTCCGGTCATCTGCTGAGGTTACTCTCAAGACAGAAAACTACGTGCTCATCCTGAACAGTTTGCTCTGCTGCCTAGGGTTCTCCTTGTTGATTTTGTTTAAATGCATGTTCATAGCAATGTCTTCAAAAAACCAGCACAGTTTGCAAAGAGTGATATGCATGGCCTTCTATTTTCTAATCCCCTGGGTCTGCACCCAATGGGGAAAGTTCTAACTCACCTTGCAAAGATTTTGCTGAGGTGTTTCATTCTTACCAATCCAGAAACTAACCTGTGAGTGACCGTGTGGTCAGTAACCAAGAAAATAGGAGGTTTTATTAAGTTGGCCTTAAAAACTTGAGTAGTCAGTAATGGTTTTGTTTTGTTTTTGTGTTTTAAATAATCACATCGAAGACTTGTAGGGTAATGGTGGGTCCTGGATGTCAGAGAGGTGACTCAACCTGGCTCCTCTTCGGACCCAACAGAAACTTCCCCATTATTATTAAGTCAGACCCGGTTTCTGCAACCCTTCTGATCATTGGGGAGCAGCCTACTCTTTACCTCCACAGTTTTTGAGTCACCCCAAGTAAACCAGCTTTACCCGGGAGGAGGAAGGAGGTGAAGGGAAAAGATCCATCTCAGTGAACCATGCTGTTTAGAAGTGGGGGCCCAGCCTCTCACCCTCACTACACACCCACACACTGACGCTTTTGCGAAACCAGAGTTGGGGCATCAAGTCCGTGCTGCAGCTATGTATTAGAACTGAGGGTCCTCAGCTTCACCCAGGCACGGAGCTGTGGGGGGACAAGCTGAGAGAAACAGCCTCTCTTTCTTCCCTCAAAAGCTAAGAGTGCCCCTAGCTGGTTTAGCTCAATGGATAGCCTGCGGTCTGATGGTTCCCAGGTTCGATTCTAGTCGAGGACACAGACCTTGGTTGCAGGCTCGATCCTGTTGGTGGGAGGCAACTCACTGATGCATTTCTCTCTGTCTCTCCCCGTCCCTTCCACTCTCTCTACAAATCAATGGAAAAATATCCTCAGATGAGGATTAACCAGAAAAAGAAAAAGAAAAAGGAAAAGAAAAAGGAAAGGCTAAGACTGCTTCTGGTGTGTGTGTGTGTGTGTGTGTGTGTGTGTGTGTGTGTGTGTTCACATCTTCTGTGAGGATAACCACAACAGTAAAATGGGCAGAATAATATGACAGACACTGGTCTGGATCCTTTACACGGATAAACAAACCTATTTAGCCTGCACATCCTCTTCAGACACCTTTATTGCCCACTTAACAGACATGGAAATTGATTGTAGAGAGATTGAGCGCTTGGTAAAACATGATGTTGCCTAGCAGCCACAGGGGAGACTTGAAACAAAAGACCAAACTTTGGATGCCCAGGGCCTCGCCAATATGTGAGGGAAAGGAGGGCTTGGGCAGTGAATGAGACACAGGGCCACCTTAGTTCAACTCCCCCACCACTGACCACGGGCCTCTTATCACAGCGAGTATACTCATGGATCCCCAGACATATTTCCCTACCCACCACCACCCCCATTAAAATCAATTACAGGAATTAAGTGTGGAGGGAAGAGCAATTTTACTTATTTTATTATTTATTATTATTATTATTCTCTCAAATTTTATTCCCTTACATTTCTTTTAATGCAGCATCCATTTTTTTTCTTTATGGAGTAAGGTATTACTAGTACATCTGTGTCCTTACTCCACCCCATGCCGCCCCTCCCCCTAGCTCAGGCCCTCACCCCCCTGGTTAGAATGGGTGCTGATGACCAGGAAGAAAGGCTTCCAGCCATATACACAGCACTGAGTTTCTAAAGCCTTGAAAGAAGCAGATGAGACTCTGGAGTGGCAGATTGATAGAAATTACATAAAAATGACTAACGGGTCCCCTCAAGTTCCATAAAGTTAAAGGAAAGCAAGTCTCCCCGCTGAAGAGTCCTGGCAGAGAGTTGCTCTCTAAAATTAGATCAATCAAATGATTTAAACAATTCCTCTAGAGAGTCACTCTAGTCTAGAGGATGGGAAGGGGACATGAAGAAACAGGAATATTTAAAATATTAAAAGAAAAAAAAACTCTTCCAGAGATGAGAACAAACGGGGTTTTAACAATGTGGGCATGGAGCCCAAAACTGCCACGTTGCCTTTGGGGAGAAAGACACTTAGCTGCGTTGGGATAAAAAAACAGAGTGTTTTCCCCTTCTCCTACCTCCCTGCCACAAACAGACAAAGATGCATCGTGTGAAAACAATGCATTTGGGCTTGCAGGCCATATGCTGACACGGAGAATCTGAAACAGGCTGACTCATGGGCCTTGTGATTTTTTTTTTTCCTTCATTGTCCTGATTAAGAAGGTTAGTTGAAGTCAAGTTATTATGAGAAAAACCAAGAGTTAAGAAAAGATGACTTTTCATTTCTTTTCAGAAAATACCACCCGGCTTTTAATGACACATGCTGTGTTTACAACAACATGCCAATATTTGGTTTGCCTTTCCTGAGGAGGAGAGGAGTATTTTGACAATTTTTTTTTTTTTACCTTTTGAAAAAAGCAGGATGTTTAAAGATATCATCAGGTTGTAATTAGCTGTGTTCGCAGCCCCAGTAGAATGGCCATTTTGACTAGAAATAAAGTTGGAGAGGGTTAAAGTTATGCTACTTTGAACCAGACAAACTTACATTGAAATCCTACCACTGTCAGTTAATGGCTGTGAACTCCTGGGTAATTTACTCAACCTCTCTGAACTTTATGACCTTATCTGTAAAATGAGGATTGAATACATCACGCTGTAAGTTACTTTAAGAATTAGAGATAGCCCTAGCTGGCTTGGCTCAGTGGATAGAGCGTCAGCCTGCGGACTGAAGGGTCCCATGTTCAATTCTGGCCAAGGGCATATGTCTGGGTTGCAGGCTCGATCCCCAGTAGGGAGTGTGCAGGAGGCAACTGATCAATGATTCTCTCTCATCATTGATGTTTCTATCTCTCTCTCCTTCTCCCTTCCTCTCTGAAATAAAAAAAAAGAAATTAAAAAAAATTAGAGATAATATACATATGCCTCATATGTATGCTAATGTATTTAGAAACAAATTACTTATCTGATGAACTGATTGGCACATAGATTAGTCTACTAATTAATGTTTTCCTCAGTCTGCCTGAGATTGCTACCAGAGTTTTTGAAGTCTTTTATAAAGAACTGTTTTAGCCTGGCCAGTGTTGCTCAGTGGTTGAACATAGACCCATGAACCATGAGATCACAGTTTGATTCCAGTCAGGACACAAGCCTAGGGTTGTGGGCTTAATCCCCAGTGTGGGGCATGCAGGAGGCTGCCGATGATTCTCTCTCATCATTGATGTTTCTCTCTCTCTCCTTCTCTCTTCCTCTTTGAAATCAACAATATATATATGTATTTATATATTTAAATAACTATTTTAGCTAAACAATTTGGAATTACAGGAGACACAGGCTTTTGGTTGCTGTAACATACAAGGTACAAGATATAGTAGAGAATAAATTAGTGCTCCAAAGTCCTAGTCCCTAATGTTGAACAACAACCTTGCTACTTATTTGTGAATTATTTACTTGGGTTTTATTGCATAGCTAATACGGGATTACACAGGTGAACAAAATAGACATAACATTTACATTTGTGAAACAGGTGGGGAGAGAGGACAGAGCTACCAGGTTAGAGACAAGAAGCAATGGCCATGGGGAAGTATATGGTGAGGTTATAGATGGGCTAGAGATTATTTATGTGAATTGATCAAGAAAGAACAATGTTTGAAGTAGCTCTCCTTTTATACAATGAAAAAAAAAAGTTTAGATTTTCTAAATGTTATCATATCCTGGGTAGCACTGCTGATTTTAACTCAGTTTTGGCAGAATTACTCCAGCTAGCTTTTTCTTTTAATCCAAAAGTCTTGTCAATATACCTCCTAGGAATCTCACTTATAACTGTCATAATTGTAAAGTCAATGCATTTGAAGTTTTCTGCAATGTCAGTAAGACTTGAAGGAAAATATTTCTTTTTCAAGGTATTTGAGGCAGAATTTTTCAGTTCTCTGCAGACAAAAAAGGGCTCTGTGATGGACTGAATTGTGTCCTCCCAAAATGTGCATGTTGAAGTCCTAACCCACCAATAGTTAAAAATGTGACTCTATCTGAAGATAGAGTTTTTAAAAATAGAAGATTAAATGCGGTCATTAGGTGTGTGTTCATTCAATACTAGAAGCCCAGTGCACAGATTCGTGCATTGGTGGGGTCCCTGGGCCTGGCCTGTAGGGATTGGGCTGAAACCAGCTCTACAACATCCCCCAAGGGAGGCTGGATTGTGAGAGGACACAGGCCAGGCTGAGGCTCTGGTGCACAAATCTGTGCACTGGCCCTCTAGTATGCCTATAAGATCTTTGGTTAATATCTTCATGCCCTCCCCCAAACCCCCTGCCCACTGAGATTCATCAGTCTCATGTTCCATGCTTCCATGCCTGTGTGTTGAGTGTCTGTCCTCTGGTGGTCAGAGTGCATCATAGCTCCCAGTCAAATGGTTGAATGGTGGAACAGTTGGCCAGTCGTTTAGGCTTTTATATATATAGATGAGTGGTGTCCTTATAGGAAGAGATTAGACACCTAAGTGTCCATCCATGATGAATGGATATAGAAAATATTATTCAGCCACAAAGAACATGAAATATTCCCATTTGCAACAACATGGATGAACCTTGAAGGCATTATGCTAAACAAAATAAGCCAGACAGAGAAAAACAAATGCCATGTGATCTCACTTATACTGTATGTGGAATCTAAATTAAAAATAATAATAATAATAATAAGTGCACAGATACAGAGAAAGTTTGGGGATTGCCAGAAGTGGAGGCGTGTGGCAGTGGGATACATGGTTGAAAGGGGTCAAAGGTACAAATTTCCAGTTATAAGGAAAATCAGTCATGGAGATGTAATGTGCAGCTTGGTGACAAGAGTTAATACTGTATTGCATACTTGAAAGCTGAGGATAGATCTTAAAAAGTTCTCATCACAAGAAAAAATATCTGTAACTATGTATGGGGGACAGATGTTAACTAGACTTAGTGTGGTGATCGGTTTGCAATGTATACAAATACATTAAAGCATAATGTATTGAAGAATAATGTTGTACACCTGAAACTAATTAAAGGTATATGTCAAGTAGACCTCAATTGAGAAAAAGAGAAAGAGATTAGGACATACAAACACACCGACGGGCAACTATGTAAAGACACAAGGAGAGAGTCCTCAGAAGAAACCAACCCTATTACACATGGATCTTGTCCTTTTAACCTCCACATTTGTGAGAAAAGACATTTTCGTTGCTTAGCCCAGGCTGTGATCCTTTGTTACGGCAGTGCTGGCTAACTGATACAGGCTTCACAGGGATACGCAAGCCATTTCGTGCATTTGGCTTCTCAGTCATTTATCCTTCAGATTACTTATCATCCATTCATAATAAGGATGCAGATCACAAACACTGTGTAATGTTTATGGAAAAGCTTCAGTCTTCACCCTCCAGGACAAGATGTGCTCTCCTGCTCCAATCCCCTTGATGTTTGCCTCTTTGGGCAGAAAGGGAGGGTATCAGAGTAGAAGTAGACCTCCACATTTCTTTATGAGAAGAAATATTTTGTAAAAAAGGACATTTCTCATTTTGATTTTTGAGAACTTACTGGGATTTAATTTTAAAAGCCTTATTCTTGGGGGGAGAGAGAAGTCTGAAACCACAAAACTGTTTCAGATGAGGCTGAAAAAAAATCTGTTTATTAATCCTCAATTTTCTCTCTTAATATTACTAAAAAAAAAAAAGGTAGAAAAGGCAGCAGGTTCCTAAGCAGTATCTGTCATCAGGAAATGATTTGGGATGATACCGGCCTGTTCTTCCCCGTTGATTTCTCGGAGTTTAACAGAAAGTTGGAATGCTGGGCCAGCGGAGCAGGAAATGCCTTCGAGCCCCCACTTGCACATCTGCACCTCCTTTTACAGCCAGTGACTGCAGTTCAGCACTGTCCCCGTTTGCCCAGTTCATCTGCCAGTCAGCAGTTCCCTCCGCGTAACCCTGTATTTTTGGTGGATGAAAGGTCCCCACGACCTTTTTGCCAAGAGACTGATACTGCAGAAATATTTGCAGAGAGGCAATGGGAATGGAACACTATTTGTGTATAGTCTGGACCACTCATTATCATACAGCTGTAAGGTGCTTTATAATTTCTAAAGTTCTTCTTCACCATCCTCTCATGTAACCCTCAAGACAACTGCTTCAGTCAGTAAACAGGCAGTTGTTGGTCTGGTCTTGCTGATTTCAGAGCAGTTAGAGGGGAGTGGCGGGGGGGGGGGGGGGGGAGGAGACCAGTGGCAGAGATGTCAACTGCCTCAATAACAAATAGGTGGACCTAGAACCCAAGTATCTTGCTCCCCATCTAGTGAGCGTCATTACATAAACACTGTTTCTGTCACCCGTTTGACCTTTCCTGCCAATATGAATATGTCAGCGTTTTTTTTTTTTTAAATCTGGTAGTTTGATTGAACTGACTGATCAATCAGGCAAAGAGAGTTCTTCTGGTCATACATGTAACCACTGCCTGGGGGTCTGCACTCCCTGGGACACAGGTGTGCTTTGTTATGTCAGTGAGACCCAGGGCGATTCATGTTTGCTTTCTCCTGTCGCCTATTTAGCACACAGCAACGTTGGCCTCTTCCAGAATCCTCATGTGATCCTTGATTGCATTACAAAATATGATCAAAAGACTCCACCTCAATGGGCATGATTGTGCTGCCTGCTAAACTCAATGGCAATTTATTTAAATATGATACTCTGCAGGAGAACTCCTTCAAAGAAAAGGCACAACGGGCAGTTTATCATTTCCATACGAGGCATTTGGAGTTACTGCCTCTTGAAAGCTTGGGGAAACAAGGATAATGCTGGTGGAAGAGTTAAAATATGATATGATCGTAAGCCTCCCTCTCTACGAACAATGCTAGTTATGTCCTAGAGTTAATAGCTTGGTGGTCCCTTCTTAACACAAATCAGCCTCCCAAACGGAGGAAAGAGAAGGGTGTGGGTGGTAAGGAAATTAGGAGCATGGATTCTAGACAATAATGCATCTGAGATAATCGAATGATGCAAGCCCATTACTATTCAGTGTGTGGCAGAGTGCCGCTAATTCACTAAAAAGCTAACTCAGACAAATATAAATTAAAGCATGTGCAGGACTGGATTGTAAAAAATAAGAGCAATTAGCACTGTGGTATGTGCACATCTGCAATAATCCTGTTTGATGCATCTTCTATTAATTAACTTTATGGGAAGAAAAAAATCAGGTCAACAGAAGGAAATGCACAGCTCTTGGCCACTACAAAGCATTTCCAAACATTGACTAAGTTTGCCATGTAAATGTGTCAAATGTCCCCCTTTCAGCCCAGAATAGAAAGGCAAAAAGCCTGTTACTTCTAAAGCTGGAACTTTTAAGCTTACACAGTTTAATTTTTAGAAGTGCATGATGAGGACTTTTGTTCGTGCACTCCTTTTTCTTCCTCGTAACGTGTTTCCTGTGTTTACTGGGGAAATTATATTAAAAAGCAGGTTGAAGAATTTTGTATGTTTACAAATGAATTGCAACCCCATCACATCTATGACTTGGAATATGTAATGTGAAAAGTGATAATTATGTTCCTGAATCTGGAAATACTTCATTATATAGTCTTCATTCAATATTACATTTTAAATATTTCTATATTCAAGTATAGAGAACAAGATTATAGATCAAAAGTAATATAAAAAGATTCAAACAATGTGAAAGTAGTTTTGGAATACAACAATTAATTCTTTCCTAAGCATATGAATAATTTAACTCCTAGTTTATTAGGTTGTGAAAAACTGTTCTCAAAATGTTTGTTATTTTATCAGTATTTTCTGAAATATCTAGTATAGGCAGGCATAAATACAGTAAATTTATAAATACAATTTATAAATACAGGCATAAATTGAATTATATATTGAGAAGGAGTACTTCTTAAATATATCATCCATTGTGTCTCATTCTTATAATTAATTTGATTTTAAAACAGACACAAATTTAAAATGAAAATTGCATTTGGGAAGGTAATGTTTATGTCAAAAACCAAAAATTATTTTTCTTAACCAGAATTGGAAGTAGTCTATGGTTAATTCATCTTTATTTTTCTAATTTCAAGTATGCTTACTTTAAATAACTGATACATTTGGTTTTTATCATCTTTCTTGTGCATTTACAAAGATGGCAAATAATATGGCTGTGAATGATGAATGCATTAATTAACTAATTATCATTGTTTCATTCCTTTGACAAAACTTCAGCTCAACAGAAATATTTTTAAATATGTATTATTTCTATTATATGACAATGCACTTCAAATAATACCATGAATAATACATAATTCAAGAACTGTCAGTCTTTTTATATATGCAGATAATAAAAATTGAAAGCATTATATACAATCCAATGAGATACTTTACTGTAAATTAAGCTTAAATCTGGTAATAATTATGTATTTAATAATTTACTTAAAAACAGAACCATTCTTAATATAGATGTTCTTATTAAAATTCAACATATGATTTCTGCACTAAATAATAATTGAATATTAAAATGGAAACCATAAGCAAGCTAAGGTTTTTGAGGAATAAATTCAATACAATGTAATGAACCAGGTAAAATGTTTTCATCAATAGACATGTGCTCTTTATTAATGAATTTCAGTTTTGATATAATTAATTATATATAAGAAAACGTTGAAAAATCAACACTTAAAAAAAATGTATGTCCTTCACAGCCATTGAACTTTTGCCTTCTGTGTTATGTACATAAAGGTGACTTTATTTCCTGGGACCTAATCTTTGTGAGTAGTAAAACAGATGATTTTGAAAGCATGGCTTCTCCCATACAACATAAGCAAAGATTGTACAAGTAAATAGTACTTCTAAAAACTCATCTGAGAATATCGTTTTTGTCAAGTTCATTCCATTCAAGGCATCTGTACCACACATCAAAAGACAATGAACTTGTGACTTTTGTCTGTATATCAAGGTAAGACAAGAAGTGGTGTTTAGGAAGAGCATTATTTTATATTGTGTGAATATCAGTGTCTCACAAAAATAGTACTAACCATGCGTATCTTCTACTACATCATCCTATCAATACTATTGGTGTTTTAAACATGGTTATGTCTATACGAACCGGGCACTCGCTATCTGTCACTCTTCAGAGACCCGTAAACCTCTTGGACATAGAGCCAGATAAGAGCTTCTGCATTAACTCTCAATTTCCGGACTTTGGGGGGCTTCGGCAGACCCATATATTTCTTTAACATTGGGTTTTTCTGTGTGGTTTGATATTTCTAAAAGCAGTAAATTATTTCCAGCGTATGTAAAAAAGACAAATTTCTCTGTGGTTAGTGACCACAAAGCAAAACAAGAAACAGAAATACTTCAGAGCACGAATCCTAAGAAAAGTTTCAAGTTTTAAGCCCTTACTTTGATGTCATCTACGGAAAAGGAAATTTCGATGAAGAATTGTGAATATTTGAAAGGCATTTGTAGGCAATGTACATTTTTGTACCCATCGTTTCATTATCAATAATAAGCATGGTAATTGTTAGGTAAACACGCATACTCGTTGTCTCTCACAGGCAACTAACGTAGCTATGAGCTACTCAATAAGATAATATTGACCAAAAAAGTATTTTGTAAATGACTTAGGAGAGACTCAGTCTTCAGTTCAAGGGATTAATAACATATACTTTCTGTTAAAAACACAATAGCAAAGTGAAGCTATTAGCAGATGATGTTTAAAAGCCATGACATGTTCCTGATTTATCACTCCTTTGGTACTTGCTCCCAGATCTCGAGTTTTTCTTCTTGTTTTTTAAGTACAATCATTTGAAACTGGGACAGTTTTTGTATTTTTAAGTAATGCTTCACTTCACAATTTCTAATTATAATTTTAGAAAATACAACATTTAAATTTTCCTTATGGATTTGAAAGTTGGCCTGTTACAGAAAAAATTTCTTGACAAGTTAATTTACAATGGTGAATAAAAGTTGTATTTTACTGAAGTATCATCAGAAGTATTAGACTGTACAAGGACAGAATGAGAATGCTTGTGATATAATCTAGCATGCTCCCTAATTTTATAGAACCTGATGTCCAGATAAATTCAGTTAATTGGCAAATGTCACAGCTAATAAGTGGTGAGCTTAGACTAGACTTGTTCTTCTTTTTTGATTTATATTCTAAACAAATCCAACTGCACATCAGAAAAGGGACCTTAATTTAGGGTAAATGAATAATGCAAGAAGACCTCATAACCTCAAATCAAAGATACCAGTGCCAATGAAAATGACAGCAGTAAGACTGGTTGCTCCATGTAAGGGAAAAAAGAGCAAAAATCAGACTTAGATTATCTAACAAAGCAGGAAAAGCTCTTTAGCATCTTCATTTCATGTGGCTAAACCCTTACCTTCTTTCTCAAATGTGGCCTTATTGGTAGAGCACAAAGCAGTGGAAATTCGTGAAAGAAAGAGACCATCAATGGCAAAATGCAGTGCAGATTCTAGACTCTCAATCTCAAGCAAAGTAAAATAATCAAGTGTTTTACTCTTTCCAATATTATTCCTGCTTGTTTATGCATATTTCTTCCGGAGCAGATCAAAACTAAGCTGAGAACCTAGATGGTATGTACCGATAAAGAAAATGGGCATATCACTTGGAGATTTCCAACCCTGATATATAAAACCAATGTTATATATGGAAAAGCTTTTTCTAAACTTTCTAAATTACATATCTGTGTCTGTGAATGTCTTAGCTTAGAAAAATAGGAAGAAACAGACCCAGTATTTTTTTCTTTTTTTATATAACTACCAGTAAAATGAACTAATGACAGTTTCAGAGCATCTGATATTAGAATCTTCCAGAACTTTTTTCTGGCTTTTTGTAATAATCATTTACTATGAACAGTTAAGTTCTACTTTAGAATTTCGAATTGAATGTTCAAAAAGAAAACTTTTTGTTTAATACATTGTTTTCTTTCAAATGTATAATTATTCTCACATAAAAACTATAGTCTCATGTATTATACCTTCTCTATTAAAAAATATATACATATTCCTTCCATTAACTCTTCTTACTGGACTAAAATACAGCAGTTACTTTGCAAGCAAAAGCAGAGTTGAGATTCCCTGCCCCAAACTTGACAAGGAGTTTTAAAATTAAAGGCAAATTAGGATATGATCTTTTAAAGGACATTAACCTTTTAAGTTAATATCACAGCCACACTTGTCAAACACTGTGTTAACAGGAAATCATATAGCGCTGCCAAGGAAGAACCCTCCAAACTTCCTATTGGAGCTCTGTAGACTAATAACTATGATGTTAAAGCAAATGACTTTGGAGATTAAAAAGTGAAAACAAAATTCCAGAGAAGAAAAAGACAGTCAGTCATAGATCCAATATAAGTGAAAACTGCTTTCAAGTTTTAAAATGTGCAAGCAGCTTAAAGAGTTAAAGTTATATATAGACTAAGTGAAAGGCACACACACTTTATGCCTATGCTCCCTGGTTGAGATCAATACAATGCTCTCTTACATACAAGGAATGGGACCTGAAGATCACACTTCTGCTTCCTATGTGCATGGGATAATAACCCTTTTCTATGTCAGACTCCCTCGTTGGATTCAAAGCTGTGGGATTTTTCTGGAGAAGGAAGGCCCACACATCTCTTTATCCTCACCGTTTCCACAATTGCTCCTCTATTCCCCTCCCTTGCATTGGAATCTTCTCCAAGGAGGCCATTTCTTAGAGACTGTCATTCTGAAAGGACAAGGACCAGAAAAGCGGGATGGGGGAGAAGAAACACAGCCACACGAAAGGTCTGGTAGATGTTACTTGTGCTTCCAACAGTAACAAAGAGGCCACTGTGTGCCCTCAGGTGAGTCGCTTAACCTGCTGTGTCACAACCGCTCCACCTGCAAGGTGGATAATCGCCTTTGCCACCCATCTTCCTCTGCGGCTTGTTTTGAGAATGTCACAACTGGTCATTGCTTTGATCTGTTCAAGGAACGCTCGGTGCCCTTGGCCCTCTGCATGTGCAGACCCAAGTGCAAGCTCAGTGAGGAAACGACACCCACCAGGAATGTTTCTTTACGGAAAGAGACAAAGGGCAGCCAGTTGAAGAATGCCAGACCCAAACGACATCTTGAAGGTCTTTGAGATTCTCAGATGAAAGGCTTTATATAAAAATAAAGTATCATTACCTAGGCAGGGAAAAATGCACGGATTTTCTGTCAGCGTCCAAGAGCCAAGTATGGGGGTGCCCTCTGCTCCCCTTTGATAGTCTGCGTGCGTTTAGTTTGATGGCAATGTAGATAAATCCTCTATTTGGTGCTATTGGACCCGGGTTACATTTCAGTGTGTAGGAAAATGACAAAATGAAAGAGAGGAGCCTTTGAAAGAAAGTGAAAATAAACGTAATAGCCAACAGCCCAATAATAGCCATAGTATATTTAAAGTCTATTAAAGAGCAGCAGTCACGGTATCAAATGCACACTCTCTCATCCTCTGTGGTCAGCCTACTATGTGGACCACCTGCCTTAAATTACACAAGTTCACCACATCCCCGGGGGGAGGCTGGAGAAGAACAGGGGTGGAGAAGCAGCTTTCTCCATTCATGCTAATCATACCGAATTTAAAATATGATTCGAACGCCTCTTTTCAATTCACAATCGATTACATTTGAATCTCTAAACCGCCACTCTTGGGTTTGGAACGATGTGTGCCTATATGCAATAAGGAAGGAACTTGGAATTTCAATTTTTCCAGTAGAGACTGATTGAATGAACTGTTTAGTTATCAGCATGGTGCTGTTTTAGGAGGTGAAAGGGCAATGTTGCTAGAGCAGGAATAGGAGAAAATGGAACCCCATTTGGCTGGATTGAGGGGAAGAGACCCTTCTGGATTGACTGCCCCATTTTGGTTAAGAAGCGCACGTGGAGAGTCTGTGTTTGCATCTTTCACCGAAATCAAGTGGAATCCATTTCACAGATACGAAAATGCACTCATGATAAGCTAGCCAGATTACTTATTAAACTGGACAAATACTGCTACCTAGGCTGCTACCTAGGAGGGATGTTCATTAATAAATGGCACTTGGTCCATGTGATATATAATGGGGCCTGAAATCAGCCCTGCTCTGACAGGAAAGCCATACGCCCTGGAAAAATTAGGGTCCCTATTCTCACTCTCACAAAGAGACATAGGCAGATGGCAGATAGGGGCTCCAGACAGGAAAGCAGTCTAATATACTTAAGATAAATGTCTGAGTCTCAGTGTTTTAATAAATGTCTTCTTCTTGGGTTTTCAGTCTAAACATCAGCCTGAGAGATAAGCACTGTATATGAATTTGCCCACCTTAATAGGCTGTCACACACATAGGTGTTTTTTGAGTCTTTTAGCTATGGATTCCGCCTCTCTGCCCCAGTTTCCTATTAGTATAATAGTGATATTAGTTCAAATCTACAAAAATGACATGTGACAGGTGCCAAGCAGGGGGCTGGAATTATACTGATGAGCTGGATAGGCACCTGTTTACAAAAACCTTAAAGTCTAATTGAAAGCTGTCTGGCTCAGTGGATAGAGCTTCAGCCTGCGGACTGAGGGGTCCCCGGTTCGATTCTGGTCAAGGGCATTGATGAATGTGCATTGGGGAAAAAAAAAAAAGTAGCAAAGGCCACTTCTGTCCTTTGCATTTAGCATTCTTAATTCTAAATGCAAAGGAGCCACTTTTGCCTCTCCATTCCTATGGCTCCACATGTGAGGGGTGGGGAAGAGGCTAATTTTCTGTACCACCCCAGAATTTTAAAGCAAACAGAGGGCCTCCAGTGCACACACAGGTGAGACCAGATTTCTGTGATTAGAGGCTCCTTTGTTTGTTATGATGAGCCTGCCAGAGTCACTTCTGCAAAGCCTTTAGACCTTAGAGAGACCCTCCAGAAGTGTTTGTTGACTGAATAATCAGGCTTGTATTTTACTGAAGGCGGTGTCATTGTGGCCACCCACGCAGCCTGTCACTTGGGGCAACGTGCTTGGGAAAGAGTGAACATTTTGAAATTGCTTCTGCAGATCTCAGTGGTATTTAACTCTAGCTGTGCAAGCAGACAGCGCAGTGGGTCTTTTCCAGGAGAAAAACGAGTCTCTCCTGGCTGTGCATCTGAGGAAGTTCACACACTTGACCATGGTAGTTAGTTTCCTGAACATGCTCCTCCAATCCGATCTCACTCAGGTTGCCTTTGCACCAGTTACTCGTGCAAACAAAATCACTAGGAAAGCAGGTCAGACGTAAGAATGGCATCACAGATCACAAACTGAGAAGGCCTCTAGGGTCATTTTCTCTGAGTAAGAAATCCCTCCCTTGGTTCTGCTTCATTCCATCATCACTCCATGGGGCCAACTCCACTCCTGGTCTTTCTGTCCAACAAAGAGTTTCTGCACAGGCTTGTTAAATTATCTTCCTTTTTCCTTCAGTCTTGAATTCATAAGAGTATTATTGTGAGTGGCAATTATCCTTATAAAAGACAAAAAAATAATGGTCTGAAGGCAATTTTTTCCCCATGAACAAGGCTTTGTTTCGGTAATTGCAAAGATCAAAATAAAGTAAAAAATATCCTGAAAGATACACATATTCACGGTATTTCTATTGGAATTTGTAGTGTAGATAAAGATACACTCATTTTCCATCTTCAGATATAAAAAAAACAACAGCTAAATAAGATCCTGGCCTTTCCCATGTACCAGGTGTTATGTCTATATATAGAGTAGTGTCCAGAGTCATTTCTAAAGAGACAGTGTGGTCTTGCTATCTCTTATATTTATGCAAAATTTGGTAGTAAAAAAGAGAGCCTGGGGAAATAACTGCTTAGCTGGAAGATAAGGGGTAGTTCTGGTACTCAGGCCAATTCTGGAATTTTCTATCCTGTTTAAAATCTTAAAACATGCGCCCAAGTAGCGAAACAGACACGGAACTAGGCCCAATTAGTCTCCGGCAAATATCTTAAACACTTGGGACTTCAGAGTTCTTAGCTCTAAATCAAATGGCCTGCTGATAACCACTCAAGGAAGGTATGTAAACCACCATCAGGCTAAGGTTAACATCAGGAACCTCTTCTCTGGAGAAACAGATAACCAGGGACCCAGAGCCACTCTTGAATGCCTTACAAAGTGGACCGCAGGGACAACTGGACACAATGACAACGGTATCAAATCAGCTGTTAGGATTCATCAGAGGATGGGTTCAAACGCCAATTGAAGCAGCAGAGTCAAGGTCTGATGTGTTTTTAAGAAGTCAAAAGTGGAAAAGGTAGCTACTTCTATTCTGTAGATGCCTGCAAGCCACACATCGGTCCTGCTCATCACTGCCAACTGCAGAAATAATGCCACCGGTGTCACCTTCCACTAAAGGACCATCTCTCAGGGTGGGAGAATTACAGATTGGAAAGACGACTACTCACAGGACACATTTCAGAAGTCAGTGAGTGTTAGCTATAGAAAATCAACACACACCTGCAGGTCACACCAATGGACACCTTTCCCCAACCCCCCAATGAAATGCTGTTTGCTATCATTGATGCTACAGTCTCCCACAGAAAACAAAAGCCAAACTCCTAGGAGTGCAACACTCATTTCTCCTTACACAGAGCACAGATGACCCTTTTGATCACCAGCCTGTCTTTCACGCTGGTTGTAGAAACCCTGTCAGGAAGAATAAAAATGTCTGTGGCTTGTGGGACTTGGGGGAGGGTATAAGGTCTTGACCAGCAAAATATGAAAGTATATCGTTCGGTTTCCTCTCAGTATCAATACTTGGTATCACATATTTTTTTGGATCCTGTAAGTGCTCCCATATGCCTCAGAAATAATTAAATTTTTATTGACATTTTGGCCTGTCTCCTAAAGATGAATATCCTTCAGCTGTTAAACATTTGATATGTTTGAAGTTTGGGAGGGTTTTTTATTTAATATTTTTATGCTCTTGAATATATACACGCTGAAAAGACAAGAGGTGACCTGAATCTTTTGATGTAGGGAGCACAACTCTAGGAAGAAGGCAGTGAGTGACTTTCCTACATACCCTTTGGGGGAGGGACCAATATCCAGTATGCCTTTTGTCATAGGATTAAGCTTATCAAATCACGACTGTTTTTCTATGCAAACCAATAAACCGATCTGGTTCCTTGTTTTGTAAGGTCCTTGAAGAAAGCTTGTACATTGGGAAAGGAGATTTTTCTGAAGTGAATCCATTCTCTTCACCCAGGAAATGTGGCTTAGTTGTCAGTGGGGAAAGCAAACTCCTGCCCTTCAGGTTACTCACTCCGAAGGGACATGGGAGGTGGGACCTCAGAGGTTCATCGAAAGGACTGCACCAGGCAGACACTGCTCCCCACCTCTTACAGAGCCCCAGCCTCCTGGGATTCTCTATGCCAATAACCTGGACCTCATCAGAGCTAAACCTGGCTTTGGAAGCCTACATTCCCTGGCCTCCAAGCCTGCGCGGTTAATCCCTCTTTTAATTCGCCCTCCCCTTGGGGAAGGAAGAAAGAAAACAAGGTTCCTCCTCCCCCAATCACCAACCTCTGACATGTCTCAGAACAAATGGGTAGAAAACCCCGTTTCCCCCGGAGAAAAGCGTGCGCTGGAGGGTAAGGAGGGTCGGGCCCATCTTTAGCTTCAGGTTGACGAATGTCTGCAGCTCATTCTCAGCTCTGCCGGCCCAGGAGCGGTGGGGGGGTGGGGGGGTGGGAGGGGGTCCCCTAAAAGCGAGCTAGCGCCCGCCCTGTCTGACCTGCGCCCCCTGCCGCGGTGCACATTTCAGCTTCCTGGTGGAGCCCGCAGTAACCGAGTCTGAGGGTTATTTTTCCTGGCCTGGCCTAGCCTTTCAGAGCCTGCGGGGAGCTTCAGGAAAGACATCGCCTCCTTTCCCCCCTGCTCCCCCCCTCCCTTCCCTGACCCCCCGACCGCTTCTGAGGGCCGCCTGGGCCTCTGCCCCGCGGGAACCGGGACGGCGACCCGCGCAGCACCAGCTCCAGAGCCCGAGGCCGAGGGCGAAACCACCGGGGGTCCCACTGGAGGGCTCTTCCCGCCCCGCTTCGCCTCTGCGGGTCCAGCCGCGCTAACACCGAACCACCGACGGGGCGGGAGCAGGTGGTTAATTGCGCACAATAGGTGGTTAGCTGCAAGAGACCAACTTTCCGGGGGCGGGTGACTTGGTTTCCCTCCTTAGCATTAAAGAAAAAAGAAGAAAACAAACGCGGCCCCTCCCCCGTCCCGCGCTGAAAGGCGGGGGGAGGTCATCAGCCCCGGGGCGCACGGCCAGGGTGGGAGGGCGAGCGGCGGGCGCGCGGCCCCGTGCCAGCGGGCTCCCCTCGCCGCGCTCGCAAGGTGAGAGCTGTGGCATCTGGAAGTGTCAGAAAGGCGCCTTTTGCCATAAATCATCCTGAAAAGCGTTCAAATCAGACAAGCGTCTAGAGACCCCTTAAGACACTCCACCCCCAAAATCCTAGATCAAAGTGCAATTCCTGGAACCATAAACACCTATTATAACTAAAATCCTACTTATCTGGAGGATGCGAAGCCGAGGCAAAGAGGACGGGGCGCGGGGGCCCTGGTCGCCGTAAGCCGCCCCGCACAGGGCCGGGGACCCTCTTTGCCTAACCGGGCCGCCTGCCTGCCTGCCTGCCTCCTGGGCGTCGGCCGCCCCGCGCGGCGCGGCTCGCGGGAGAAGCGCGTCGGGGCGCGGGGAACAGCCGGCCGCCGGGGCGCTCCGCTCGCGGGGCTGGACATTCGGCTTTTGCTTTTTTTTTTTTTTCCTCCTCAACCTGGAGAAGCAGGTGCGAGCGAGTCCGGGGTTCGGGCGCGGGGAGAATCCACGCGGTCCCCCCAGGCTTCCCCCCGGGCGGCCAGCCTCCGGGCGCAGAACGGCTCGCTCGTCCAGCGCCCCCCAAACGGACCAGAAAACCCCCTCGCTCCTCTCCGCGGACCTTCCCCGCAGGCGTGACACTGTGCACAGTTCCCAGCGGGAAGGGGACACGAAGGGGGGAGCTGGGGGGTGGGGGGTGGGGGCTGTCCGGTTCTGAGCGCACAACCACGTTCTGGCCTCGGAAATGAAAAGACCCCCAACTTTCTGGGCGCCCCCCCGGCCCCGGGAGAGTTGGGGGGTCACCCCAGGGTCTAGCCATCGTATGACAACCCCTCGCCTGGAGCAGGGATGGCCCCGCGGGGCGTCCGTGGAGGAAGCCGAGGCGAGCGGGCAGCGGGTGGGGGCGGGGAAGCCGGGACGCGCGGCCTCCCCGCACCCCCTCCCCCTCCCCGCACCCTCCCCTCCCCCTCCCGCTGGCAGACGCGCGCGCCCCGCGGGCACCCGCCGAGGGGGCCTTGGGAACCGCGCCGGCGGGCCGGGGCCGCGACGCGCGCCGAGATGGGGCGACACGTGTCTTTTGCTCCTGCGGAGCCGCTTGACGGGCGATGCACGCACGGACCACGGGGATCCGGGGCGGTGGTCTCTCACCCCCGCGGCTGCAGGGACCGGCGCGGCCGCGAAAACGCCTCGTGCGCGCTGCCTATAGGGGTGCTCCCTCCCCACCCCCCACCCCCGTCTTCCCAAACGCGGTTGCTTTTCCTCTGGCGATCCCCACCCCCTGCCTCTGCGCTCCGCTCCCCTCCCCCAGCCCCGTTTGCTACATGAGTTGCAGTCTCCCCTGGTGTTTTAAGTCAACCACCACCACCACCACCACCACCACCACCACCACCACCCCCGGGCAGGGTCATGGGGGAGCCAGGGAAGGCAGACTTGGGGCACTCCAGCCCCTGGGTGCCACGTGTGTTCGGAGTCCTGGAAAAGGGGCTCCAGCCGGGGACCAGGAGAGCTCGCTTCCCAAGTTGGGGGTGCCCTCCTTTAATAGAGAGATGGTGAACCCCCCTCTTCCCCCCGCCCCCTCTCCCGCCGTCCAGTTTCCCGGGGCCTGAGCCGGGCTGCAGGGGAGAGTGTCAGCCCGCTGTTAGGTGGACCGGGACTCCCCAGAACCACCACTCGGGTTTAATTGTGGAGTAAAGGAGGCAGCTGGAAAAGGGGGTGGGGGGCGGCGGAGGGAGGGGGGAGAAGGTTGGGAGGAGGAGATCACGTTACACGTTACGGAACTGCCTAGTCCCTAATAGGTAAAGGAAAATCAGCGGAGCCTCAGAAGCGGTTATATTAATAGTAGGGGTGTGTGTGTGTGTGTGTGTGTGTGTGTGTGTGGTAGTAGTATTTCATTAAAACCATATCCTGGAACAAAGAGTTGTTCTTTCCTATGTTCTCTCCCCCCCCTCCCCACCTCCCCCTCCCCGCTTTGTTATTACTCTGACAGGAGTTCTAAAAACAGGATTTTCCAAATCAAAGGATCCCTGGAGTCGTCCGCCCGCTTCGCCCTTGGTATCATTATCCCCGCGCGGAGTTTTTATACTCTTGATTCAGCCCGCGGACATTTAATAGCTGGCTGGATTAAATATTGCAGACTCCAGCCTGGGCTATTTGAAAATCCGGGTCGTGGACTGCGCCTCACTTCAGAGGAGGAAAGCTGATCTAGGAGATGTGTTTTAGGTTTCACTCAGTCCGGGGCCTGGAGAGGAGGAGGAGGAAGGAAGAGGGATTCTCTGCTCTGGATCTCTTTTATATGTTACAAAGTTACAGGTTTTCAAAAAAGGTGTGTGTTGATGGGGGTAGCCAGAGAAGTCCAGGGTGGAAAGGAGAGGAGGGGGCCCCCCTAGCTGGAGGCGAACGGAAATTTCCTTCTGTCATAGTGTGCCTAGGGTTTGTAAGAGGGTTTTAAAGAATGCCAGCCTGGAAGGTGGGCTCCGGCCCCAGGAATGGCACCCACCCGTTGGGTGTAGGGGTGCGCCACCAGACTCATTGTCATTGCTACACCTCCAGTCCTGTTTGCTGCTTGTTGGCTTTTAACAATAGGAACAACTCCTTGATGGGTGTTAGGTTTCAGGAACAAAGGAGGGAAAGAAATGTACACTTTCTTGCAGCCCTGTGTTTGGATGTGGGGGTCTGCATCCCCAAAGGAAAGCCTGGGGCAGCAGAGTCCACCTGAGGTCTTCCTCCAGGATGCTTTTGGGGGCTACACCCAAATATGGTGCACGCCCAAACGTAATACATAAGGTCCCTCCCAGCATGGCTGCTGGGTATTTAAAGTAAGTGACACAGGGAGAAAAGATGTGTCTGTCTATGTGGTCTTGTGCATGTTTAAACCCATCAACCATTAAAGCCAAAGTGATCACTTTTGGATCTATTTCAATTCTGACCACGCTTTTGGAAACCCCAAAAAAGGAATAAGATAAACTCTCACCGTCCATTTAGATTTACTACTGTGGAAGGAAATACCCCAACTTCCCAACTTTTACGTTTTGTTTGGAGGGCTGGATGGGTGGCTAGATATTAACGGTAAGCCAGGTGCAATGTCCGTTTAGCAGAGACTTGGGCATCGTGTTGTATTTAAATTTAAGTAAGAGTTCCCAGCCATTCCCGGAACGGGCAGTCTTAAAGGTATTGTGGACAAACATTTAAAATCTTCATATGCACACATAACCCGGGCCTGCGCCACGTGGTAATTAATATTCGCAATAACCTCTATCGACATCTCTCTTAAGAGGAGAAAGGACTTGGACTGCCTTCCACAATGGGGCTGCTGCTCATTCATTTTAATTTTGTTTAGAAATGGAGCTTCCTTGTTGCCTAGAGAAAAAGCAGCCTCCTATTGGTACAAGTCACTTAAAAAAAAACCCTTTTCCACCAAACCTGACTTAACTTGGTAAAAACCCTGTTCCAGGGGCAGCTGGGATCTGCATCGCGCTGGGTTCCACCCCAGCAGGGAGGAGGGGGGGTGGTGGTCCCTGCTCATCTTTCAGCTCATCTGAGCATCTTGGAGGTTTAGGGTCTGTGAGGCCTGGCATTCCTTCCCTCTTCTTATCACTCTCTACCCCTTCAAAAGGCAATTGATTAGTTTCAGCTTTTCCAAACCGAGATCCGATACCTTTCTCAGGATCAAAAGTTTCTGAGGAGCCAAGAGAGAAACGTGGGGGATGGGGAATGCGATGCAGGAAAAGGAGTGGGGAGATACTTGCCCCCCCCTACCCAAACCCTCCGAACCCCAGGCACCTAGGGGCTGGGGGTGCCGGGCAGGGGATGAGATTGTGACTTTTCTTAGGGAAAAAAAAAAAGGCACTTCATGTAAAGCGTTCCTTCCCTTTCCGGAAACAAATATTTTTAAAGGAGAAAAGAGATACCAGAAAAGGAGATTGATGATTTATGTCTGAATTTCCCCTCTGAGCTTTGGCCTCCCTTGCATTCACAGGCGTGGCCCCCTTTGCAAGTTGTACATCTGTTCGCTTCACGTGACATTGCATAAAAGCCTTAAACATCTGGGCAAGATAAACTTCCTTCGGGTACCTGCTTAACTTTTCACTTGTGACACTTGCGTCACCCCCCTGCAGCCTGCCTCAGTGGCTGGGTCTGGGGTGTGCTTTGTTCCAGCCCCCAAGCCCCAGGTGACCCCACCTCCTCCCCCGCCCGGTGCGCCAACCTCTGCTGCCAGGGTCTGTGTCTTGGGCCGGCCTCCATCCTTAGCTCTCCCAGCTCTGGTTCCACTCTGCAGGCCAACGAGGGCACCATCTTGAATCCAAGGAGAAAAGTCCTATGTGGTTGGATTCCAGCTTCAGAAAAAAACAAAAACAAAAACAAAAAAACATCCCCCCCCCCCAAAAAAAAAACCAACTGCCTAATAAGCCACTCTCTACCTCCCGCTTAGATCCCACAGTCCCATGCGCATCTCTGCAATTTCCCTGAAAAAATGCGAAAAGGGAGCCACTGGGGTTGACCATGGTCTTCTACCTGCGCTCCCTCTGCTAGATGTTTAAGCTGCACGTTTCACAGAAATTTAATTTCACTCGCTCCAATCTCTCCTCCCCCAAGAAGGCTGCCTTCTGGAATGAATGTTCTTTTTTTCTTTCTTTTTTTTTCTTTTTTCCCCCCTGAATCTGGGATTTTTGTTCCTCTGGGTCAGCCTACACCACACGCAGGAGGAGGAAGACGCACCCGCAAACTTGAGAAGGGGGGCGCCAACCGAAGGAAGAGAAAACAGTCCACGTAAACAAGCAAGCCGGCCGCTCCAGGCCCTCGCTCGGGCAAACCCCAAACGATCGCCTTGCCGGGCGCCCACGAAATCCCGGCTGTAATTGCGTGTTGTCTTTGAGGTTTTCTGACCATGTGCTTTTCACCATGGTTACCAGGACTCTGATAGGAGCTGGATATTCATTAGGATCTCGCCTGGTCCCTTTCCCCTTGGAGACTGCTCTCCGCGGCCCTGGCAAGCAGGCGAGAATATATAAAGGGGGTGCTGGTGGTGGTGGTGGTGGGGTGGGGTGGGGGGACTTTGGTGCCAGTGATCTTAACCCGCCCCACCTTCCAGTGACCTGCCACATGCTCCTTCTCGCTTTATAGACATCTGGGAATTCCAGACATGCCTCCCACCCCCGTTCCGCACCTTCTGCAGAAGACACGTGCTTTGCTTTGCTGGGGACGTTCAGGGGGCCCTCGTCCGGGGGTCGGGGGACACAAAGCGAGTGGCAAACGTACCCCACGGCCTGTTCCCTGGGCCTGCCTTTGGCTGTCCCGTGGATCCTGCTCATTCATCAATTTTATTTTTATTTTTTTTTGCAGGAGTAGGGGGGTGAGGGGGGAAAAGCTGGGTGTCGCGGTTTCTGGGAAAGAGCGGGGTGGCCGGCTGGCAGAAATGACGGGGAAACCGAATTCTCCTCGCACCGGGCCCGGCGCCCTTTCCTTCCACTTTCGCTGGTGCTGGGGGGTGGGGTTGTGACACATACACACACACAGCAGAAAATTCTGGAAGAGTGGCCCCCCGGGGATCCCCCTTCCTGACCCCCGTGTGTCGCTCCTGCGGGGGTCCCCCGTCTCTGCAAAGGGGAGGCTGGGCCTTGGCCTGAAGCTGCTGCTGCTACCGCTGCCCCCGGGAGCCGCCGCCTCTGCGCCACCGCCGGGCGCGGGGGGCTCCCCGGGCGCCGCGCGCGCGCAGCCCCAGCCCGAGGGGGGCGCGGACACGGTCGCTGACCCCACGGCGCGGGCCCCGGCTGCCACCCACGCAGGGGGAGTCTGGGCCCGCGTCCCCCCCACCCCCACCCCCACTCCGGAGCCCGCGGCAGGTGAGCCTCCCGCTCCCCACCGAGCGGTGTTTGGGTTTCCGTGGCGTTCGTTCCCCGCAGGTTTGTTTTTCTTCAAATTACAGATGCAGGGAAAACCGCCTGACATCATGAGAGCGGGGACAAGCGCTCACTTTGAAGGATTCCTGGGCAGGACTTCAAGTGAAATCATATGCCTGAGAAGAACTTGATACCGGTCTAGAGAAAATAACCAGTTCGGGGGTTGCCAAACCGTGGAATGTGCAAAATGCTCGACTTCTTTGCAAGAGGCCAAGTGTCCCTTAAAAAGCTCCACGAGGAATAGGAGCCCGAACACCGAAGGAGCAAGAAGCCGGTGCCATGGTTGGGTGTGGGGGTGGAGGGGGGGAGGAAAGGACAGACATCGTGTGAGTTTCTGCTATTTTTTTTTACATGTTTCACTTGGGGAAGGGGACCTGCTACTGAGGCATGAATCACCC
>JAAGEH010000307.1:7010084-7078571 GCA_011751065.1 Lasiurus cinereus | reverse complement strand
GTGTGTGTGTGTGTGTGTGTGTGTGTGTGTGTGTGTGTGTGGCATGCTCAGGAATTTAGGTTTTATTCTAAATGAAATTGGAAAATGGAAGAATGGTAAATGCGGAAAGTAAATGATCAGATTTGTATTTTAGAAATACCGGTCTGTGGATAGACCCAGTGCAGGGGATGGATTAGGCAGTTATGTGGTTAGATTTAGAAAGCTCTTGCATCAATCCACAATATACCTAATGTAAGTACATCAGTGGACTTAGGAGAACTTACATCATTGCTGTAACCATGGGGATATGGACAGGACAATATAGAGTTGAGAGAAAGTGATCAGATTCAGAGAGATTTGGGGGCTTAAGTTCTTTATCTGTAAAATGAAGTCAAAGGATAATTAGAAAAAGTTAAAAACTATGTAAACTTAAAGGATTTTTGAAATTATCCGGTCTGGCTAGTCAGTTTTATACATGAAAAACGTTTTCACTATGACTGCGTATAACGAAGGTTCAGCAATACCTGGAACCCAAAAGTATTTTCCTAAGTGATGAGAATGAGTTTCCTTCTAATTCTGGGAACTGCGTGTGGCCAGCTGTGGGCCTAGACTTTGATGCCAAAAAATGAGTAAAATGGGCAGGAAAGTGCTTTGAAGGGGCACAGAAGAGGCTCCTACAACCCCCGTGTCCCTCCCGGAGTCGGGCTTTAAACCTACCACTGGCATTGTCCTCTCCGGCTCCTCCTGTCCATGGCACGATCCCCACGGTGAGGTCACCCATTAGGTCACTAACACCTGGGAGTGAAGGAGATGATATGCTATTTTTCTCAGGACAGGAGGGGCTCAGGGTGGCCGAACGACTCCGGGACATACTGGAGAGGCCAGACTGAAAGGCAGGGAGAATTGTGAAGGAAGTAAAGGTGATGATGGTACTAGGGCCTTTGTGATTTTTCCAAGTGTGGGCCTTGGGAAAGGCCGTGACTCACGGGGCAGGGGGGTGGGATGGGGAGCTTCCAGGCCTAGGATTCAGGGTGGCTGAGAACGGCCAGTTCCATTGCTTGGGTTGGGTCTGACAGGTAGAGTACAATGAGACACGAGGCAACCAGAGCCCACTGGCCTTGTCTCATCATCTCGAACCTTAACATGAGTCCATCAGATAAGGGGTATTCTTGTACATGGACCTTGTCTTATCATCTCGAACCTTGACATATGTTCATCAAATAAGGGGTATTCTTGTACTTAACTATCAGGTGTAAGTTAAAAGCAAATAATAAATCATTATCTTTTTGTTTATAATGGGTCTGCTTATATGTCTAAGATAGAAATATTTATAGGGAGCATGAATTATATATAGTGACTGAAGAAAACAAAAATATCTACTAGTGTGCATAGCAACCTTAATGAAATTTTAATCTCAGCCAAGTTTTTGGGAGAAATCATTGTTAAGAAGGCCATACAGAGAGAGAGAGAGAGACAAAGATGTTAATTCTGAAACATATCAGCCGGCTTGGAACATCTGAAGAGCAGATCTTACAAGTGAATTATATTTAATTTATTTTTCAACTTGGCCATCCTCCAAAATAGACTCCACAGTCTGATATAATTATTAGAAAAAACAAACCCTACTTCTAGATTTATGTAACATTTATACTCCTTATACTGATGCTTATATGAAAATTGAACACCCAGATACGTTATAGAATATAAAATCTTAAACAAGAGAGAGAGAATTTCATGGGAAACTTCATAAGGCAGAAGGGCTATTGGATTTGATACGGGAATACATCAGCAGTAAAGCTGCAATCACCAGTGTGCCTTAGCGTGTCGCTCCATGAGTTAATAGCATGGCAGGGGATCATAGCATTGGAGTAATTCCACAGAGTGAACACAGAATGAAAATAGGAACCTAAGTAATTTCCCTGGATTAAAGTAGATGATCGTTTTGATTTCTTAAAAAATTAAAACATGACGATTGCAAAGCTGGAGAAACTGCTGAGAAAAATCACTTCATTAAAGTCCTAGGCGACTAGAGTGAGACTAGTTTTTGAAGGGGTCCCAGAGGACTGCATCCTTTCCTGGCAAGATCGGGAACAGTGCAGTGGCTGACGGCCTGGATTCCGGAGCCAGTGAGTGGAGTTTCCAATACGGCAGAACTTCTTATTGCCTGTGACCTTAGATATGTTACTCTCTCATCCTTCTAATGAAGTGGGGGGGGGGAAATAATGTTATCTCAGATGATGAAATAAAGTCGTAAGTGTTAACCTCTTAAAATGGTGCCTGGCACTTGATACATGGTTTGATATTATTACTTTAAATGATGATTAAGTTATGCAGTACTTTATAGATGAAAATGAAGAATTTGCACTCAATTCTCAGTACAAAAATGAAAGGTTTAAAGGATCAATGAGGAACTTAATTGATAATCTGGTTCTGTTTGAAGAGCAGAGGCAGTGGTTCCTATATCCTTGTCTAAGTCCCTGAAGACTTTTTTAAAAAATATATATATTTTTGATTTTTTACAGAGAGGAAGGGAGAGAGATAGAGAGTTAGAGACATCACTGAGAGAAATTCTCAGCTGCCTTCTGCACACCTCCTACTGGGGATGTGCCCACAACCAAGGTACATGCCCTTGACCAGAATCGAACCTGGGACGGTTTAGCCCACAGGCCGACGCTCTATCCACTGAGCCAAACCAGTTTTGGCACCCCAAAGACTCTTAGTTCAGGATGGGAACACTAACTGGAGGAGGGTCAATAATATATCTCTGCCCTAGCCGCCAAGAAAAGGCAACAGGAGGCATCTGACCGCTTCATTTTCTGTATTGGGTGCTGGTTTGTCTAAGCTGAAGATTCGCATATTCAACTGCCCACTGGATACCTCCATGTAGTTTTTCACAGAGAAGTTGAATTTATAATATAACTTGTTCCTTCCACCCCTGCAAGTCAGCAAATTATTTATATAATTGTTTTCTTTAAGTAGTTTTTTTCCAATTAGAGGTGACATTCAATATTATATTAGTTTCAGGTGTAGAGCGTAGTGGGTAGACATATAATTTACAAAGTGATTCTCTCCACAAGTCTAGTGTACTCTTGACATCATATATGTGTAGTTATTATACTATTCACTATATTCTCTATGCAGTACTTTACAGTATCTACACAAGTTCTAGAAGTGTATGTTTCTTCTCTACTATGAGCTTCTTTTAGGTAAAGGATACTAACTGAACTAGAAAATTGTGTTGAGAAAAGAGTCAAGTCCAATAAATATTTGATAGATTTTTGTTAAATTGGTAATGAAAGTTAGAACAAGAACTGGATGCTTAACAGAACAAGAACACTCAAATCTGAGCTAGTCCAGTTTAAACATAAACCAAACCAACATTATTACTACTTTTCACTCTCTCACCGTGACAGTTATGGGTAGTTTAGAGCTACATGTGAGAATGACCCCAACATATGACTTGGGAAAGTGGTGTCAGGAAATTGTTCACCTTCTTGGTTCATTTGTCAAAACCTCTCTAACCAAGGAGATATTTACAACTTCACTAAATTGTAATAAAATATATCTTTGTTTTTTCCCCCTGTATAATTTCTGTTTAAAACATAATTTGTGTGCATTTTTATAGAAGGACAAAGTCTTAGAAAGAGGAGAAACTTTTTTTGTTAATCCTTACCTGCGGATATTATTCCCATTGATTTTTAGAGAAAGTGGAAGGGAGGAAGAGGAGAAAGAGGTAGAGAGAGAGACCTTTGATACATTGATTGGTTGTCGGTTGGGGCTGGGGATCAAACAAACCTTCAACCCAGAGATGTGCCCTGGACGGGGAATTGAACCCATGACCCCTCTGTGCTTGGGCGGATACTCTAACCACTCAGATACACCAGCCAGGCAAGAGGAGGAAGTTTTCATTTTTATTCAGCCTATAAAATATAGTCCAAATAAATCCAACAATGACAGTATAAATCCAATAGTGACAGAAAAAGACTGTTGGGGGAGAGAAAGAGGAGAAGGGAAGCAGAGAGGTCTGTAATTATTTTATTTTTTTGTTCTACATAGCCACTTACCCTTGTGACATGAATGATAAATGATAAGTAGAACTGTAACAGTATAATACATTGAAAGCCAATTAGGAATGATATAGGAACATTAAAAAGCAACTACAACTAAATTGTAGCCAATCAATCAGAGTCTGAAAGAAAAACATTAGATTTATGAAAGAGTGAATTACTCTGACGACCATCCACAAGATCAGGGCTGTAATAATGGCATTATACTTTAAGCTGATGAAGAAAATGCTGTAAATATTTTCTGACTTGGAAACACTCCCAATGGTTGGAATTTTATTTCAAGAGAACCTCCATTTTTGAATTAAATACCATAAATCTGAGAATTGTATTCACTTTTGTTGCTTGATCCATTCAGTAATAAATTTATGGTGAGTCTCCATGTGAAGTTTGCAGCCACGTAGTTAACATTAGTCTGAGTATGGGCCTTTCCTCTCAAAAGATGTTTCCTTGGGGTTTGTCACTGTCTCTGGATGCTAAGGCTAGAATCTCTGACTTTGGTGCTGCTCTTAATATTGTTTTGGGTTCCTTGACTGTGATGCAACTTAGCAAATTATTTCTTACTAGAGGCCCAATGCATGAATTTGTGCACCAGTGTGGTTCCTAGGCCTGGCTTGTGGGATTGGGCCCAAACTGGCTATCTGACATCCCCTGAGGGGTCCCAGATTGTGAGAGGGTGAGGCCAGGCCGAGGGACCCCACCAGTGCGTGATCGGGGTTGGGGAGGGACAGGGGAGTTTGGTCAGCTGGGGAGGAATCCTGGGAGGGCTTCAGGGGATGCCTGGCCTGTCTCTCTCAGTCCCAATAGGCCAGATGCCAGTAGCAAGCTAATCTACCAATCAGAGCATCCTCCCCCTGGTGGTCAGTGCACATGATAGTGAACGGTTGAACAGCCTTAGCATATCATTAGCACATGATGTTTTGATTGGTTGAATGGATGACTGGACACCTAGCATATTGGGCTTTTATTATGTAGGATTATATAGGATACTAGCATTTATATAGACATGAACCAGCCTTAGTTTTCAACCCAGAAGTAAGTTGTGTTTTCCTCTTGTAAAAATTATGAAAATTATATCTTCATAAATTTTCTTTCTTTTAATGTTAATTATTATTTTTTTAGGAGTTCATCTAAACTTAATTTTGTCAAAGAGCATGAAAATAAAAGAAAAAAAAACCTGAAGAAAAAGAGAAAAACCTTAAAGTAACTTTGTCCAGTAGCACAAGGCCAATGATATAAAGTTTGACTGCAATGGTCATATATTCTCTGCTCTTCCAAACATCACAACTAAGATAAACATCCTATATGGGGTACTTGAGCAGATAGCATACATTATGATTAGGTAATTATGAATCAGAGACTCTGATGAAGGAAATGCCAAAGATTGTGTGGTATTGGGGTTGTATAACTTTTTTATTAGACATTAGGCAGGAGGAAGCTATGTGTGCCCCTCATAAACACACACAGCCACATACAGATATAAACATATGCATTTTTGGCACATTGAAGAAAACAACCCAATTTTTGTGCAAAGAGCTAGTTCTTACACTCTCTGTGATCATAGAGCAAAGATAATACGGAAAATTAGAATAGGGGAACATAATACAAATTGCATGAACCAGAAGCCATCCCAGTAGCAACGGATGTACTATTTGAAGGATGGTATAAATTGAAACCATGGACTATATATAGGGAGAGAAGGTGCCTATGAAAGTGGAGGCAAAAACCCAGTTAAACAAATAAAATTGAATTTATCAGTCATTACTTTTTATTTTGTCCTTTATGTTTCTTTGGATTAGTAGTGAAATAATGGAAGAGTAAATAAACACTTATTTTTGTGTGTGATCATTTCTCTTTAGAATTCACCCAAAATTTTCATAGACGCGATGGCCAATTAATTTTTTACAATGAAATGAGAACAAGGAAGAATTGTAAATACTATGTAACATTCATGAATCAATAGAAAGGGTTTTGTTTTGTTCAAATTAGCTCCCTAGGGGCTAATATGAGCATATTCTAGGTATTAATTTAGCTTAAGTGGCTCCCACAGAAACTGTTCTGGTTTCTATGGAGACTTTTGCTCTGGTTTACTGATATATAACAGTTTCCTCACCTTTTCATTTCCTGAAACAGCACCAAGTACAGTATCTAAATTTTGGCCAATATAAATCAAAGCACATGCTTACCTTTCAGTAAAGTCCTCCATTTCAACACGTGTGCAGGGCTTTCTTTTTAATGCCTTGGACATCTGTTACTGCTAATGGGAATAAAATGTCACATGTTAAAAACAATAAAAGTTATTAAAAGCAGTGACGGTTTTAAATATTTGGAAATTATGTTAGAAATGTAATTGTGTATTTTTTCCTTTTGCTTTATTATGGCAGTTTTCAAGCTATGAATATGAAAACTGTGAAAACAAATCATGCATTTGAATATGTGGAAGTGAATATGTAAAGTGTTTTTTTTATGAGTGCATTTATCGGATTCTATTTGTAGCCTTTAAAAATGAAGTAAATATTAATGTTACACAGTCTCTGTGTACCTACACACACACACACACACACACCATGGGGCCCCATGCAAGTGCACCCACACAAGCACACTACACACATTGTAACCCCCCTAGAGCTAAATAGGAAGCAAAACTGTGGTAGTTTAAAAACCACGAATTTCATTAGAAATTTGAGGTGTATTCCTGACCAGGCAATAAATGTCTTAGCAGTAGTATAGTTTACTGTACCTATTTTTAGATGTGTGTGTGTGTGTTATATGTGTCTATGTTTGTGTAAAGTTACAGGTGAACTCAGATGTGTTTAAGAAGAAACACCTCACATTGTTAAAACTTCAATTTCAGTATCAATAAAATTAAAGTGCAAATTTGCTAAGTAATTTCCCTTTTAATTTTTAACTTTCTGTTGTAGACTTAATCCTTCTCTTCTAACTTTAACTTCTCATTTGGGTGGACTGTAGGAATACTTGTTTTAATTGAAGATAAGTTTGTAAATGAAAATCAATATTCTACCAAAATGCAGTTATTTCATTCATATGAATAATACAAAAACGCGGAAGCTAATGGAGGCTGTAGAAGTCAGGTCACTAGATAGCCTTTCAGGGAGAGAAGGGCAATAATCTGAAGGAATCACAAGATGGGCTTCTAAGATGCTTGTATGTTCTGCTCCTAGGATCCAAAGAAATTACAGAATATTACTTATAAGCATGTTAAGTACCTAATTTAAATGTTTTAGAGGAAAGAAAGCAAGAGTTTTCAGCAGCATGCTGCCACACAACTAAGAGTACAACTCACAGTTTGTATTGCTGTGTTGCTATTTTTAATTTAAAATATTTTTTTATTTTCTTCATTTTTATGGTGATGACACATAAGATCTATTAGCAACTTTCAAGCATGTGATACAGTATTAACTATCGTCGCCATGGATGCATTAGATCCAAAGAACTTATTCATCTGATAACTGGAAGTTTGTACCCTTTGACCAATATCTCCCTGTATCTTCCACCCACAACCACTGGCAACCATCCTTCTATGCTATTTTTATAAGCTGCACATTTTTATTTTTTAATATTTTTTGTTGTTACTTTTTAAACAATATATATTTTTATTGATATCCGAGAGGAAGAGAGAGTGATAGAGAGATAGAAACATCAATAATGAAAGGGAACCATTGATCGGCTGCCTACTGCACACCCCACACTAAGGATCAAGTCAGCAACCTGGGCATGTGCCCTGGGCCAGAATTGAACCAGGGACCCTTCAAGTAAGTAGGCTCATGCTCTATCCATTGAGAAAAATCAGCCAGGGCACCAAGCTGTACATTTTTAGATTCCACATATACCTGAGAACATACAGTATTTGTCTTTCTCTGTCTGACTTATTTCACTTAAAAATGCCCTCAAGGTCTATCTATCTCATTGCAAAAGGCAGGGTTTTCTTCTTTTTATGGCTTAATAATATTTCATTGTGTGTATATGCTACGTTTTCTTTATCCATTCATCCATTGATAGATACTAGGTTGTTTTCATGTCTTGGCTATTGTGAATAATGCTGCAATGAATCATTTACAACTGATTTCATTGCCTTCAGGTATTCATTTCCACTGAGACATGGGATTGTTCGTTCATGTCATAGTTTTATCTGAATATTTTGAGGAATCTTCAAAGTATTTACCACCGTGGCTATATCAATGTATATTTCTACTCACAGTGTGTAAGGATTCCCCTTTCTTGACATCCTCACCAATACTTCTCTCTCATCATTTTTATGTTAGCCATTATAACAGTGCAAGGTGATATCTCACTGTGCTTTTGATTTGCATTTCTCTGATAACTAGTGATGTTGAGCATCTTTTCATGTACCTATTGGCCGTTTGTATGTCTTTGGAAAAAATGTCTATTCAGATCCTTTGCTCATTTTAAAGTAAGATTATTTGTGTTTTTGCTATTGAGTTATATGTGTTCCTTGTGTATTTGGGATATTAATCTCTTACAGATAGATGGTTTGCAAATATTTTCTCCCATTCCATAGGTTTCCATTTCATTCTGTTGGTTTCTCTTGCTGCGTAGTAAAGCTTTTTAGTTTGATGTAGTCCCACTTGCTTTAAAATAATTTTATTATTTTTCTAACCCAAAGGGGATGGTAGAAAACTGGAAGAATACAAACAAGTGCAAAAATGACCAGCATTTGTAAAATGAACATTTATACAGGGTGTCCCAAAAATGTATAGATACTTTAACAGCTGACAGCTCAATTTTGAAAAGGAAATGTTTTAATAAACACTGCCTTTATAATTATTCAAATGTGTGTATACATTTTGCAGGGTACCCTATATTTATAGACAGAAAGATAGGCATACATACCTATATATATTTATACATATTCCCATAGGAAAGAGAAATGAAATCATGCCTAACATTTGATTTATAAAATACTTCTTTTACTTATCATTTATTGAAACCTTTCCTCGGCACAAACTATTTTGTACATCATCTTTTTGACAACTGCAACAATTTAAAATAAGGACTCACATTTGTAGACATCGAGGCTGTTTTCTTTACTTAGGTATTATAAACAAGAGTGAGATATATATTTTGTCATTTAATCTTTGTACATAGTCTTCATTATTTTCTTAGGTAAATTCCTACCAGTTAAATTTCTGCAAGCAAGCTTTAAGAACCCACATGATGTCCTAATGTTGTAAAATACGGCTTAGATCTTCCCAACCAGAGCCAAGGTTCAGAGAGCATTCTTGAATCTTTTCTAACTTCTTTTTTGATGTGGTAAATTGCCTAAACTTCAGATACTCTTTTTTTTTTTCAAACTTTAGATACTCTTGAAGCTCCCCAAGAGGAAGCAATTCTGCTCTGAGAGAAAATTCTGTTTTTCTCATTGAGTCAGTGATCCTCATCTAATCAATATGTGTTCTGTAGGTTTCCTGAATGGCAATTCCAGATACTTTCTTTTCTAAAACTGGCTGCTGGTCTTAGTAATTATATTCAGGCCTGATATACTGATGTAAGTAAGCCTAATGCTAAACCAAGAGGTGGAGTAATTTGGGGACTTGTTTTCCATGTATTTAAGAACAATGATACTTAAATTCTAGTGGCAAAAAATGGGAATGTTCAACAATCATTAACATTATGACATGGGAAGTGTTCAAGAAAGAGATGCCCCTCAGTAAATAAGGGTGAAGCTACCAACGTATGGAGGAAAAGGAAGAAAAATAAAAAGTGTTAAAAGTTTGAGCTATGAGTAAAAAATTTACATATGTAACATCCATGCTAAAATGTATGTGAAGGTATTCTTTTGTAAAAACTTTTACATGTATGCAAGCTTGCATATATGTGAATCATACAATGGAAAGAGAGATTATAACTATAAAGGTAGAAATTCTGAGATATCTAGGGTAAGGAACCTGAAGCATGGATTGAGGTATGTGTATGTTTTCATGTGGGTATAATTTGGGAAGATTTTAGTTGTGTTTTCTTGTGTAATGCTCTGAGTTCTGAGCATTTTTCAGCCTGTTTCAAGTTAATTTTAGAAGCAGTTGGTGGAATTTGATGAAATGTAGTACAAAAATAAGGGTATGAAATTTTATTTGTGGTTGTGTCATCTTAAAATAAAGTGATATACTATATATGTTTTTTAACTGAATTCATCTGCTCTAATTGTAATAGGCTTTGGTGAGATTAGGCAAATGAATACTGATGAAAGAACTGGTGTGGCATGTTCAATAAGGTCTACAATTAACAAAAACCACTACTTGACAAATGCTTGTTAACTATAGTCACCACATTTTTGGTCAAAAATATGAACCCATGGAGAGAATATTTGGAATTGGGTATGTTTCCCAAGTCAGAAAAATTTTAATAAAATCCATTCTCAAGCCATTTGTAGTTGAATCAAAGCATTTTAAAGGGACGAGAATTTAATAAGTATCCTTTTGACTTTCCATGCAAGGAGGAACGATTTTCGTAAAAATAGTACGCATGAAAAAAGTTATCCATTTTTTTAAATGTTGAGAAATTATATATGCGTTAAGGCTAACTTTATCTTTTCAAAAATTGATATTTCAGTTGTAAATAATTCTAGGCCAAAGAATACACCACTTTTCAGAGATTTTGTATAAACCTACTAATGTCAGAATAAAAAAAATAAAAAAGAAATCTGTGTGCACGCAGAGGATAAGACCAGGTGCCAAAATGTGCTCCAGGATGCACTTTGGGTTTCAGCTTCCCAAAAAGGAGCCTATTCTCTTTTCCTCACTGATTGCTTTCAGTCGGGGTCAGGTGGCAGCCACTCACCCTTCTTAGGTGCACAGGGATTCTTATGTCTCTTGGGAACCTAAAACAAAGCATGAGCCGGGCTACCCCATCCCCAGTTTACTGGGCTTAGTGGGTGTTTAGAGTTTATGTTGGCCTAGATCAGGGATTCGTAGGGTAGTCCTACTTGCCACTTACTATCACCAGCATCTTAGCTTTCAAGATGAGTTTACTCAAATGTAAATTCCTAGAGGATTTACCAAGCGAGGTATCACTTTTTTCATATAAAGAGCTTCATATGCAAATTTTACAGATTATTTTAGGATTGTAGGGTTTAGAGTGGTTAGGTATGTCATAGATAAAAAGTCTTACCTTTAAATATCTATGTTTTATTTTTTTAATATATTTTATTGATTTTTTACAGAGAGGAAGGGAGAGGGATAGAGAGTTAGAAACATTGATGAGAGAGAAACATCGATCAGCTGCCTCCTGCACACCCCCTACTGGGGATGTGCCCACAACCAGGATACGTGTTGCAACCAGGATACATGCCCTTGACTGGAATAGAACCTGGGACCTTTCAGTCCGCAGGCTGACACTCTATCCACTGAGCCAAACCGGTTTCGGCAAAATATCTATGTTTTAAAAACAATATTAAACAAAAATATGTTACTAGGACAACAGCTTAAATTGGCCACAAATACCATACTATGTAAGTCTTTGATTCTGTTTAGGAAAAGCAGGAAAGACTAACAAATATCGCTTTTCTGTGAGTTTTCACAGGCCCTTCTAAAAGCCTGAACTGTCATTTTGTTCTGTATGACATGGAACTAGCATAAACAACAACATTGGCTGAGTATTACTTTGTGTGAGGTCCTAGACTCAGCATCTCAGAGGATCTCTTCTGATATTTTAAATAACCTTGTGTGTATGGCTCCATTTTCTAGATCAGGGTAGGTACCAAAGCCCAGATGTTCTAAGTTGAGTTATCTAATTTAGTAAATAGGAGAATTAAGATGTGAGGATCCTCCAACACTACAAATCCATACTTAAGAATGCCTTTTCCTAAGAATGTCAGCATGGATGGATCTTGAGAATCCCATGCTAAGCGAAATAAGTCAGAAAAAGTAAAGAAACATATGATTATATTCATATGTGGGATATAGAAACTCATAGACACAGACAATGGTATGTTGGTTGACAGAGGAAAAGGGGGAATAGGGGTAGTAAAGAGTAAAGGGGGCCAAGTATATGGTGACAAAAGAGGACTTTCAGTGGTGGGCATATAATATAATATACAGATGATGTATCACAGAAATGTATACTTGAAACATATATACTCTTATTAACCAATGTCACCACAATAAATTTAATGAACCAAGGGACCCAGAATCAGATACTCTGTGCTTGGTTATGTCCTTTAGGGGATGAATCCTAATATTTCATTCATTTATTTATTTATAATTTTATTGATTTTTTTTTTACAGAGAGGAAGGGAGACGGATAGAAAGTTAGAAACATCGGTGAGAGAGAAACATCGAACAACTGCCTCCTGCACACCCCCTACTGGGTGCCTACTCGGTTGCCTGCAACCAAGGTACATGTCCTTGACCAGAGCCGAACCTGGGACCCTTCAGTCTGTAGGCCAATACTCTATGCACTAAGCCAAACCAGTTAGGGCCTGATTTTTATTTTTATCCACATAATACCATGCATAAAGCTTGGTTTTATATTCATGAAATACTTGAAGAAAAATTTTAGAATATGGCATGAATCAAGTATACGTGAACATCTCCCTAAAATTAATATTATCTATTTGTAAGGTGCTTTATAGGTTCAAAGGAATGTCATAGTTATTATCTTATTTTTTTCACTCATATTTTGAAATAATTGTAGATTACAGGACATTGCAAAGATGGTACAAAGAGGTTCTGTGTTCCGTTCTCTCAGTTTCTGTTACTTCTTACACATTATAGTACAACTAGAGGCCCGGTGCATGAAATTTTGTGCGTGGGTAGGGTTCCTAGGCCTGGCCAGCAATCAGGGTCAATTGGGGCCTTCCAGCTCTGGCCAGGGCCTGCATTCATTCTGTGCCTCCCCCTGGTGGTCAGCACACATCATAGCACGCGATCTAACTCCTGAGGGGATACTTCATATATTAGCCTTTTATATATATAGATATCAAAACTGGGAAGTTGACATTGGTGTAAAAAGCTTTAGTTCTATGACTTTCTATAACATATGTAGATTAGTGTAACCACCATTGCAATTAAGATATGTACTTATTTCATCAGGAGTTATCTGATTTGAATAAATGTATAGTAATTTAGAAAACATGTACTTAAATATAATATCTGGGTTGTTGACAAAATAGAGCTACTCTCTGAATGAATTTAGATTTCTTTTTCAGATTTAAAGTTACTTACCTACCCCTTGTTTTTAATACATGTGCTTTATGGTAGCAGGTTACATGAGGGAGTTTTGATCTCTTTGTTCATCAGTTGAGGGTGCATTGTTCCACTTAGAAAAATGTGTATACCAGGACTAACTTCTGGCAGTCAAGTATTCTAGGCATAAAAACTATTGGGGAATAAAACAATCTATTTTAATTTTTTTCAGTTTATTTAAAATCATTATAAGTGAGTGCTCGTCTTTCTGTAGTATTTCATGCTTTTACCTATTACCATTGTTTGTAGAGTCTTCATTGTCATAGATTTTGAAGGGATATAATAATAACAACAATGATAATGATGATAATGTATATTCTAATATTTTACCATTTACTGAGTGCTCATTATACATCAACTTTTTCTGCATACATATTTAAGTCAATCCTCATAACAACCCAATCAGATAAACATTATTATCCTTATTTTAAAAATGAAGAAATCGAGAGTCAGTAAGATTAAGTAAGTTGTACCAGCTTCCATCATATTATGTAATGTATTTATGATTCAGACCCACTTCTGCAAATTCCAAACCTTGTGTTTTATAAGCACGTGTTCATCAAAAGAAAGTTGTGGCCTCAAAATTTTCATAGAACATTATTTCAAGGCTTCTTCAAGTTCATCTTCCTGGGTTTTATTTCAGAGACTATATCCTTCTGGTATAAGAAAAGCCCATGACCATGTTTCTAAGATCCTCAGTGAAAATAAAGAATACTCATTTTCACATAATTTCTTTTAAATTATAATAATCATATAATCATTTACAAATAACCCCAAGAATTTGGTCTCTGAGATTCTTCACTGGGTGTAAATCTTAGCTTCACTATTTATTAGCTGATTGAGCTTGGGAAATTATTTAACTTCTCTATTCCATAGTGTCTTTATTTTATGAGGGTAATAAATGATATTAATATGCTAAAGTTATGAGGAATTTAATAGTTATGTGAAAAACTATACACAGCATTTAGAACATGTGCTTTCATGTAAGTATATATAGATATTACTACTAATTATTATAGGTATTATTTTATCCAGAACTAATAATCCAATTACTTGGTCCTACTTGAGCCCATTTCTAGTTTCTCCAACATTTCACTTAAACTATGGGATTAAATTAGTCAACATTTTACTAAATTATAGGACTAAATATATTCAAGAACTGACTAGTGACAAATATAACTTTTGATATTATTGTTTGGAAGAAATAAAAAAATATCTACAGTAAAATAATTGTATAATCATATTGATTCATTCAAACGTTTATATGATGTCTCTGCATTTTATTGTTCACCAACTGTTTGATCTATTTCCATATCTCATAGATATTTCCCTTTTGAAGACTGGATAGCATAAAAAGCTGTCTTTAACAGCTGCTTTGAGGTCATCTACATTTGCTGGCTGCAGGTGGAAATCTCCTTCATAGAGCCCTAAATAGAAGGTTGTAAAATGTGGCCTTTGAGGGAGTCAGACCATACCAGACTTTTGTATAATTTATCATCCACAGAGTGTGCTAAGGTGCTTTTGATCTTTGAAGGCAATATCTTTCAAAGTCATGTGCTGCTTATATGTGACCATGGGTCCTTTTTAGGAATCTCAGTATCATGCTGATTTCAATGAGTGAATGAATTTTTAAGAAGGTACACTGATAACTCAATTTAATTGAGGCTCTAGATCCTCTTGAAATCTAGTTGGGAGGATCAAATGAGAGAAAGTACATGAATGGTGCTTTGAAAACAACAAAGAACTGAGTAACCGTAAGATATTTTATTATGATAATTTTTACACCATAATATTCACCAAACTCTTGATTTCACTAAATATTAAAGGTTCTTTAATTCTCCCAAATATTAGCCGTAAAGAGTGCTTTAAAAATACTTTTATACTGTTCTATGCATTCAGTTATATTCTTTATACTTCTTTACAGAGTATATTTTAAGCACAGTACTAAAATTTGGTGTCATAGAGAAAGTTGCGGTAACTAATAAGCTTTGGTTTCTAGAGACTTGAAGAAGTTTTTCCATCTTTCTGGTATTTTATTCCTGTCAGTTTGCATTGCTTCTTTCCTTTCCTTCTTCTCCTTGGCCAGGTTTGGTTTTGAGCTTTGGATTCAAAGAAACCCCAAATTCAAAACAAAATGGTCAGAACTGCTGACTCTTGTTTTGTAACCTTTTTTAGTCTAGCATTCACAGGAAGACAGGGCACTGACCAGAATTTGGGCTAACTTCACCCAAAATGTTGGCAAAGTTCAGGAACCGTAGAATGAAGTTGGGCCAAAGATACAGATATATACCAAAACTTCAACACTTTTGTAAAACATTTAAATATATTTTAATGAAATATCACCCTATAAGAGGTAGATTTTTTACTTAAAATTATTAATCTGCCAGCTATTTTTTTATTAAAATTAAATTATCTAATTTACCTTTTGTATTAAATAATAGACTATCTTGTTCTTTAAAGTTACAGGTACATTTTGAAACCTCACTTATAAAATGTACTTAAGTGTCTTAGTTACTTTTTTTTGAGATTTGTAATTATAAGAAAAAAGTTATATTAAACTGGCTTATCGAGTTTCAACTCAGAATTTTTATAGCCATGTTGTAAATCTTCCACAATAGTGTTTTTATAATGGGAATGCTGACAAATGCAATAATAAACACCAACCCAAGGATCTTAATTGTATGTTCATGCATGCTAGCATAATATTTGGTTCAATTTCCAGTGCTCATTTTGCCAAAATCTGCTTTCACATTGGGCAACTGTAAACGATGATCAGCCTGAATGACTGCCTGTTGATGGCAAAGGCTTCTGATTATTTTTACTTTCCTTGGAAAGCCTGATTATGTCTTCCAAATATGATTTCATTTAGATCCTTTTTTGGTTTACATGTCTGAATACTAATAGTAACCTGATAGTTATGGGGAACTCAGTTTGAGACCAAAAAGCAGTTTTCAGTCAGCAAAGAGTGTATAAATAAATTGACTCCAAGCAACATCTAAAATGATACATTCCAAGTGTCCAAATAACTTTAAGGTTTCTAAAACTATTACAATTTTTCATAAATAATTGACACCATTAGGGTTTTTTTTTTAACTGGTAGAAGGTATTGAAAAACCAATGTCACCCTGGCTGGGTAGCTAATTGATTAGAGCATCATCCGGAAACACCAAGGTTGTGGGTTCAGTCCTGGGTCTGGGCACATATAGAGAATCAGCCAATGAATGCATAAATAAGTGGAACAACAAGTCTCTCTCTCTCTCTCTCTCTCTCTGTCTCTCTCTCTCTCTCTCCAATAACACATTTTATTAAAAGTAAAAACAATATCCATGGATATTTCTATCAATATTGATTTAGGGGATGATAAAAGATAAAACAATTTTAATATAGTAAAATCACTGCATTATAAAGTACACTGAATTTGTTTTATATAGTAAAATCACTATATTATAAAGTACACTGAATTTGTGGATCTAATATGAGAAAAATAAAAACTATCACATTGCTTAGAAAAGTTGAGTGTTGCGATATGGAGGTGCAATACATTCATGATCGCAATGCCGATTATTTTGTCTTCTCTCTAGGGATAAGTTTGTGTAAGAAAAAAATCTTACCAATTTCTCCTTATTTGGCTTCAAATTATTCTATTAATACAATGATCTAAAAATGTCTTGAGACTTCATATTTTAAAGCCGTTTCTAAACATTAAAAACGTACAGAGAACAAAGCATTTATAAGCTGTAACAGTTTTAAGAATGGTCAACATACTCCTATTAATAATAGGAAAATAGCTGTTTATTTGGATGTTCTTCAGGCATTCTTTACTATCCTGAAGAGATGTTACTGCAGGATAATTATGTGCTTGTTGATAATATAACAGTGGTTCATAACATGAGGGAGAGGATTAAGGATGATGGCTGTATTTACTCTTCAGAACCCAATGATTTTGAGGTCCTTTGCAGTTTAAAAAAAACACCTTGGTTTTCAAAATTGGTTCTTTCAACAAAATGTTAATGATTCCTAGAGTTGAACCTTTATTTTAATTTTATTTTTTTTACTTATTTAAAACTTACAGATTATTTTTTAAGTGATGTTTAGGTTTCAGGACTTCAAGTGGGAGAAGAAAGGATACTTATTCTGCTTGGAACCCATGCACACAATATGTAAAACATCAACACAATTTTTAATTGAATAAATGAATAACTGGATAGACCATGAGGGTCCTAAGGAGCCACTAGCACTCTATAAGTTGGGAAGCACAGTTTTGATGATGAGATGAAGAATAGTTATTTTTCCTTTAACCCATTGAAAAGAGTAATTTTAAATTTATCGTTAAAAATACAAATATGCTAGTCTCAGTAGCAAAAATGTCTAGAAATAGAAAATAAAATGAGTAATTTACTTTATAAAACTGATATAGAAGTCACTGTCCAAATTTCAGGGGGGAGGGGTTTGTTGGTTTTTTTTTTTTTCCAACAAAGGTGCTAGCAGGACAACACCACCAACAAAATAATACAACACTGCCTGGCGGTGCTGTTTGGTCTTAGCTGGTGACATTTTGTTTTCTTTTACCTGTTTATCCTCATGTTTGTGTAGTAGAAGTAGAAAAATGCAGGTGAAAATATACAGTCTTCAAGGAAAAATTCACCTTTTTGAAGTCACCTCGTGGAGGGTGGTCATTTCAGAACTAATCCGTGTCTCCAGGCAGGAGAATTGGGAAAACTTGTAAATGAAGGCATTGAGAGACAGGCGCACCCCTGCGACGCTGGTTGGAGGGAGTAGGAACTGACAGAACCTACCTGGGAAGCAATCTGGCCATTTGTGGCCACAAACTGAAATGTTCATTTGATGCAGAAATGTCATGTCTACTTAATCTTAGGAAATTATCAGAGGCAGGGATAAGAATGGTCTCTGTATCATTTATTTTTTTAAAATATGCACTTGCAAAGAATTGGAGTTAAGTTGTGAAATATCAATATGACAATAAAATACAGTACTTAAAGTTACATTTGGATCCTTTTTAAAGGATTCAAGGAAATGTGTTCATTCCATAATGCCGAGTGGAGAAAGATCAGTACTCAAAACAAGTCTCAAACTTGTTAAATGTGTTGAATTTACATCTGTGTGTGTGTATATACTTTTTTTAAAAAAAAGGCTAGAAGGATATAGGTAAACATGCTTTGAGGTTCTGTGGAGTGATTTAAATGTTATTTCTTTTAACCTCTGTTTTCCCAGCTTTCTAGGATGAGTATATATTACTCCTTAATATATTAATTATATTTCCAAAGGTGTGAATTTTATTTCTAAAAATGTGTTAGCGACTGTGTGTGTGTGTGTGTGTGGCACACGGGGAGGGGTGAGAACAGTAAGTGTTGGAAAATGGGGATTTATCCTTTAGGGTGACTGAATGTACAGTGAGGTGGGCATCATTCACTCCCGCTCCTCTCCTCACTCACACTCACTCTCCTCTGAACCCCCCTGTTCAGTTTAGCAGGTCGCCCAGAAGAAAGAACTGGCGGATGGCAGAGTCCAAACTGGAGTTGGCCCCTCGGCCCGGTCCTGCTTCAGCCGCATCCCCCTTGCACCCGTTTTTGGGGAAATGAAAGAACGCCTCTCCCCGGGCTTTTCGCCTCCTCGGTCCCTGGAGGAGAAGGAAAGCCACCTTCCCCGCTTTAAAAGCGCGCGCTCCGCAGACTGCGCTGCGCGGGGGAGACCCCGCCCTTGGCCCCCGCGGACCCTCTCCCCCTCCCCTCCTTCCCCCCAAACACATACACACACACACACACACACAGGTGAGGAGACGGCAAGCAGCGCCGGCTGCGAAGGCAGGGACCTCGGACGCCCCGGGAGCACCTGGGGAGGCCACGGTTGGGGCGCCGGCCTCCGGGACCACCGGAGCGGGCGGCTGGCGGCAGGAGGGGCGGGCGGGGCGCGCAGGCCAGGTGGCGACGCCCTCCGCTCCCCTTGCTCCCGCATCTGTTTGTGGTCTCCCGGGGGAGCGTGATTAACCGACCCGAGGCGGAGCCCCTGGGCCTCTCCGGAGGCCCGTACCCAGCCCCCCTCCCGGGTCCCCGCTCCCGGATCTCCCGCAGGGTGCAGGCCTGAGCGGAGCGCCTGCCAGGAGACGTTTCAGTTCAAAAAATGATCATAAAAAATTGTATTTTAATTTCTTTTTTTAATATAAAAAGCCAAGTAAGAGAGATTGGACTCCACGGAAGCCCCCCAAGTCTGCCGTTGGCGGAGATGATTAGCATCCCCCCTCCCCGCACCGGGCCCGCAGAAAGCGCTGCTGGGCGCGCGCGCCTCGACGGCCCGGTCGCCCTATCCGGCCCGCACTCCCCGGCGAGCGCGCGCGCGTGTGGGTGTCCCCGCTGCGAGGGCGGTGGCGGGGGGCGGGGGGTGGGGGTGGTCACAGGCCCGGGCCGAGCTCCGCAGGTCAGAGGTTGGGTCTCGAAGCGCCCCTCCGGGCCTTCCAGCCGCACCCACTGCCACGTCCCCAAAGGCCCCGGCGAGCGGGGCCCCGGGCGGGCGGCTCAGCGGGCCTCCTCCCGCGCGCAGCGCTCCAGCAGCTCCGTCATGAAGGAGATGTAGACGATGGCCAGGCGGAGGGTCTCGATCCGCGACAGCCTCTTCTCGTACGCGAACGTGGGCACCTTCCTGCGCAGCCGGTCGAACGCCTCGTTGAGGTTGAACATGCGCTTCCTCTCGCGGATGTTGGCGGCCTGGCGCTGCGCGTAGGTGATCACCCGCTTCCTCTTGGGGCGGCCCAGCAGGGAGGCGCCCCTCCCGGCCTCCTCTTCCTCCTCCTCCTCTTCCTCTTCCTCCCCTTCCTCTACTTCACCCTCCTCTTCTTCTTCTTCTTCGGGATCCTCCTCCTCCTCCTCCTCCAAAGGCGCCAGGAGGCTCCCCGGTGGCCCCTCCGGGAGCGCCAGGCCGTGGTCCCCAAAGGGGAGCCCGGGCGCCAAGTCGCCGAGGAGGGGGTGCCCCGGGGAGGCGAGGGACAGGTCGGCGACGAAGTCCAGCACCGTGGCGTCCACGCAGCTCTCCGGATAGACCGCCATCGAGTCCTCGCGGTCCCGCGGCTCATGGGTTTCCCGCAGGGCGAGGTGCGACTGGGGACCGCCTGCCCAACAGCCCTGAATCGGATGCGACAGCCACCATGACGCAGGGTCCGAAGAGTCCGAGGACGTTCATAGTGACACCCCCACTGGTACCAGGGTTGGTCGCACCGGTTGGGGAGGCGGTGGCGACGTCCCTCCGGTCCACACGGATGGAAGGAGACAGACAGCTCGGCCAGGCCCCGAGGACTCAGGGCGCCCGGCCTCCGAGTGGAGTATCCGTGTCGCTGGGCCGCCACCTGGGACAGTTCCTCCTTGGCCAACGACCCCCGGCCAGCTCTCACCTGCTGTGCCTTTTGTGCCTCTGCTCACCCTGTGGACAACTAATAGTCTCCGGCCTCCTGGTCTCACGTGGCTCTTTGATTTAGAGGGGCCTTTTCCGAGCCAGGGCGCGTGTTTTCCACCTCTCTGGCTTCTCCCGGGCTTCTGGGTCAGAGTCCCGAGTCTTGCCACCCTACGCTGCTGCCAAGGAGCGTGAAACCAGTGCTTTTAATGAGGTCCTTGAAGAGGGGCCCTGTCTGCCAGGGGTGGGGTCGAGGGGGAGCTGTTTGTCTGGTATCCCAGGGCCGAGCTGGGTGAAAGGCAAGCTCTTCCATTAGCTTAAGTAAGCACGGTTGGGGGCCCCCAGAGCGCATTCCCCGGAGTCGCTCTTGGAACCCGCTTTTTTTTTTGCCTCCTTGGGCATCTGAAAACATCTCTCCGGCCGGGGTTACAAACCCTGACTTTCGAAAAGTCTGTTTTTCTCCTAAGCAGCCTAACAATTCAGATACTTGACTTTCCCGTCCCTACCCTGATCTGCTCTGCGCCTGTCAAGGAGAGGATTGCACTTCGAGGGCAAAAGTTAGGAGGGCCATCCCATGAAAAGGGGAGGCGCGGGCGCCTTTTCTCAGAGCTTGCTCTCGTGTATAATCCCAGCGTGGGGGGTAGGGGCGGGGGGGGGCAAAGCAAACCCTCCCCGCCCCCAAACAAAACAACTCCAATCTCCTTTCAAACATGTGATGTGCCCTTTAGAAAATCCATGGGCTCAGCCTCTGTGGAGAGGGCTTTCCCATTTTAAATTGCTGATCCGTGTTTGTGAAGAAAGGAAAAATCCTGACATGTCCATCTGGCTTATTTTCCTCATTGATCTGGACTGCCCTACAGGACATAAAAAAAGCAAAAATTAAACTTCCTTTCATTCTGTTGATGGGAGGCTTTTTGTTGTTGTTGTTACCCTTAAATCATTTTTGTTGAGAGGAACAAGAAAATTTCAATGTAATATAGCAAACACGAAATTTTACTGACTGTGTATTATCTCTAACATTTTAACAAGTTTGTTTTTCCTATTAGAAGAAATAGCCAAAATATAAATATAAAAAAAAATGATGAGCAAGGAAGACGCATTGGTTCCAGACCGAATGGAATCACCAGGTACATCAATGCTCAGTAAGGAGGTAAGTTGTGACGATGATGGCTCAGTTAGTACATTGGACAGCTCCCAGCAAAGGCCTGTTTCTAACAGGTAAGCTCAACTCCCCTTCCCCCTGGATTCCCAGGGTGCACTCCCAGATACCACCATTAAAGCGGCACCATCTAGACTTCTTTCTCCTTCCCTTTTTAAGCCACTTGTGTCTGAGCCCCTCCAGTTCTTTGTCCTTTAACGGGTTTTCTTTTCTCCTGCTTGTGTTTACTCTTCACGCCCCAACTTTTGTTGTAATAACCCAAGCAGAGAAGAATTGAAATTTACGCTCCTGGAAGATATTAGTGAGAAAGAGATCTTTCATTATGATTGCCTATTTTGTTTTTACTAAACTTCTTTCAAAGAGAAGAGTTGAAAAACAAAAGTTAATTAGAATTTCAACAATGGCTAAGGAATAAGTAAATGGAAGAATTCTTTGTTGTTTTGACAAGCAGTAATATGCTTTCTAACGTTTGTATAACGGTGTTATTATATAGTTGGACACATTTTGTAGTTAATTTTTTAGTTAAACGGTTTTCAGGGCTTATATTTCCCTTTTATATGCATACATAAGTGGGTTCAGTAACTGGTGAGGTTCTAGCTCCACAACAAAATAAAATAGGATATGTAATTAAAGCAAATGACAAAAATTTAAAATTTAATAAAAGAGGTGTCAGACACTATCATGAGACACAAAAAATCGCTTTTCTTAGATTAAAATTCTTTAGATTTTATCCGAGGCAATGAATATTTCAACAACTATATCAAACAGAAATTGTAGCAAAATTAATGGAATCAACATACATAATTAGTTTCAAATAGTAACATTAAAATACTGAGAAATTTGTAAAATTGTCTTAATAGGCATATCTTTAGAATAGTTTAAAAATACTTTCTATTTATTTTTTTATAAAATCAGAAGATAAACACTTCTGTTTATACCACAATAATTTCAGTTTATTTTTACAAGGTTTTAATCCTGGTAATAGAATTAAAGCAAAAATGTTAAAATTAAGTTATAATGATTGAATATTTTTTGTCTATAAATATAATTAATTATGGAAAAGAAACAAGTGAAATTGATTTTCTCTGTTTATTTTGAAGCATCCACTTTATATAAAGATGTGTTTGTGGATATTTGGTTCCACAGTAAATATACATACGTGTATTAAATGTATAAAATACTAAGTGGTTTAAAACAGTTCATCCTATTGGAAGGAACCATTATTTTCATTTTTAGATTTGAAAGTTAAGAGAGAAACATTTTTTCAAAAATCCAACTGAATATTAAAGGAGACAAATTCAAATTTGTCTCTTTTCAGTTCTAGGCCTTTAATTTAAAATTATTCAGTTACATACATGGAGGCTTTTGTAATGGGTTTAATAAACCCTCCATGAATTTTGCTTAAGATGTTTAGGAAATGATCCTGAAATGAAAGTTTTGGTTTATTGCTTCTGTAACTCTACTGATGATCCCAATTAAACATTTAACATTTTTTGTATACTCTTTTCTTGTATCCAGAATCAAAGCAGAAAAAACAAATGACTAAGAATAATTTGAGCAGAAACTCTTAAGGGGTCTGGAAGATGGAATTGAGTAGTAATGAGAGAAAGATAGGTTTAGAAGTATTCAGAGGGTAAAGCAAATACCTAACTCTCCCAAATGTTTTAACTTCCCTTTTTAATGCTCCTTCTTACAGAATCATTAAGCAGTTTAGGGAAAATGATAAGATAGGACAAAGGCAGATGTTTGTCATGTTTTATTAAATTTTAATCCTTTGGGTGGGTGACATTAAAAAAAGGGGCTGTATTCTTCTTATTCCGTGTCAAATCATGTGGAGTTTATGGCGGTGGTTGACTTTAGAATTAAAAAAATGTATATGCATCTACTTTATTTTTCTATTTTAGGTAGAATTTTTTTTAAAAAGGTGAGTATATATTTAAAAATTCACCAGTTATATATTCAGCTTAATTATTTTTCATAAAATAAATGTATGCAGGAAACTAGTGCACAAATCAAGAAATAGAGTGCTTTATTGAAATTAGAGATAATGAAAAATAGAACAATCTTAAGTGTATCATTTGAGACTATTTCAACTTCCCCTACATCCTCATACCCAGTCACTAGCTACTCTCCAAAGTACCACTCTTTGAGGTATTATTCCTGACTTCTAAGATTAATTTAGCCAATGTTTCACATTATATAAAAATAAACCATACTCTGTGTACTCTGTGTCTTTCACTCAACTTTTTATGAAATTTATGCATATTATTATCATTGCCGAATAGTACTTCATTGTATGAATATACCTTCCACTATTGATGGGCATTTGGGTAGTTTCCAGTTTTTAGACATTACAAATTGCATTGATACGGATATTGGACATATTTTTGGTGAGAAAGTTAGCTTTCATCCTTGTCAAAAGTTGGCTCTTTCAAGCCATTCTGAAGATGTGTATTGTACTTTTAACTTGCATTTCCCTGATGACAAATGATCTGATCTTTAAAATATTAGTGTAGCCCTAACTGATTTGGCTCAGTGGATAGAGCGCCGGCCTGTGGAACAAAGAGTCCCAGTTTCAATTCTGGCCAAGGCATGTACTTTGGTTATGGGCACATCCCAAGTGTTGGGTGTGCAGGAGGCAGCTGATCCATGTTTCTCCCTCATCAATGTTTCTAGCTCTTGATCCCTCTCCCTTCCATTTTGTAAAAAATCAATAACATATATTTAAAAAATAAAATAAAATATTAGTGTAATGAAACTCTGGGTGAATTACATGTAACTAGAAATAAGAAGAGGCAAAATTCCTGGACAGAGCAGGCTTCCGCTTCGTGAAATGCTCCACATTGTCACCATTCATTCATTCCAGAAAGAGAAGGCAGCTACTTCAGGAGGCTTGTCCTTTCCACCCTCATTTCCACCTCCACCACCTCCTTTCTGCATAGATCGCTGGGGCAGAGATGCTCATGGCTCTCCAGTACGCACTTATCCTTGGTCCTTTTAGTGACAGACCCACCCACACAGAGCTTAAAGGGCACGTTTCTCCCCCACCACACTTACACCAGTGGGACCAACGAGATGTGAAATGTGTAAGTTCAAGTTGGCCTTTGAAAATGAAAACATTTGCCTTCCACTTGGTCTTCTGGCCTCTCCCCACAGCCTGGAATGTGGCTACTTTGCTAGAGAGCTAGAACTGACATATAGACGAGGACATCACTCTGTGCCAGGGGTTGGGTAAACTTTTTTGCTAAAGGACTAGAGAGTAAATAGTTTAGGTTTCCCAAGCTACATCTCTGTGAGAACTGGTCAACTCTGCCACCATGCTGTGCAAACAGCCATAAATAATACATAAATGAGGGAGTGCATTGGAGTTCCAATAGAATTTTGTTTATAAAAGAAGGTGGCAGGCAGAGTTTGGTTCTCATGCTGTAGTCGGCTGGCGGCTGGGATGGCAGAGTGACAGGAAACGGACTTGGCGTGATCTAATGGAGCAGAATGGTCCCTCTGAAATAGATTAATATGTGACAAAGATTGTCCTTCCAGTGTATACCAGTTCTCCTTATTGCAGTGGTATGTTTTCTGCTGTCAGGAAAGATTAAACAGATAAATATACCACTTTATATCTACTTTAAAGTATTATTTATAAAAACTGCTTAAAATTAGTTATACATGTTTTATCTTGGGGCTTTTCCTATTTGTGTGAAATGGTTTTCCTCTTAATATGAAAGTTAGCCTGAGAACAAATCTATTTTCCAAATTTTCAATTATATTAGTTCTTACATTAGTTGCTGTTTGAACCACCTCCAAATTCTTCACTTCTTTATGAAAAGAATGTGGAAAATTAGAGAGGTGTAAAGGAAACAATATCCCTCAGGATGTTATAAAGTATTACCGCAAATAATTTCCTTTATTCCTCTCATTTCCTGTATATATTTTAATAGTGAATTTCCTTTGAAATAAATATAATAGGTTTGACAGTCATCCTTAAATCCATAAGTTCTTTGTATGTTTGGAGTTTAAACACTGTATGTGTGATTTTGCAATTTAATAATTTTTCATGGGGAAAATGTTAGGAGTGTATTAAGTTGAAACATGTTACTGCCAAAAATAAAACCATTTTAAAAAATATATATTTTATTGATTTTTTACAGAGAGAAAGGGTGAGGGATAGAGAGTTAGAAACATTGATGAGAGACCTCGATCAGCCGCCTCCTGCATGCCCCCTACTGGGGATGTGCCCGAAACCAAGGTACATGCCCTTGACTGGAATCAAACCTGGGACCTTTCAGTCCACAGACTGCTCTATCCACTGAGCCAAACCGGTAAACCATTTTTTTTTAATCTAAAAGAGTGGGCCATTTAATTTGACACTCCTATTTAATAAGAAGATGGAATTAAATATAATGAAATGAATGTACTACTTGCATCAATAGATACACATTATAATCTGTTATTCTATTGTACATTACACCTATTTTACATGAAATTAAAAAGCATACAATTTTTTCAACACATTTTTACTGAATGCCTATGAAGTGCCTGATCCTGGTGGCATTGATTTAGGAGTTTGGTTTACATCAGTGAATAAGATGAGAAACACAAGAAATTCTTTATTGTGTTGAGGGAGTTAAGTGCTATGAAAAATACTGCTTAGTATAAATGGGATCATGAGTGCTGAAAGTTGGGTGCAGGTTGCTATTTTGAAAGGGATTATCATGTACAAGTCTGATTGGAAAGTGATATTTGAATAAATACTTTAATAGGGCAGGAATTAAGTATCAAGTGAGAGTGTCCAGGCAGAGAGAACCAACATTTCAGAGAAGGTAGAAGGATGCCTGGGATATTGGAAGAACATCACAGAGGCCACCGGACAGAAAGAATTGAGGGAGGGAAGAAGACTTAGGAGATGAGGTCAGTGTGGTCCTAGGGGGCAGGGCTGAGATCCACTCTGGCACCTCTTGGCACACCCTTGTCTGATTATGAGTGAGGAGCATAGTGTTACCAGACTGAGACTTCAGGAAAGGGGCCATGAGGGTGCATCATTAGATAGGCCTCCAAGACCAGCCCCGCTGAGAGCTGAGGGAGTGAGGGATTTAGAATGGAGAGTAGAAAAGGAAGACAAGGAATACCAATTGCAATCACCAGAGGGACTGCAGTGATAGGGCTATAGTTGGTTCTACTGATCTCCCTCTTCCAAATTTCTGCTCAAAAAGAGACTATCATGGCACCCAGAGAAGTTCACCACTTCACACTTGGGAAGGTGAGTCCATGTGGTACGAAGAGGGACCTGTGGCATCTATGGATGCACTCTGCTCATATTTCTCTCTGCAGCTCGAGGAGTGCAGTCAGCTGGCGCCTCCCTTTGCACTGTAACTCCCCATTGGTATTGGCTGTCACACCTGCTTCACAGTCTAGTCTCTCTCTGTCCAGTTTTGCTTCCTCACTGATGTCCTTTCACATGTGTCATGTCTGTATCACAGTGTGAAAGCTTTCTAACCTCTTCTGCTTCCCCCCTCTACCTTTCATAGGCATGACACTGCACACCTCCACCTCCACACAGACATGAACCTCTCACTCCTAACTGGGTCTCAGCAGCTGCTTCCTGGAGGACCCAACTGCGCTACTCCATGAGGGCAGGGTTTTCTTTTTGATTCTCAGCTGCATCCTCAGTGCTTTCAACAATATCTTCCGTTGGCCTTTAAATAAATAGATTTTTAAAGATATAATCTGAATTATTTACAATAAGTATTTCTGTGAGCACCCTACATTGGGCTGCCAATTGTGAGTGTCCCCCCCCAATGCCTATGTTCCCTGTGGTTCAGGGTTCAGGTTCAGGTTCAGGCTCTGGGCTCTGGAGGAAGCCACACACAAATGAGAGAGATTAGAAAATATTAATTTGGAAATATTGGGGACCAGGCAGAAACCCAACTCAAGGGGAAAGACTTCACCCACTTTGGTCTTACTATCCCTTTTATTAACATTATGGCAGGCAAATCCAACAATAGCCAATCAGCAAGTATTTACATAAAACTAAAAGGTGGGAGTTGCTTTAGCTACCATTGTCTCAACTAAACAGTGGGTGCTTGGCTCTGATCTTTAAGAGCCTCAAGGTTGACCAGCCTTCCGGGTTCCTAGTCCACACCTCTCTGCTAGTGAAGGCAAAGGGTAGCTTCCAATATCTCGCCTGTTGTTTTTTTTCCTTAAGAAATCTTCCATCTACAGACTAAAAATAAACATATGAGAACAAAAATGAGACAAGCAATAGTGGTTATGCTGAGAGGCAAATGAATCAGTTTGTAGTAAGTTTCATTCTAGGCCAACAGTTCCTTGAGTTTCCATTTCAATGTCCAATAGTTCCTTATGTGTACATGTCAGCAATGATAATTCAGTTTTGGATGGTGGGCAAACAGTGACCATGGAGGTCTAACCCTCTCTGGTTTGGTCCTGGGCAACCTACTATGACACACAGCTGCTGACTGCTAGCATACCGTCTGCAGCATCTTCCATCTCTGATCTGTTTCTCCTCTTGTCTTCATGGCTGGAGCAATCTGGTCAGTTACTCTCTGGGATTTGCTGTTGCAGGAGTCCACATAGGCTTTTCTGGAAATATACAAACATATTCTCGATCAAAGATTAATAAAGGAATCTTTCCTATAAATTAGACTTGGGATCCTATTTCATTTTTTGCCCAATTTTCCCTTGGCTTATTTTGACACAATGTGATTTTTCATGGGTGTCTTGCTATGAGTATTACAAATGAAAATTAATTTTCAAGGTAAAAATGTTTTGATGTAATTTACTTATAGGATATTTCTTCACTTATCATATTTTCCCACTATCCCTCTTTTTTGATTTAAATATTGGAAATTTTACAATGCTGTCTTGATAGCTTTTAATTTTAATTTTTTGCATAAAAATATGACTGCTTCAGATTCATAGCATATTTGGCAATTTTACTATGAGATGAACCATCAATAAAAAATTTTAGTTAATATCCCAGGAACAGTTTCCTGTCCAGTACAATTAAGTTGTTATAAATATTTACTTATTTCAATTAGCCAATTTAAATTAATCTGAAATAAAGTTAATTTATTAATTTACTTTAACTTTACTTGTCCTAGGTTATGGACAATAAATGACATTAATTGCAATTAGTCTTTGAGTAACTTTACATAAATGTTGTCAGGGAGACAAAAACACAAATTATTTACTTTAGTTTAAGAGGCCAAATATATTGACTTTCTTTTTTTAAAAATATTTTTTATTAATTTTTTACAGAGAGGAAGGGAAAGGGATAGAGAGTTAGAAACATCGATGAGAGAGAAACATCAATCAGCTGCCTCTTGCACACCTCCTATTGGGGGTGTGCCTGCAACCAAGGTACATGCCCTTGACCGGAATCAAACCTGGGACCTTTCAGTATGCAGGCCAATGCTCTATCCACTAGGCCAAACTGGTTTCGGCCAAATATATTGACTTTTAATGACAGTTCCCAAGATGTTTGAAGGAAACCTCTCTTTATTTCCTTCCAGAACAATTTTTAGGCTACAGAGAATTTCACTCAAAAGATCTTTGTCTTTTTTAAGATAAGCAACCTACAAGGCTGATGTTTAATGTTTGCTCATGCATCCGAATAGCCATGTCACAAGAAATATCATTACAGTAAACTTGACTACTATTTTAATGTCAGATTTAATACTCTAACTGCTATCTTAGTTTACCCTGTATATATCAGTGAAAGAGATTTCAAAATTTTCAAATTTCTTTTTTGTATTAAGCTAGAATTTTATTTTTAAAGAGTATTTCTTTTGGCTAATTAGCATATACAGAGGGATCATGGAAGGTCTCAGTAACTTTATTCAAAGAGAGGAGGTGGTCTTTGCTGTTTCAAGATGGCAGCTCCCAGGGGAGCAGCAAGCCATGAGGCCAACATGGTGGCTGCCAAGTCAAGCAATCCAAAAATGGTGACTGTCCAAACTGTTAAAGCCAAAAGCACACTGCAGACAAACAGAAATCTCACTAGCTGTTGCTGGAGGCTTCATTAGAATTTAATTGTTTACAATTTAAGTAGGTATCTTTAACCAAAAAAGCAAAGAAAACTTGCATTTGAATACCTACAAGCTTGCTGCTCAACTTCCCCCAGCGGAGAAAAAAACCATACATAGTTGGTTTAAAGTTAATTATTGTATTTTTGAAATTTATTCTTAAAAATATGTGTTAATCAAATAAATACTAAGTATTTGACTTGCTAGCTCTAAAAGTTTAAAGATTCAAATTAAATTAGGAGAAATTATATAGTTGTGATAATTAAATGCCTAAAGTATAGAAATTTAAAATGTGTTTTCTCTAATAATTTGGAATTCAAAATATGTTGCTTATTGGTCTAATTAAATAAGAAGGATTAATTCTGCGATCCCAACCAAATTTTGAATATAAAGACCAGTTTAAAATTTAATTGATTTCTTAAAATAATTATAAAAAATATTATAATCTTAAATCATATATGTATATTATATGTCTGATTCACAAGGAACAAAAGTGGCCCTACCATCAGCCTAATTAAAAATGCAGGTGGCTATGGGCTTTTTGTCATTTTAACTTTCCGCTGTTGGATTTTAAGAAACATTTTGCCCTCCTAGAGGCCAAAATTTTCATAACATTTATAAGTAAAATATAATTATTAATTTTTATTTTATAAAGCTTTCCATGCAATTTCAAGTATATTAGATTGGTTAAATTCAAAATATTTCCTTTAAGAAGAGAGAATAACGTCTTAAAAACATTTCAGGGCCTGTGAAAATGTTCTCAAATTATTATCCCTCAATTACAGCCTTGGAGTTTAAATTTGGGAAAAAAAATCAAATATATATATGATTTAAGATTATAATACTTTTCATAATTATCTTAAATCAATTAAATTTTAAACTGCTCTTTATATTCAAAATTTGGTTGGAATCGCAGAATTAATCCTTCTTATTTAATTAGACCAATAAGCAACATATTTTGAATTCCTAATTATTAGAGAAAACACTTTTTAAATTTCTATACTTTAGGCATTTAATTACCACAACTATATAATGTCTCCTAATTTAATTTGAATCTTTAAACTTTTAGCAAGTCAAATATTTAGCATTTATTTGATTATTAACACTTATACTTTTAAGAATAAATTTCAAAAATACAATGATTAACTTTAAATTGACTATGTGTTTTCTTCATAGTGTTTTCTTGGCGGGTGAAGTTGAGCAGCAAGCTTGTAGGTATTCAAATGCAAAAATTGTCCTTAAAGAATGGCTACTGGTGGGAAGCTGATTTCAAACAGGCCATATTGGATTGTCACCTGTCTCCCTTCCCCCACATCCTGCTTACTTCAGGGGAAGCATAGGAACAGATCTGGCCGAGCATCTTTTCATGCTTACTAGATAAAGACAGATCTTAACTTTTTTCTTTCTTTCTCGCTTTCCAAAGTAATTACTAGCACCTAAGCTTATCTTTGCCAAAATTTGCATTTCCCAGTGAGTTCTTCTATAATTTTTAAACAAAACTTTAAGTAATCTCATTTTGGGGAGGGCGGATAGCCCTGCTCTCTTCTGCCACCTTTGAATTTCTCCACACCAGAGGTGGTTTCAGCAGCGGAGTTTCATTTCTTATTACAGATTTTAGATTCCACATACAAATTTAAATTTTAATTTGAACAAGAAACCACAGTCCTTAAGCATGAAAACCAAAAGTCTATAATAAAGTTTACTTTATAACCTAATTCTTTTCCATTAGCCTGGCTGAAAAAGACATTCCCACCCTACTTACAGATTTCGACTTCTGCAGCTGATCATGGGCTTTGGGTGCAGTGAATTTCCCTCACCTATATGGTGATCTTTCCTCCACCTTTTTGGTGTAATCTTCCTTTCTGTGCTCTAGGCCAAAATGTTATCCCCTCCAGAGGTCCCACTTCAAAGGCGCCAGTTGCGAGTGCCCCACGTTGGGCTGCCAGTTGTGAGTATCGCCCCCACATCCTGTGTGGTTCAGGGTTCGGGCTCTGAAGGAGGCAGCACGCAAATGAAAGAGACTAGAAAATATTAATTTGGAAATACTGGGGACCAGGCAAGAGCCCAACTCAGGGGAAGGACTTCATCCCACTCTGGCCTTGCTATCCCTTTTATTAAGACTATGGGATACACCCATAGCCTTTAGGCTGGCAATTCCAATAATAGCCAATCAGCAAGGATTTACATAAAACTAAAAGGTGGAAGTTGCTTTGCTACCATTGCCTCAACTAGACAGTGAGTGTTTGGCTCTAACCTTTCAGAGCTTCAGAGTTAACCAGCCTTCCGGGTTCCTTGTCCACACCTCTCTGCTAGTGAAGGCAATGGGCAGCTTCCAACATACAGTATTCCCCTTCCTATTAGATGTGGATTCCTACAGGACTGGTAGAGTAATAATAATAATAACAAAAATGTTAAGTGCTATGCATTTATTATTTCATTTAGTACCACAATCTTATGCAGAAGTTTCTCTCATTTTCCTCTTTTTCCAAATGAGTCCCAACATGGTTGAATTTACACATGTGTAAATGCTCCCATCATGATTCAAATGTAGGCCAGATCCCAGAGGTTTGATTAGCACACTGGAATACTTCCACACACTCAGGCCTTAATCTCCCTGATAGCAGCACCTAGCAGAGAGTCTAACACAGAATTTCCCCAATAAATTTATTTCCTCAATACATTTATTTCTTCAATAAATTTTTTTGAAATTTTCACCTTCAGTGTTATTTACATTTTGTTTGGAAGTTTTTTTTTTGTGTGTGTGTTTTTTATCACCTTCTTCAGTGAAGAGTACTGTATCGACTTCCGTAGGTATTTTCATTAAATAACTTTCTTTAAGGATGCCAAGGGTATCATTTGGATTTATTTCTGTCCTATATTATCTCTTCTAAATTTAAGTGATTTACTTAAGCTTAAAAATGCTGGCTGTATCAGAACTAGCAACTTTGAAGTGAAAGGCTCCCTAACCATTTTCCTGCTCCTTGACTCACCCATCTTCCTTGGGCAGGGTTTCCTGGTTATCCTGCCACGGTCTTTAGCCTCTTTGTGGCTTCTGACGCCTATCATTTGAGGATTACAGAATCTCCATATTGGTTAGTATGATGGATGGAGAAAACCATCATCATAGTGCAAGCCGTTACTGTCATTATCTCTGTGGGTCCTGAAAGATGATGACCCTCCGGGGCACTCTCTCAAGCGTTGCTCTCTGTCTACAGAAAATCCCAGTTTTTAAACAAATCCCTGCTCATCCCATCCAAGTGGTGCTGACGTCCTATCCGTCAGCTCGTTTGGCACAGTGGTTTGTTCCTTTGGTTACCCTGTTCCTAGACCTCTTTCAATGTGTCCCCCCAAATGTGGACACTCCCTTTGATCATTATAAAGGCAGTGTTTATTAAAATACATTTCATTTTCAAAATTGAGTGATGAGCTGCTAAAGTGTGTGTGTGTATTTTTGAGGGACACCCTATATATTTATTGCCTTGGGATTTCATGTAGTTCTGAGACCAAATTTTGAGCCTATCCTGCTTCTGTCTTTTAAATATTTTTTAAAAATATATTTTATTGATTTTTTACAGAGAGGAAGGGAGAGAGATAGAGAGCCAGAAACACCGATGAGAGAGAAACACAATCAGCTGCCTCTCACACACTCCCCACTGGGTTTGTGCCCACAACCAAGCTACGTGCCCTGGACCGGAACCGAACCTGGGACCCTTTAGTCCGCAGGCTGATGCTCTATCCACTGAGCCAAACCGGTTTCGGCCTGCTTCTGTCTTTTAGAACTACACTGGCTCACCCACATACCATCAATTTAAGGAACCTTTAAAAGTAAGTTGCCACACCCACCAGTGGCCAGATCACTGGAACTGTTCTCACCCTTTTAACCTACACACGTGAAGCCATCTCAGTGTCTCTTTCTCTCTCTCTCCAGGCTTCAAACCTTAGTCTGTTACCCTCACCCACACATATGACTAAGTACGTGGATTTAATCTTTTCTTCTTCATTGGCAGTTTGAAGTGGCCCTGGGGCCATTGTCTCCAGATTGGCTATCTTTGGCCAGAATCTACTCCTAGGAAGTCTTGAACACATTTCTCTCAGTTCCTGACAAGGTGGAGTGAAAACATGGTAATCACAATGAAGATAACGAGATGATTAGACGCTAAAATTTTTAAGATTCTAGAGAAGAAAAATAAAAGGTCAAATGGTTTTTAAAATTTCCGACAACTCATGTGCGTGCTTTATAGGTAAAACAAGACGTGCAAGATTATTTTGCTGTTGCTGTTGTTCTAACTCCAGCTCACCGTCTGGCGACTGTGACCTGGTTTGGATGTCAGGTTTGGGGTTGGCATGCAACGGAGACCCAACAAACACTGTGTGGGGAAAGTGTGAGTAGTTCAGTGCTGTCTGCGCAATGAATAACACAAACAACATGGAAAGCAGCGCCGTCATACGGTTGGCCAGTGCCAATCTGCTTCCGCTCATCGGAGAAGAAACCTCCCAAACACACAGAATCCTAAGGGCCTGGGCCTCGGGGCAGAGGCTTTTCCAGGGTCCCACACTGTCCTCTTCTCCTTTCTCCTTTGGCTCTCCTCTTCTCGCCAGGCTTTCTGCATCGACTCCCCGAGCTCAGAGCCATCTCCCAGGCTGTGGGCGCTGGGCCGGGCCCTGCAGGATGAGGAGGAACCAGAGGCACCTGGAGGTGAGGCCGCGGGTTGTTTGCCTGCGGCCAGGTGGGCCGCGCGTGTCCTCTGCGCGTGCGCTGCTCTCGGTGCAGAGGACTTAAGAGCTTCTCCTCCAACCCGGGGCGCTGCTTCTGCTGGGCAGGTAGGCCAGGTGCAGGGAGATGGGGCGCTGTGTGGGCCACCCACTGACCAGGCTGGCTGCCAGCTGACCTGCATGGGCCACCCGCGGCCTTCTGAAAGTCTGAGTTCGGGCGTCCGTCTTCCCTGGTTAGGGGCTCGCTCAGGGGCGCTGCATGGCTGACTGACCGGGTCCCCACTTTCCAGCCAGCCCCTGGGTTTCGGTGGTGCTCATCAGAGTGCTTTGGGGGCTGGCTGCAATGCCGGGGTGAGGCAGGCCAAGGGATGCCTGGATCTGGCTGCGGCCTTGTCGGCCTCGCCTGCTCTGGGCGTGGGGGAGGGCAGCTCGGGTCCACCGTGCAGCGGCTGGGTGGGGCGTGGAGGTGGCCGCAGGGACCCTAAGCCCTCTGTGTCTCTGGCCTAGTCTGAGGTGCCTTGGGCGGCCCGCAGGGGTCTGTGGCCAGTGTGGGCAGGGCCTCGCTGACTCAGTGGCCCCCCGAGGGGAGTCTCCTGCCTGCTCCTGGGACCTGGCGCTGCCTTGCCGTCCTTAGGGCGCACTGGGGCGCCTGGGGACGCAGGGGCTGGTGCAAGGGGAGGGCCTAGCGGTGCTCAAACTCGCAGGGCAGCACTAAGCACAGGTCTCTGTGGGCGAATAGGCCAGAGCTGCAGGTGGGGACTGAGCACAAGTACCCCTGCTCCCCCCCACTCCCCAAGCAGCACAGTAGGAGGCTCAGGCTGGCCGAGCTCCTGCGGTTGCACGGTGGCTGCGCTCTGGAGGGAGACAGCCAGGCACTAACACCTGGGTGGAGGGTGGGGAGCCCACCAAGCCAGCAGCCAGGGCATGGTCTCCGAGGATACCACGCTGTGAGACCTACTGTGCATGAGACTCTGCAAGGGGTCCACCGTGCAGCGGCTGGGTGGGGTGTGGGGACTGGAGGTGGCCGCCGGGACCCTAAGCCCTCTGTGTCTCTGGCCCAGTCTGAGGTGCCCAGGGTTGCCCGCAGGGGTGTGTGGCCGGTGTCTTTACCACTTACCGGCCCCTTCTCCTTACCCTTGGTGCCATCCAGGCCAGACCAAGTGTTTCTCTTACTATGGCTCAGTCCAGACTAAGTCTTTTTTTATTTTTTATTTTATTTTTGCATTTAAACAATGGGGTTAATTTTCACCATCAGCACCCAGAGGGAGGTATTCTTTCTTCAGATAGGATATGGCTGTGGTTCCTACTTGCGTCAAGCAGCGGATGGATTCTATTACCCCCGTAAAATACTGGCCTGGCGTGCTCCATTTCAGGGTTCTCCAAGGAGAACAGGTTGCTTGGGCTGACTGTTGGAATCACGGTGAGATGAAGTTGTAAATGTATGCCCTAAAACGCGCCGTCCTTCGGGGCTTAATTTATTTAAAGAGAGGAGGAATTAAAGGTCACACGGTGCTACTACAGCCCCGAGGAAATCAGCGGAGGTTTTTGGTAGGAACAGCAATTACAAGGAAAACACGGGCTCTTAGGCCGAGCCTGCCTCTTAGTCCTGTTCTTTCCTTCCCAGGAAGGAGAGGTTCTGGGGCAGAGTCTAGGACATTTTACTGGTAGAGCTTGCACACATGCTACTTCTGCTCACTGGGGTATTTTCTCCTCTTTTTAATTACTGAAGCCCTCACAGGTCAGCCTTCTCTCTCTCTCTCTCTCTCTCTCAATATATTTTATTGATTTTTTACATTGAGGAAGGGAGAGGGATAAAGAGTTAGAAACATAGATGAGAGAGACATTGGTCAGCCGCCTCCTGCACGCCCCCACTGGGCATGTGTCCACAACCAAAGTACATGCCCTTGACCAGAATCGAACCCGGGACCCTTCAGTCCGCAGGCCGACACTCTATCCACTGAGCCAAACCAGTTTCAGCTCAGCCTGCTCGCTGAGTTTACTTTCTCACTCTCTGGGTCTCTTTTCCCTCTGAAACTGAGGGCGTTATTTTACACAAGCATTATGGAGAGATTGGAACAATACAGAGTGCCGCCTGGAATTCAGGACAGTGATTCTTATTTGATCTGTAGACCACCTGTCTCAGAATGAACTGCTAGCTAAAAGGCAGATTATTAGATCTACCTTAGAATTATGGAATCGGAATATCTGATGATAGACAGAGTTTGCCCTCTCCAGGACATTGTTTTGTACGCTCAAGATTTTGCTTCATGGATTAAGTCTAACAGTGGCTGTATAATACTAGTAGGAATTACCCAAGAATTGAAAACTATGGATAGTGCCATAATATTTAGAAAAATTAACTCAGCATTTAAACAGAATTCCTCCAAGTGACTCTAATATGCAGGGACAGTTGGAATTCATGGATTAGGAAAGCTGTATGGCCTAAATACTGACATCTTATTTGGACTTTGCTTTCTTTCTGACCTTACCGGTAAGTGGTTTAAAGTCATTCTAAGAAGAAAGATGAGATACATTTTGAACCAATAATAACACAAAAAACTAGATTTGTGTTGAGCTTTTGGCCTGTGACAGTTTGTTTTACATAAATTGTAGAAATAAAAATTCAGTCATTGTAGCTAACGTCAAATTAGATACATTTTTCACTACAAAAGGGAAGAGGTTTTTAAACATACTTCACCAAAGATTCTCTCATGAGCTTTTAAAGATGATGATTAAAGTATCATATGCATTAAAAAAGAAAAGCCTTTCCATTCATTTGTTTCTTTTGCCAGTGATGAAAGTCTGATGCACAAAGGCCTGCTTACCACAACTGATGCTGAGGGTTTTCTTCTGACCCTTGTATCACCAAGACATAATTAGTGCTGATTCATGTTGTATGTTTGTGTATCAGGTGACCTCGTAAATTTCTTCCAGTGGTTCTTTGGTCATTTCTTAATGGATTCTAGCATTGTTGTAATCATCATCATCAACATCATCATCTCTCTCTCTCACACACATACATTGAAGGATATATATTTACCTATACAGTTACTGAATTATCATTCATGAATTTTAAGTCTATGGTACTGATAATTTTATTGAACCTGAACTTTAATTTCGTTGATGTGAAGTAGCTTTTTGGTTTTGAAAGCAGTAATTACAATTTAAACTAAGGGAGAAAATCAGTAGTTTCTATAATGCAAATTGTGAATCAAATAAGCAAAACCAACCTCAAATTGTAGGGCACAAAATATATTTTCTTCATCACAGAGCTCTATTTCCTAAGAATATTTTTCATAAAGGAAAAGGGGAAGCGTATATATATTACTCTATTATCATGTTACTTCATTGATAAATAATGATGATCATAAAGATGTTAATTTGTTTTATTTGACTATTAATCATTTTATCATCATTAATCTATTAAATACTTAAACAGATTAGTGTATTCATTAAATAGATGGATATATTTTTTATACTTAGGATGCTGAACAATCAAAATTATTTGGGTTGAAATAATAATACAGTCAGACATTATTTGCACAAGATAGGAAATATTACAAAATTCTATAGGGTACTTAAATTAGGGTACTTAAAATATATAAACTCTTTTGAGCATGAACAATATTTTAGATTTATAACAGTCAAACCAGGCAGAGTTGAGAAATGAGTTGGTTCAATGAGCGGCTGGGAATAAATTGTGAGGCTTTATAAGTAGATAAAGATTTCTGTCCTGATTTCAATTCCGATTTTCACAAATCTACCCCAGTTCTGTCTTGCTTTGACTCAATATCTGTAATTACTTCCAAATGTCCTTGAAACTCATCTTCATCTCTTTAATTCATGGACCATATTATTATCAACCTAAAGAACTTCTCTGACATTCCTCCACACAAAACCTTCAATTTGCTCAATATATAATGTTGTCATTCATAGAATATGAAATCCTTTGAGTACCATTTCAGACCTTCCGAACTTCCTCTGTCTTCAAGCTTACCATTAAACCTCACATGCTCTCTCTTAACCATGTCAGGAATATGTTTCCTCCTTCCTGATTATCTGCCTTTGATCATGGTACACCCTAACCCCCCTCATCCTGACTTACATTATGTCACGCATCTGCCCAGAATGTTTCACATTTCCTACGTTGTCTCTGAATACCTTACCCTACTGTAATGCATTTTTCCACTCTGCAGCTAAAATGGATTCTTTTAAAATCACAAATTTAATCCCAACTATCCTCTGTCCACCTCTCAGTGACTTCAGTCATTCTTAGGGTGGAATTAGAAATCAATGATGCTACTTACAAAGTCTTCAGGAATATGGAGGCATCTCTCACCTTTTCTCTTTGTTCTGGACTTGCTGGGGCCCTTGGAATTCCCCAGGGTAAGACACAGCTACCATACTCTCCAGACCTTCTGGTGTGAGACATTCTCTGCTCCCGCGGTGCCATGTCCTTCTGATTTCCCCCTGCTTCTCCAGGCAGGAAATGAATACAGAGACTCTGTAGTTAATGTTCTTGATGAATGGATAAGTAAACAAATGTGTATCTAAAGCATGGGATACTAAATAATAGAAAGAAATGGAATACCCTGACCGGTTTGGCTCAGTGGATAGACGGTCGGCGTGCAGACTCAAGAGTCCCAGGTTCGATTCGGGTCAAGAGCATGTACCTTGGTTGTGGACACATCCCCGAGTTGGGGGTGTGCAGGAGGCAGCTGTTTGATGTTTCTCTCTCATCTATGTTTCTAACTCTCTATCCCTCTCTCTTCCTCTCTCTAAAAAATCAATAAAATATATTTAAAAAAAAAGAAAGAAAAAGAAATGGACTATTGATACCAGCTATAGCATAGTTGCTTGTTAAAATAATTAAACTGAGTTAAAGAAAACAGAAAAGAAATATCATATTTTATTTTTCCACTTATATAATGTTCTAGAAAATGCAAATTAAATAGCTGCAAGCAGATCAGAGGTTGTCAGTCAATGAGGATATGGAGTTGGCAGGAAGAAATTACAAAAGGACATGCAGAAACTAGTTGGTGATAGAATGTTCATTATTTTGACTGCAGTATTAGTTTTGTAGATGTGTATCTGTGACACAACTTCTCAAATTGCATTTAAATGAGTTATTATATGTCAACTGCACCTTTAAATAAAGCAGAGCCCTAGGTAGTTTGGCTCAGTGGGTAGAGCAGAGGCCTGCCGATCAAAGGGCCCCAGGTTTGATTCCAGCGAAGGGCATGACCTTGTTTGCAGGCTCCTCCCCAGCCCAGGCCCTGGTCCACACATGTGCAGGAGGTAACCAGTAGATATGTCTTTCTCACATGGATGTTTCTCTGTCTTTCCCTCTTTCTTCCACTCTCTCTAAAAAAAAATCAATGGAAAAATGTCCTTGAACAAGGATTAACAATAAAAAATAAACAAACAAACAAATAAATAAATACTATTAGAGACAGACGGGGGGGGGGAGGGGGAGTGGGGGGCGGAGGGGACAGAAAGGGGCGCATTTCCAATAGGCAAAGCTTCCCTTGAACTGCTCCTCTAGCTTTCCTGAGTTAATGAGAGGTGTAATTACTCAGCAGAAGAATGTGGCTTCTACTGACTTGAGAATAAATCTGGGTCCTCAGTGTACAGACCTGGGAAGTCCCAAAACTTTAAAAGTTGTTGTTATCTGCTTAGAATTTTGGTCTGTGGTCCAATTATGTATTTCTTGAATTCAGTCTCCCAGTTTTGGGCCACTGGCAACTGAGTGAAATTGAGTGTTTTGTGCCCTCTTGTTTGGATTATGTATATAACACTTATTACAGATAATGTTGTGGAATCCGATTTGACATTGCCTTCATTGTCTTCGGTAATTCTGGAAAGGCCCTTTATATCATAATTTTAAGTTAGTTTTTTAGTGGTTTACACATACTGAGCATATTTTAAAAATGTCTTTTCATGACTTTTATCATCAATATGTAACCTAATGCAATTGTCATTCTAAACTTTGATGAAATATAATGTGATTCTATTATTTTGGAAGCTTGGAAGTTTCCCTATGTGGTGAGGAATTAAATCTAGGACCAATGGTTTTAGTAAATCGACTGAAAAATATGAAAACCACATAACCCAAGTAGTTATATAATACTAAACAAACTTTCTGAAACATATTTTTAGGGCTATATTCCGTCCAAAAACCATGGAATCAGCAGTTTTCTCATGGATTATTTTTTGATGGCTTAATATTCTGGTCCTTGCATGACTGAAATTATAGTTGGAACACTGGAATTTACATTACTGTAAAATTCCTCTCCTTTGCTGTTCAATGAGTATTGTTTTAAACTAATATGATGGTCTTTAATCTACCTCATGTAAGAAAAATTATTCAGTTATTATGTTGAAAATATTCAAATAATTGCAGTTTTGGACCCCATAGAACAATATCGATTAGAATTTTTTTAACCAATAAGTAGTTTTAGGTATGTTTTTCATCAAACATTAAATCTGTATTATTATAACATTCATATATATCATACTTGGTATTTTTAACAATCAATAATAAGCCCTGACTGGTTTGGCTCAGTGAATAGAGCATCAGCTTGCGAACTGAAGAGTCCCAGGTTTGATTCCAGTCAAGGGCATGTATGTTGGTTGCAGGCACACCCAGTAGAGGGTGTGCAGGAGATAGCTAATTGATGTTTCTCTCTCATTGATGTTTCTATCTCTGTATTTCTCTCCCTTCCTCTCTGTAAAAAAATTAATAAAAACATATTTAAAAAATAATAAGATTATGGTAATAAATAATTTGGTGGGCAGTTATTTATAATGGTATTAAATAATTCAGTGGCAGTTATTTTTTTTAAAAAGTATGTTTTTAATTGATTTTTAGAGAGAGAGGAAAGGAGAGGGAGAGAGATGTGAGAGAAATATAAATCAGTTGCTTCCGGAACACACCCCACGCCAGGAATGGAACCTGCAACCTATGTAGTGGAAGGAGCAACACTAACCAACTGAGCCACCTGGCTGGGACTGAACATAGTCATTTTATAATGAAAGGTGGTTTCTTGGTCTTCAAGGTTCTACATATATGAAGCAGAGAATGTTATTTATCTTAAAATACAGGCCAGAAACAGAGGCAATGGTCATTGTAAATTACTTTCAGGCAATTCGTCTGGCTTTAATCAAGGAATTAGAGATGTATGGTTAGCTGTATTTCATAACTGTATTAGACCTGAGATTGTTATGACCCTTCCTTTCTCCTCCCTCCATTTTATTTTTAATTTTGTTTATTATGGTAAATTACACATAATATAAAATTTACCATCTTCACCATATTTAAGTGTGCAGTTCAGTGATATTAAATATTCATATGTTGTGCAACCATCACCATCATCTATCTCCAAAACTCTTTTCATCTTCAAAACTGAAACTATACCCATTAAAACAGTAACTTTCCATTCACTCCTCTCCCAGTTCATGGCAACAAACACTACCTTGTGTCTCTGTGATTTTGGTTATTCTAAGTAATGCATATAAATAGAATTACAGAGTATTGTTTTTTTGTGACTGGCTGATTTCATTTAGCATTGTGTTCTCAAGGTTCACCAGTGTTGTAGCATTTGTCAGATTTTTCTTGTTTAAAGTTGAATAATATTTCATTAGATGTACATACTACATTTTATTTGCCTATTCATTGATCAATCAATATATACTTGGGTTGCTTTAATATTTAAGCAATTGTGAATAATGTTGCTAGGAATATGGACATAAATACATCTTCTCAAGAGTTTGCTGTCAATTCTTTTGAGTATATACCCAGAAGTGGAATTTGTTAGATCATAATATATATATGATCTAAAAAATATAATATATATATTTTTTCAAGAACCACCATACTGGTATTACAACTATACCATTTTATATTCCCACCAATAAAGGTTTCCTTTTTTCTACATCTTTGCCAACACTTATTATTTTTCTTTGTTTTTTTTTTTATGATAGTTATCCTAAGGTGTGTGAAGTGCTTTCTCATTGATTTATATTTCCCTAATGATTAGTGGTGTTGAGCATCTTTTCCTATGCTTATTGGCCAGTTGTATTTCTTTTTCCTTCCCACCCTCCACGTATGTCTTCTTTAGAGAGTGTCTATTCAGTGTCTATTCAGGTCTTTTGTCTATTTTTTAATCAGATTTGTTGTTGTTGAGTTTTGGAAGTTCCCTATAAATTCTGGATATGAATCAATCATCAGATCAATAATTTGGAAATATTTTTACCATTCTATGGATTTACTTTCCAGCTTGCTGAAAGTATCTTTTGCCGAACATAGTTTTTTCACTTGTTTAAATCTGTCTGTTTTTTCTTTTGTTGCCTGTGCCTTTGGTGTCAGACCCAAGAAATCATTGCCCAATCCAATGCCATGAACCTTAACCTCTATTTTTTTCTTCTGAAAGTTTTATAGGGCAGAGGCTTACAATGATTTGGGGAAAATACAGCAAAAATGGTCGCCTACCTCTTTGTCTTTGTCTCTGTGATTTGGAGCAGCAATCAGTGATCAGAGCACAGTGATATTTGGAGAGCAACGTCCTGTACCCTGTGGCTCCTGCAAACTGTGGCTCCTGCAAGCTGCTGCTGGAAAGCCTGCGTGTCCGCCTGATGTGAGGCAGAGGAGTAAGGATGGGGAGCTGTTACTCTGCTAAGAGCTGAAATTGACCGAAATTGGCTACAATTTACCCCCCAAACTTCCTAGAATTAGTAAGCTTTCAGTAGACTCCAGATTTCTAAAATAGTTGCAGCAGAAAGATTCTGCTAGTGCTGTTTTTGTCTAAGTGGGAATACAAATAGATTTCTGGTGTCTCCTACTTCACCATCTTCTCAGAATCCTCTGAGTCAATATAGCATTTTTGTGTGTGTGTGTGTGTGTGTTGTTCAATGTAGCTTTTTGATCAATCTCTTGAAGTGGTTGTTTGGACATAGGCCAACATTTAAAATATGTTTTTAAGAGCGCGAGTTAAATTAACTTGAGCTGGCAAAGTGTAAATAAATCATGGAAGACAAGCCTCTTCGAATCCCTATTATATATTATTATTTTAATATAACTGATTTTTATGTTCAATATGACACTTAATTAATAACTAGTTGTATTTATCAGATTCCAGAATATAATCTATAATATCTAGCCATTTATAAATTTAAATTGATAATAGTAATTGAATCATAATTTGTCTTATTTGGTCAAGACGGTTGAGTCAAACATAACTACTCAGTTTACGAGAAATCATTGTCATTGGCATATGAAAGGTTTCTTTGTTATTTAAAAAATTTTATCCCATTTCATTGGCAATGTACATCCTATATCCTAACCCTTATGAGCAATCTTAGAGTATGTCTGAGGCGTATCATTCTGCTTGTATTTAATCTTGTAAAATCTATACATATTGTGTGGATTTTTAGTTGACATTAAGTGTATTGTTATAGAGAACTAATTTTGTTTCAGATTTTCTTCTATTTAGTCTTATGTTAAAGATGTATGTTACTCTTTTTATATCTATTCAATATTTTCCCTGCTACCACACAGTAGTTTACAGTATTCATACACAGTTTATCTACTTTCCCAAAGCTAGGTTCAGAGATCTCCTATTTCTTATATCACAAACAATCCTTGAACACCTTCCCATGTGGACTGTGTCATACATTTTATTCAGCAAAGAACAGGGCTATTAATGCTGCATTTGAAATAGCCGACATTCATATAGGCTATTTTGAAGACTACTTTAAAGACTCATATCCTAGTTTACTCGCTGGGAATTTAAATTAAAAGTCATAGGAAGAAACCTTTTAATCCCAAATTAAGGGGCCACTGATTTTTCCCCAGGCTTATTAATGAAGTGGATCAAGCCACTATGGTCTAAATTCTGTGCGAATATCAAGTATTGTTTAAAGAGCCATTAAAAAATACTTCTGGAAAGAACAATTCTCCCATGGAATTGTATGAAAATCGTTGCTATCATTATAAAATCATTTGAAAGAGCACACTATTGGCTATGCAGTCTATCATAACTGCTAACTCTAAAAAAAAAATATTTTTAAGTGCTGTGAAACAATTGCCATTTTCTTCCCTATAATCTTGAGTGTTGGCATCTTTGCCAGATTATCTGGGTTGAGTTGAAGTTATGATCCATAAATAACACCATCCATCAAATTTTCAGACTAGTGGCTAACATAAATAAGCACTTGGGCCACTACTCAACATTATAGACCAGTTATAAGCTCATTAAAACTTAAAACTCTAATAGAATATAAATTGCTTCCTTCCTGTGAACATTGATTAAGCCTATTAAATTTCAGTACTTTTTACTTCTTTTTAAGAAATTTGGTAAGCGAAAACAATTTTTTTTCAAAATAAAATTCAAGGCCTTATTTCCAGCCAAGGGCTTAGGGTGATACGGTAAAGGTAGTCACAGGTTGTTTGACCTTTTCCCAATGGGAGGTAGGGATTCTTCCCTTCTGGAATCTGAGTGAGCAATGTGACTTCTTTGATCAGTAGAATATGACAGTGTGACCTTCTATCTGCTTCCAAGCCTTGCTTTAAAGACAAAATCAGTTTCTAATGATAGCCCCTTGGAAGGCTCCTTCTGAGGACAGCCAGTATGAAGACTGAGTATGCTCATGGAACCAGGCTATGAAGGAGCCCAGGCTAGCCACAGGAAGAGCCAGATGAAGGTGTATTTAGCTGTTCCACCTGTGTCTGCAGAAGCCATGTGAGTGAAGGAGCCTTTAGATACCCTAGACCCAGCCACTCTCTGACTGTAATCGAATTAGAAACCCCAAAGATGAACCACTTCAACTGAGTTCAGTCAACCCACAAGATACTGTAAAAAAAAATGATTGTCTTAAGCAGGTAAGTTTGGGGGTCATTAATACCCAGCATCAGACCACAGGAACACTTGATATCCAAGTGCTGTTCAGGTGTATGGGGGGCTATGGGCATTGTGTTAGCACAAAACCTGCCAGTGGGGCCACCTGTGCCCTCTTTTCACCAGAGAAGTTTATTTCTCTCTATGGTAACCAGGACAAAAAGCAGGAGATGGGGAGTAGTTTCTGAATGCTTGCGGATTGGTCTGCATTTGACACTTAGCATGGCTGCGAGCTAAAGAGTACAGAAGACCGAAAGGAAAGGGGAAAACTGTGTTTGCAATGGCAGAAACGTTTGCTGACCTCGAAAATGACTCACTTCTGATGGTAAACTCTATTTCTCAGGAATTCTTTCATCAGCCCTAGGGAGCATTCATATTTCTCTGTGATGCTACATAGATTTGGGAAGTTTCCATTTTATGAGATGATTCTTTATTCATTTCCCTATTTGGGACTGTGTGCCTGGTATTAGAATATGTGAAAAATTACCATCGCTTATTTTTGAGTCCTTCTAGATCACTGATCCTTGGTGTCTTAATCTTAAAATGTAGATAATGACTGTAACCAGTTTACATGCTTTTTGTTTGAATCCTTAATCCCTTGGTTTTATTTTTTTTTTTACTATATATGTATTATTTAGTTTCTATAATAACCTTTTAGATGAAAAATGGAAGCCCATATAGGTCCATTTTTACCATCAAAAATACATAAAAATAGATATACTCAGACAGAATTTCTTCTGATTTCCTTAACAGATAAATGTACTAATAATGAAGTAACCAACATCAATTCTGTATGTCAGACTTGCTAAGTTTCCAGGCTATTTTTTTTCCTATTATTTAAAACATTTTTTTTCTTTATTGATTAAAGTTCATGTTCTTATTAAGAAGAGCAATGGGAGAATTCAGGAAAAACTCAGAGGAGTGCCTGGCAGATATTATATACCCAGTAAAGTTTATTATTATTAATAATAATAATACTATGGTCATTATTATATAATTAATAACCATAGAAATGCTAGCAAAAGGTTGCAACGAGAGATTGTTTCAGAAGAGATTCAGTCTGCAGTTTCTCCATTTTCAAGTAGAATCTAGTGGAATTCAATCCTTCCCTGTTGCTATTTACAATTGTCCTAAACGTTTTAAATGTTTTCTTGAGTAAGTAGTAAATATTTGGACAACAGTGCAAAATGTACCCTGTATCTTTCTTTTATTTTAAATAGATTGTTTATATTTTATTTATTTAATATATCTTTATTGTTCAGATTATTACAATTGTTCCTCTTTCCTCCCCCATAGTTCCCCTCCACCTAGTTCCCACATCATCCTCTGCCCTTACCCCCCCTCCACTGTCCTCATCCATAGGTGTACAATTTTTGTCCAGTCACTATCCATACCCCTTTCCTCCTGAGGACTGTCAGTCCACTCCCTTTCTATGGGCCTTCTTTTGGATGTTCTGGGTCTCTCTGACTCAGCTGCAGTTTGTTAGGTAATTTTAGATTTCAAAGGACCAGGCCATTCATATGCAAAAGCCTCTGCGCACAGCTTGGATGAGGCCTCAGGGTGGAGCAAAGGGCAATGGCTTCCTATCAGCCCTGCCCTAACAGGCCCCCAGTTCTCAGTGTCCCATGGTAATCACTTCAAGCACCTCTGAGAGAAAGCCGTCCTCATTCCAGCTTCTGCAAGACAGTCCAGTTTCTGTCTGTATGAGTCTGGATCCCCAGAGTCTCGCCCGGAACTGGAGTTCAGAGCAGTCCGGAGCTTGTGTCTCCCTCGGATTGAAAAAACCAGCTGCATACTCAGTTGCCAGCCCTGTCCACATGCACGTGCCTTCGTACCTCTGCCTTTACTTCCGCAGCTCCTCTGAGTCCCAGTGTGCTTTTCTCTTTCCTTCTAGTTGTAGAATTTCCACTCAGCCAGCCTTCCTGTGGTTCTGGATGATGTCTGTTTTGTCTTTCAGTTGTAGTTTTGAAGTGGTTGTGCGTGGCAGCAATGTCAGGTGTTTACCTGTGTCACCATCTTGATTTCTCTCAGATTGTCTACATTTTAGAAGAATGTGTCCCTTGCAGTCTGGACCAGGCAGTCCTTCTCTAAGGCTGAAGTGAGTGGTAGGCAGTGCAGGTTGAGCTGAGGTGATGTTCCCTTCCTGGAGTAGTGGAGATGAGAAGAGAGATAAAATTCTTCATGATCCGGAAATAATTCTTTATCTTTGAACATTAACCCTCCCTATGGCTTGCCCTGGAGTCCTCAGGTTCTGCTTGAGGGAAGAGTAGGCTCACAGCTGTGAGTGTGCGAAACAGCGTTTATGCGAGTATTATTATTCTTTATTAATTATTGTATTGTTTTCTGTGTGAACAGCTTAAATCTACGTTGCCCCACTCTGTATATAAACGTTCTATACTTTCTCATCTCCTTTCCTTCTGCCGGGGACCTCACTCCTTTCCCCTTCACTGACCACTGCCTGGGCAATCTGCTCAGCCGTACCCAAACAGTTAGCTGTCTCCTTCCTTAATGTTTCTGCGGCGAACCTGAATTTTGCTAATCTAACATCTACTCCGTTATACAGGAAAAAATGTAGTGTGTTTGTCTGTCTCTTCCAATAGAGTGTAAGTTCCTTGAAGGATGGGGCTGTTTTGTTTTCACTGGTGTTTACATTGTTGGCCAACAGAGATGTAATATTTGTTGAATTCATGAACAGAGATGCTACAATCAGAGAGTCAGCTCCTCTGAGGCCTGTGCAGGAGGAGAAGAGCATGCCGATGTGGGAATTACTCGTGTGTGCTGTGTTTTCAGCTCTCCCTTGTCCAGCTAGCTTCTCGAGCTAGTTGAGTTTTATAATTTTTTTCTTCTTCCCATTTCCTTTACCTTCTGTGTTTCAATATCTGTCTCGTCTATATCATGTATTGTTTATGGGCCTGGGCTACCTCTCCCTTAAATAAAACATTGACCTGTTTTTTTTATTTTTTTATTTTTAAGCCCAAAAGCATTGAATTTATTTTTGCAGTAATAGTGGTGTTGATTTCCATTGCAAACACGGATGTTCCCTTAACACACATTAAAACCATATCACACTCTATAGTATTCCAAAGGGGAAGGTGAACTGTTTTCAAAGGCAATAAATAGCTTAACAACAAAGGATGTAAACACCTCATGAAACAAAAAGTCTCCAGTCATATGAATGACTTGTGGCTGAATATTTCAACAGGATCAACCTTTGCTCCTTTGATCTTGAGGTTTCTACTTTTGAATGTCCGCACCTGGCATCTGCAGTAAAACGCACAGCATCTGGGTTACAGAATGCAAATACCATCCATTCAGGCAAACCTTCAAGAATAGCTGCTTTGGTATTTGCATCATGCATTGGAAGTAAATGGCTTTGGACTGCAGTAGAAACTTTAAAGGATTGGGGAGGGGGATCAACTTTAACTTTTTGGGGATGGCCCTATCGTGCCTTCCTTTTTGGTGTTGAATAGGATTTTTTTTTTTTTTTACTATTCTCAATATCACTTTACTCCTAAACATGATTAAACTAGCATATTCAGCAAAAATGATTAGTTTTGCTTCTTCAATTTCTGTGTACCTTTCTGCTTTAAACAGAATTCTAAAACTCAAGGGAGAATTTTTGTTAGCAAGATATTTAAACATTTCTCTTATTTATTGTCTGCAAGGTTCAGGTACTTTGCAAAAATGTAGAAATTTGAAGCAAGTCGACATATTATTTTCCTATTATATAGCATTTGACTTCTCTTTTTCATGGAAGTGCAGTTAGGAATGTGCAGGGATTGGCAAAACACAGAGGAAGGCAACTATTAGTTGTTGTGTATGATTGGGTAATATGCCTTAGAGGCAAAATGTTTCTATGATAGGTTTTATGTTAAATAGCTAACTACGTGATGTGGTGTTTCAAGAAAACTTATAGATCAAGTTCCCTTTAAGAGAATTGTTAAACTTGCTGTTAGATATAATAAAAGTGATATAAGGTTGCTCAAGCAATTTATAATAGGAACTTTAAGGTCTTTTTAACTAAAGCTGTTTGGTTAGTATGCATGTGTATGCGACTGGTACAACTGAGTTGTGAATTTTTACTTGGACTATAACCTGGCCATTTTGTAAAGAAGGCATGCTAAGAAACATTATATTCAAAGTGAATAAAATTATATACAATTAAGAACCATACATTCAGACAGTGCTTTAGGACTTGTTAATTTCTGCCCTCTCCCTATCCATCTAAATACCCAGATGTTTGATGTTACATGTGATTGCACGAGAGCTCTGATCTGAAATCCTCTGGCTTACTGGATTACCCTTTACCCACATGGTTTAAATTAATAATAAAAAAATGAACCAGGGCAATCCCTGCAACAAAAGAACAAGACTTTATTGTATAACGGAATTGCAGATGTGGAAAGGTGCTCATAATAAAGACAGAATATTTCTGTTTCGGAGAGCATCTGGAATGCCACAGGACCTCTACGTTATCAGGAGCTAATGTTAGACAGCCTCGGTTTGTGATTAATTTAATATTCAGAGAAACTTCTTTTTTTTTTAAAGCCTTGTGCCATTCATCATCATAATGTCATTTTTGCAATCCTAAAATGATTTACAAAGTCAACTCTCCCCCCCTAATTTCTAAAACAATATTAAGACATCAAAAAGTTTCAGAGACAAACTTCAAAGGGCGGCCAAATCAGAGATTTCTGGCTAAGACAGTTTAGATCATTTAATATCCTTTGGTTTCCCAAGGATTAAATTGCAGCCCATAGAATTCCTGGAATCTGGCTAAGGAAGTATTATATAATATAGCCTGGCCATTTTGGGGGAGACTGGCAGAGGACGAAGGGAAAGGGATGCCATCAATTTAAATTTGTTCACCTTTCCGTGAGTGGCTGTGGAATATTCGAGATAATGAGACTTTATCCCCGGGGGTGGACACCAAGCTCTGATAACCAGGGACATGTGTGTGTGGAAGCTCAGGGTGGCATCCATTGGGAGACTCCGCCTCTCTTCTTGCTAGCCATCGCGTTGCAGGGAAGCTGGGATGCAGGCTCATGAATGACTATCCAGGCAGGAGCCCAGGACAGGAACCCCCTCCGGCGCAGTCACAGAAGCCGAGCTGCCAGTCAAGGTGGTTTGCCAGGGGCAACAGCGAGGGTTGGCTGCTTGTGCAGTGCCATGACGTGGCGTGGGAGAATCACACCACATGTCCTCCTGTGTGCAGGGAGGATCCTGCACGCAGCCACCGGGCTGTGCTGGGAGATTGATCATTCTCTGAAACAAGCACCTCCCGCTTGAAGTTGAGCCAGTGAAAGGAAAGATCTGTGAAACAAATGTTCGTTCTCTGACTGGACCCAAGTAGAAGTGATTGGTATGGGAAATGACCTTCTTACCAAGGATTTTCCACCACACACACTTGCCACCAGAACGGTGAGTGCATTACAGGTTGCCATGTGCTTAAAAGTGAGCTCCATCCCTCTTAGGATCATGTAAGAGCTGGGTGACCTCAGACTACATTGCTGGTCTGATGATCGGGTTTGCTTTTAGGTCTTAATTGAAACACACAAATTGTATGGAAGTTTCTATGATGTAGAGAGAGCAACAACAACAAAAGCATAAAAATTGCAGAACACAGTGACAGGAAAATTAATTTTCACAATTTAAAACCTGATTTAACATTTATTTATTTATTTTATTATTATTTTATTATTATTATTATTACATAACATTTAAAGATACACCTCCCCATTCCTAACCTCAATGCTTTGTGCCTATGCATAAGAGCATCAGAGCCCTTAAGCCACCAGAGCACCATGTGAAGTGATTAAAGTGTGAGATCTGCTTACGCAGTCAGTGCATCTAAACCCAAGTCGTAGGAAACCAGAGTTCACTTTGTAGATCTAGTTCAATTTGGCATAACTAATTACACCAAACCCTTATTAGTTCAAGCTGCATTTTATACTGTTCCAAACATGTGTTGATCCTCCCAGTTTATTTTTTTCACATTGAAAAAAAAATAGATATGCTGTTCCATCAGAATGTAGCTAATCTTTATTGTTTTTAAAAGGTTGCAAACATAACAGTCTGCTTTAGCATCAAGTCTTGCACAAATTGCCAAAACCGGTTTGGCTCAGTGGATAGAGCGTTGGCCTGCGGATTAAAAGGTCCCAGGTTCGATTCTGGTCAAGGGCATGTACCTTAGTTGCGGGCATATCCCCAGTAGAGGGCATGTAGGAGACAGCTGATCAATGTTTCTAACTCTCTATCCCTCTCCCTTCCTCTCTGTAAAAAAAAAAAAAAGAAAAAAAAAATATATTTTTTAAAAAAGTCTTGCACAAATTGCTCTATGTCATTTTTTTTTTTTGCGTTCATGTTCTCCCTTGGGTCATTCCAGGTAGATACTTAGAATGTCTTTGTGTGTGAAATGTCAGAAATAAAATAAACCATAACAGCACGTTCAGAATTGTAGTAGGCATGACTATTACATCAGCACCACTTTTCACATTCTTTCCATGGTATTTCTTTGTCTGTCTTCATTTTAAAAATACATGAAAGCCGGTGAAGTAGGTGAAGGATGAAAACACAAGATTAGAAAGCAAGGTAAAGAGACAAAGAATGTCAAAACAGGCCTCAAAGACTGAAAAGCTTAAAGGCAGCTCCTGAGCTATGGCTGGAGTGATGTTATGCATTTTGCCTAAAAACATTAAAATGATGGTGAGAGTAAATAGAGAAGAGTGCATATAAAATTGGGTGTGGCTTCAGGGAATTCATGGATGATAAGATGTTACCCCTTTGCCTTTAGGTTGACAATCCTCCCATCAGCTTCTTATGTCTCTACAATAATTGAGATGATTTTATTTTCAACTTCAACACAAGTAATAGTGTGGTGATTGCCAGGGGAGGAGGTATGAGGTAGATGGAAGGATAAATAGTGAGGGATGGAGACTTGACTTGGGGTGGTGAACACACCATACAGTGTATAGATGATGATGTGTTGTAGAATTGTGCACTTAAAAGTGTTTAATTTCATTACCAGTGTCACCTCAGTAAATTCAATAAAAAGGAAAAAAAAATATCCTAGGCTACACCCTAAAATGTATTCTTTTTTCTCTTGTTGAGGTCACACACTAATGCTTAACAGAGACCAAGCAAGCGATAGAGAATAGGCTAAACATGTCCTACTTGGGATTATGTATTTTAAACAAGATTTTGGAAATCTTGGGTTTGGAAAGCACTCTTTCTTTAAAAGGTATAGCTGATACCGCAAGGCTGTCCACTTGCTGCTAGGAGGGAATGTGCGGTCTGTGTAGCTGTAGCTCACTCCTAACCACATCAGTCAGAAACAAAAACTTGATTTTCCTACTATTAAAATGCAGTAGAAAAAGTCAAAAGCCAGTATAAATTTTGGTATTATATAATTTATTCCAGACATATTCAAAACAAGGGAAACCTAGTTAAATCACACAGTAACATCATAATTCTGTGTCTGGATATATAGAATACATGGAAAGACATATTCTTTCTTTGAACATAAAAAAAAAACACAACTGTGGAGGATGTGGAACAATATGAGATACTGGATATCTAGTAAGGAAGAATGAAGGCCTCGTATTTTCTTCATTCTATCAGTTCTTATTTTGTCAGTTCTTTCTCTTTACGATTGGCTCCCTTACACAATTGAGGGGCATTAGAATATAGGTTGTGTATGAGACTTGTATCTTCCACTGTCTGATATTTTGAAAATCTCATATGTTGTAAAACAGAAGGATATTAATTCCAATGATTTCATGAAGGAGGTTTGGAAGACCCTGCTAAAAGTCCTCTGAACGTGCACAGGTTTTCCCTGTGCACATGTCATCAGATATCTGGATTCCATTCAGATTATATTTCTCAGAACTGCATATTCATCGACAAGAACACGTGTGCCAAATGCAAATATCTGTTGTTGTTTTTTGTATTTGATTCAAAGATAGGATTGAACAAGATTCGCTACTTATTATGTAGAAGATTGCTGTATCTGTATTACATGTGAGATGGTTTGGGGACATACCTTTAAAAATCATTTAGGTGGTTCTCGATAAAGGACCTTGGTAATGTCTGTTTGTCAGTTATTCTGCTGGTATGTTCATTCCTTGGGAATCACTTGGACCCAATGACCCACACAGCCTCTACTGTATGGGATTCCTATATTGTTGCAGGTGAGTGTACTTTTTTCCCAATGAGAACTGGACCCCTGTTTTTTCAAATAAAAATATTTTATACGCAAGGAAAAATTATAGTGACATATGAAATGTGGAAAGACCACAACAAAGAATTACCTTTTTAGGTTAGATATGTCTCTCTAATTCTTCATCAAATACTAACTTTAAATAGAGTACCGTAGAAAGTAAATTTATGGCTTTAACCACACAGGGTTTTAGGGTTTTAGGCTTTTTAAGTGACAGGAGTAAAATTTCTTTGTACCTATGCGCCTTTTTTTAGTTAAACATAAATATGGAGAGACATATATGAATTAATTCAAATGACTCAGAAGCGAATAAAACTCTCTTTAATTAAAAGAAATAAGTCTAAAGAGGCTAGGTGACTTCCGGTATACTTAGACTCCCCAGTCACTATTCACAAGAGAAAATATAGCTATGGGTATATTAATTCCCTCTGAAGACTTGGGTTATCCAAGATAACATCAAAGACTCTCCCTTTATAGCTGCTGATGTCCAGGTCCTTCTCTTGTGTTAACTGCGGGTGCTGGTCTGGACCTGACTTGTTTGGTGGGAGGTGCCAAAGAACATTGTACTGTGCTCTGCTTATCTGAACAACATTCAAACTCAATTTCCCAATTTTGTTGTAACAGTACAAGGAGCCTGAAAAAGACACCAACAATATAGCTCATTTAAATCAGATTATCTTAGAGAATACTGACACATCATCTTATGCCAATGGTCTTTCCCCCTCTGTTAGAGCTCCCCGTTGGCCTCTCTTTGCATCAGATCTTTCACTGTTTAAGAGCTGTTGTCTTCTCTAAGTGGCTCCGTGGTCAGTGGTTGGTTGAAGAGCATACCTCAGACAGCTAGAAAATACTTAAATGATTTCATGAATCATAACATTGGGATTTGGACTTTACTTTTTGAAAAATTGAAACATTTCTAGGTAGAATTTATATTTCTTTAAAGGCAAGGTGTTCTACACATGAGAATTGCTGATGTCTACTGACAATGATTTTTGAAGACCAAATTTATATATTTATATATATTTTTTCCTAAAGATTTTAAAATTTATTTTAAAAAAGGGGGGGTGGGGGAGAAAAAGAAAGAGAGAGAGAGAGACATTAATGGACTGTCTCCTGCACACTCCCTATTGGGGATCCAGCTTGCAACCCAGGCATGCACTGTAATGAGAATGGAACCGCCAACGTTTTGGTGCACAAAACTATGCCCAATCAACTGAGCCACACATGCCAGGGCCAAATTTATATTTCAATTAAGCCTTTCCTTGGAAAAATTAGAATTTTTGTTTTGGTTTTAACTCAATATATGTTTAGATATGTTGTTGAATTATGTGCTAAATAATATTAAATTATTTCATTATCCATCTCCTTTGCTTGGCCAAATTTGTGTGTGTGTTTGTGTGTTGAGTGAACATATATATGTAATAAAAATATATGGATTTTTTTTACATTGTTGTAAATATTTTTTTCAAGGCATTTTTTAATTGGACACCCTAACTGTGTTAGGGTCTACAAGACAGTGTTTCTAATAGTTTTTAAAAAATATATTTTTATTGATTTCAGAGAGGAAGGGAGAGAGAAACATCAATGATGAGAGAAAATCATTGATCGGCTGCCTCCTGCATGCCCCCTATTGGGGGATTGAGCCCACAACCCAGGCATGTGCCCTTGATCAGAATTGAACCTCAGACCCTTCTGTCTGCAGGCCAACACTCTATCCACTGTAGTCTTCTGATAATGCTTAAAAGTATAATGTAATTAGATGAAGATAATAGTGCTATGGTTTGTTCCGTGAGTATTTCTGCTTAGGAGGAGAAATAAAACTAGAATCTCTAGAGCAGAGTAATTAGGTCGGTAGATGTTCAGTGGATAGTAAACTGTTGCTGAGGAGGAATTGTGAATTAGGATAGAGGGATAAAGGGGGTAGATAAGAATCCACATTTATCTTTTATGCATACGTCACACTGTATTCCTCTGTTTATTTAAAATATTTATTAAGTGCCCGGTGTGCTCTCTGTTCAACAATAATAATTTCTTCCTTCATAAACTTGATTTAATTTGAGGCTAAATCACCCCTTTCCTTTCTACTTTATTTTCTTTGTTTTCATCTTGTTAACATTGACATAGTGTTGCTTTTGTTATTTAACTCTGTGTGTGTTCCATGGTGATCATGAAGAAATTATGCAAAAACTTTGAGAATAGGTACCTAAGTCTCTTCCCAGGCACTCTGGAAGATAGGAAGGTTGCCTCAAAGGTAGATTTAAGGAATGGCTGTATGTCCATATAATAAATTTGTACAGTTTCAGATCAAGTGGCAAGTGAGTTGTAGCTTCAAAAGCGCTGACTTGGATTCCAGTGTTATACAGAATTGGATGTTACCACTATGTGGCATTGGAAAAAGTCTGTAAAATTTTCTAGTCTTACTTCTGTCCTCTATAGATTGAAAGTGTCTAGATATAGATTCACTAGGGTCCCTCCCATTGTAAAATTAATTCTGATATTTCAAAAATATAACCTTAGTCATGGAGTTGAATATCTGTAAACTATTCACTTGGTAGATCAGGGTCTTGTCTAAATTAATTTATAAAATGTGAATTAATAGCATCAGGTAGGATTCCCTAAGGTTATCTACATTTCATTCATATTAAGAATCTGGATTCATCAGGCAGTGTAACTACTGGCAATTTCAGGACTCATTTGTGGGATGCACATGTATTTTTCAGTACTAGTAAGAAAAATATGTAACCATCCTCATTATTATACCTCGGTTTCTATAAGAAACAAACTTTTCTGGAGTCATTTAACACGTTAAGAGCTCAGTCTGTCATTGGTGACTAACACTATACTTTCCATCCGGAAGACAAAACAGGCAAACTCACTTCCTTGTTTTGAATTTCTCAAAATATAAAGAGAGTTATATGTCTATTTCTTTCCTAAATCAGCTATTTATCATTATTGGTATCCTCCTTCACATTCTATGAAGTCATACCTCCGGGCCTCTCCTCTCTACTGTAAATAATCTTTTTAAAAATGGTATTTGCCAATTTAAGGGATTTTCAGTGAAGGTAAACTATCTAAAATGGATGTTTTGTGTAATTGTTACTCAGTGAGCTTCACTGTATCACAGTGTATAAAACAGAAATATGATCTCCTTAATCTTGATTCTATTTTCTACATGTTCCATAACTTCCTCCATCAATACAACCAAAGCAGCTGAAAGTTAGAAAACTGTGGTACTTGTCTTCAAATCCCTTTGCACTTAGGTAGTGGGTGTGAAAACAGAAATGTAAGAAACAGAACATGTGTGATATATGAATCAAAGTGTAGAGGCTATTTGGTGTGAAACAATGTGATCCTTGTAGCTCCTGCTAATGCATCATTCAGCAAATGCCTGAAGAAGACATTTTTCAATGGCAAAAACAGTCTCCTAGAAATAGACCCTTTATTCATTCCCTTGCATGAAACTTTAAAGGATGAAAACAAAGGATTATCTTCATCTTATGAACATCACATAGGTGTCTGCAACTGGATACAAATATATGGAAATGAATTGGTTCACATCGTTACCTGTTTTCTGTAAAACTAGCTATTCTCCATTTCAGTTAAAATTCTTAAGTCAAGGTATCATATGTAATACATAGAAACAAATAAATGTGGGTAAGGTATATTTTCTAAAGGGTGTAACTTGACTGTTTTTACTGACCTTGGGCCCTCAAATGTAATTATAGCAGTTAGGTAGAATTCACACAGCCCAAGACATCTAGACTAATAAAAAGGTAATATGCTAATTAGACCGGATGTCTTCTTGGTAAAGTCATGGTGGCAGAGGCCAAGGAAGAGGAGGTTAGGGGTGATCAGGCAGGCAGACAGGTGAGTGATTAGGAGCTAGCAGTCCTGGATTGCAAGAGGGTGCAAGCCAGGCTGCGGGATACCTCCCCTCTCCCCACCCCATGCATGAATTTATTTAATCTGGAACTTGGAAGTATTCTTTAATCTAGAACTTTTATAAAATGATATGCATAATCATTGAGAATTACCAAATTAGAGTATAAATAATATATATTTCTAGTCTGTTAACCTAAATATTATTACATAACAACTTACAGAGGAAATACTGTAGGTCTCAAATCAATTTATTCAGCAGCTGGTGAAAATGAATATGGGTACGAGAGAGTCTGGATAAGAGAATTGTTCTGTTCTGGTTTTATGACCTTTCACTGTGTCCCCAACTTTGCTAATCTCATGCTCTGTGTGCCTCATTGTTTTCTTTATTTCAGGGACCCTGTTTGTGTTTGTAGACAATTTTTATCTCTCCTACTGCAATTGTACTAAGATCTCTAAATATGGTTGGTACCATTACTATGGAAGGTTCTCCCTCTCCCCCGGACCCCCTCTCCAAACCCTGCAGAATATCCTGAGTCATTTACTGCTCTAGCATTAACTTCCCTCACTTGTTCAGTAACACGAGTCAACTTTCTAACCAGAGTCAGTGTGCTCTCGTCATCTACCTCTGCAGTGATTGGAAAGAATGGGGGTTCAGAATGTTCTAATTCTCCTGAATGAGGTCCGGTTTAAAATGCATCCTCCTTTGGATGGCCTCATGACACAAACTTTGTAATTAATTCTGTTAAACAACCCTGAGCTCTCCATTGTCCCATATCTTCATCCCCCACCTGAAGAATTTCTGAAATGTTACTATGTAACTGTCATCGCTTCTACTCCCTACCCCCTCCACACACACACCACCACCTCAATTTCCAACCTCCTTCACCATTGCCAGACCTGTGAAGTACCAAGTCCAGACCTGTTTACACCATTTTTACGTTTATTGTTTCACTTTCTTTTCCAGGGGAATGTTTGCCTTTGTTTCCTCTAAGTATGTCCTCTGCCTTTTCAGTGTCCCATCCATTGCTCTCTGAATCCACAGGTTGCAAGGGTGGATCGGTGGTGGAAACTGTTGTTGGGCTGTGGTTTTTCTTTCTTCTACTCCTGGGTAAATGGAACTTGGAAAGTGGTCCTTTTAATGCTGAAACCAGGGGTCTAGTGTGGATTAATTATGACCCCTGATGATCTTATTGTTTTGGGCAGGGGAGGAGGAGATTTGGAAATGGTCACCATTGTTCCCCAAGCTCTCAACGTTTGAGTTGCTGGGGGACTACATGATATCATGGATGTGAAGGTTCAAACACCCCATCTAGAGTATTGCCGATCATTAGTTGAACAAATATTAGTCTTCTTCCATTTCATGGGGGACTTTTTGGAGACCAATGACATAATACACGTGACATGTTTTGTAAGCTTTATGCACTTCATAATTGACATTTGTCAGTGTTACCCATACATGTGTCTACTCCTGCAAAGGTCCACAATTCTGCTTCGTACTTCTGGCTTCCCAAGTCCTGGTTCCTTTTTATAGAGATGCTACTCCAGCAGGTTTTTCAATACTGATATATGTGTTTGGTAAAAGATGGAGTAAGACATGTGAAGACTGGGTCAGTTGGTTGAGCATCATCCATTGTGCCAAAAGGTTACTGGTTTGACCCTGGTGGGCGCACATATGGAAGGCAGCTGATCGATGTTTCTCTCTCACAGCAATGTTTCTGTCTGTCCTTCCCTCTCTCTATAAATGTCCTTGGGTGAGAATTAAAGTAAGTAAGTAAATAAATAAATAAGATGGAGTAACACTTTTAGAGATTGCATATGACTGGGGCATGCTGTATCTCTATCTGAGCGTCAGAAGACTCCATAGCAGTTAGAATGCCTCACATTTTAAATCTCAGCTTCAAATGAGCACCTATGCATGTCAGAGAAGATGTGTTTTTATAAGCTTTTATGAATAATTTTTTTGGAATAATATTGTGTGTAAAATGAGTAAAGAAACAAATAATAATTAACCAGGTGTTTCTTTTGTCATCCTGTTAGTGGGGATTTATACCAACTGATGGCTAAACTTATAAACTCAAAAATAAGATGCTATGACTTTTGCATGATGAAAAATTCCTTGGAATTATCTGATTTCAAGGCAATTTTGTATTTAATGCAAAAGTCAAGAAGATTTAGAAGTGACAATTTTATTTCATTTTCACATAGTTAACCTATTAAAATTTTATACTAAGCAAAGAGTACATTTTATAATATAAATAAAGTAGTCAGAGAAAGACATGTATCACATGATCTGCCTCATGTGGAAAATAATGAACAAAATAAACTGATTAACAAAATAGATTGAAAGACATAGAAGCATGGAACAGACTGTCAAATCTCAGAGGTAAGGCAGGGGTGGGTGGGAAGAGATCAACCAAAGAACTTGTATGCATATATGCATACCCCTTGTACACAGACAATGGGGTGGTGAAGGCCTGGGGAGTGAGGGCGGGGTAGGTAGGAGGGGTTGATGGGGGATAAAAAGGAACATCTGCAATACTTTCAATAATAAAGATTTATAAGAAAAATTGATTGCTCCTGTTACTTTGACTATAATTCTGGTTTTGCTACAAGATTCTCTAGACTCAGTAATAGTTAATATAATATAAATTATGTTATTATATAATATTAATTTTATATATTGAAATAGTAAAGTAAATAGTTATTAACATATACTAATATATTTATATTAATATGACATTATCTATATATATAAAAGGTTAAGTGACAGATTGTATATTTGTCCCACCATCCGACTAACCGACCAGCTGGTACATATGATGCGCACTGGCAATTTAAAAATAAACATTGACTTGTACATGCACGATACATATAAAGCTCTCACTGGTGCCATTCTCAAGCATATGTTTCAATCTGTCATTGTGGATCGTGAATTTGGTTGACACTTCTATTACAGAGAAAGTGCAAATATCGATAATAAAATATTTCTTCTAAATAATATCCTTCACTGTGCATGAATCCATGCACCAGGCTACTAGTAGAAGTATAATATATAAAATGTATAAGTATATTTTAATATACTTTAAATATTTATGGGATTAAACATAACAATTATGGTCTTCTCTCAGAATGAGCTATACACGTATCAATCTTCACCATGTGACTCTGAGCTCTTTGAGGTTACAAACTATATATGCTGGGTCAGTCTACTGTACTTAATGGATATTCCTTAAATTTCTGTTTGTTTTCAACTATATTCCTTAGAATATCAAGGCCTCAACGTATTAATAATTCCCCCCTTAAAAGAAAAAGTGTTTTGTGTCAATTAAGTTTTTAAAAATCCTAGGTTAAAAAAATAAAGTAGGTTTCTTTTATAACAGGGCTTCACCGGGCCCTTGATTAGCTCATGTGCGTTGTGAATCCCACAGGGAATTTATAGTATGAGTGATTGCATTCATTTATTCATGCAACAAATAGATTTCCAGTGTCTTCAGTGTGGCAGTAGTGTCCTCAATTATTCAGACTTGAGCAGAGAACAAGAAGGCATTGTCTCTTCTCCATGGAGTTCTCTTCTCCATGGAATTTCCACTGGCAAATGATTTTTTCCAGAGCCTATCTCTTAGAGGTAACTATACTTTTCCCAAAGTAATTTAAAATTAATATTATATATAGTACTATATATTTATCCCTTCCTCTGCTCCTGTTTTCACTCCTTTTTATAGATATGCAGATCCCCAATCACTACTATAAAGACTAACAGCAAACATTTATTGAATATCCATATGCTAGTTATTGTACATAAATGAATGTAGACCTTAATAGCAAAAATAGACATGGCAAAAAATGGTATGATCCTACATATCTCTCACATTATTTTTGTCCCAATTCACTTTCCATCATTTATCATTTTATTCCTAAACTTCCACAACGTCTTGACATGTACACATTGGAATTTTCCCTCAGGTATGCATTTTCTCCTAGGGCTCTGTTCACTACAGAATGACAGGAGTGCTAGACAGTGGAGGAGTTTGAATATTTTGGTGCCTGAGCATCTTAAGAAATGATTCCCAAACCAGCTTTGGCCAAGGATAGAGACACACCGCATGACTTATTTGGAATCTCAGAGCGTCCCACAGAAAGATTATTGCTTGAAAATGATGTGGAGCTGAGAGCAGAGGCACCAGACCAAGAAGATGTTTCATCACCAGAGAGAGGAACAGGTTCCAAACAGTGGCGCTCCTCGGGGGGTTGTTGATGGCCGTTGTGTCAAAGTTCTCCTTCTGACTTTTCACTGACAGGGAGCTGGCACGCATCTCGGCTGTGTCAGGAAATGTGTTTCTGACATTTGAGAGGTGAGAAGAGAGCCAGGAAGGAGACTTGGGGACCTTTTAAATGATTATACAACTTAAGCCAGATTCTTATTCTATCGAAAGAGTCATCTTGAGTTATAAGTATGGAAATCTGGCTCCACTGTTTTTTATTCTCTGAAGAGCTCAACATTTCATCCTGTTTCAGCCAGTGATGCTAATGTGCTTCACCTATGTTTAGCATTCTGACGTAGATATTTAATGGAATTAGGACATAATAGGAGCTTTATATCTGATATGGCCTTTGATAATTAGGTAAAGCTTTATGGTGACTATTTGGAAATAATTTTGGCCAATACAAAAAACAAACTCTGCCTTTAACCCTTTCTGGCTACTAGATTCAACGCCATGTGGTGGGATAAACAAGCATTGAGGTATAATTCTCTTGAGGTGGGGGGTTATGTCAAATTTAGTTTATGAGCAAATTACAACGGTTTCAGAATGAGGCCCGGCCATTGTGCATTTCTTTTGGGGAGCAATGTCTGCTTCTTTCTCAGTGAAGCCTTATGGGGTGAGTACAAGTAATCCTCCCTGTTCTCTCTTCATGCTCTGTGCTCAGGATGTAAACAAAAAGGGCGTGCTGATTCCAGAAAAGCATGATTCTCAAAATGGCTGCTACCTGCTCTGTCCCACATGGACATCTCAAATGAGTGGGCAAAATTTTGATGGTTCTTGCCTGCTCTGTTCCATATGATCACAGACCATACATTTGGTTGGTCACAATAGGCTGGGGAATTCTTCTCCTAACAAGACATGAAGGGAATATATGCACGTGGATTTATAATATCAATAAAAACCTATTTATAGATACAGATTTTAAGGTAAGACAAATCCAAATGAAAAAACACACACCAGCAGACAGTGTGGTGTTGACCTGCTCACCCACTGGAATATTGGTGGAGCACATGGTCATAGAAGCCCCTGTCCAGGCCTCACCCTAATTTGGAGTCTTACAGGATCTGTAGTGGCCCAAGCCTGTCACAGACCCATATCCTCCTGATCACGTCCTTGAACCCAAGCCCATATCCTCACTGCAGAGGGCTCTGTTTACATCTGCAATCGCTCAAATGCCATCTGCGAAGCATTGAGCTATTGTGCCTGTATTTCTACTGGCTCGTTATTTCTCTGCATATTTTCTGTGGCACAAATAAGCGCCGTTTGGGGGAAGCAGATGTTTTTTCAGTGTGGATGATTCTGCTAACACTCAGCAAAAATCTATCAGCTACAAAAGTCTTTCTGCATCAAGGTAAGTGGGATTTTGTTGATCTCTCTCAATGTAGGCAAGGGAAGGTTCGGTTCTCCTTTCTCTATCAATCTAGAAGAAAATGTCGTTCTTCTATTCCGGATACAATTTTGGTTTTCAGAATGTCTCGGCTTCTTGCTGCCATATCCCCTAAAGCTGATGAAAGAGGGGATTGAAATTGTCATTTGCGTTTTCTAGATGGTGGTTTTGCTAGGAGGGTAGGACCTGTCAGTATCTGTCAGGAAGCTGGTCATTACCCACAGCTTCAGAGTCTTAGAAAGATTATTGTTGTTACCTGAAGGGTGAGGCCAACTTGGCTACTTTTTTGAACCCTGAGATAGTGTGGGTGGTATGTAGGGACAATAATTAAAACAGATAGGCCACTATGCGCACAGTAAGTGCTATAATTGTCAGGTATTAGTACTGTCGTTGCTAGTTTTTTCTCCTTGAGACAATAATGGGACTACTGAGGTGGTAACCAGAGAAAATCAATTGTCTCTGAATTGGGTTGTCATAGAAGAACTCAAGAAAGCCATTAGTGTTCCCCCTGCCCAGTTTCAACTTGTCAATTACAAGTAGAATGAGAAGAAACTTCCACCGAAGATTCCACCTCTAATGTGCAGAAGTATTTCTTCATTTTTCTTCACAGAAAGTTTTCCCATTTGGTGCTTTTATTTTTCTTGAAATACTATTTTTATTTTATTTTTTAATAAATCTTTATTGTTCAGATTATTGCAGATATTTCTCTTTCCCCCCCATAGCTTCCCTCCACCTGATTCCCCACCCCACCTTATACCCTTACCCCGCGCCACTGTCTTCATCCATACATGTACGATTTTTGTCCAATCTCTTCCCACACCCTGCACATCCCCTTTCCGCCGAGAATTGTCAGTCCACTCCCTTTCTATGTCCCTAATTCTATTATATTCATCAGTTTATTCTGTTCATCAGATTTTTTATTCACTTAATTTTTAGATTGAGTTGTTAATAGGTATGTATTGGTTGTCATTTTGTTGTTCATAATCCTTATCTTTACATTTTTCTTCTTCTTCCTCTTCTTAAAGACTATCCTTCAGCATTTCATATAATCCTGGTTTGGAGGTGCTGAACTCCTTTAGTTTTTTCTTGTCTGTGAAACTTTATCTGACCTTCAATTCTAAATGATAGCTTTGCTGAGTAGAGTAATCTTGGTTGTAGGTTCTTGCTGTTTATCACTTTGAATATTTCCTGCCACTCCCTTCTAGCCTGCATAGTTTCTGTTGAGAAATCAGCTGACAGTCATATGGGTACTCCCTTGTAGGTAACTTACTGTTTTTCTCTTGCTGCTTTCAAGATTATCTCTTTGTCTTTTGCCCTTGGCATTTTAATTATGATGTGTCTTGGTGTGGTCCTCTTTGGGGTTCTGTGCACTTCCTGGACTTACAAGTCTATTTCTTTCACCAGGTAGGGAAAGTTTTCTGTCATTATTTCTTCAAATAGGTTTTCAATATTTTGCTCTCTCTCTGCTTCTGGTACCCTGATAATTTGGATGTTGGTATGCTTAAAGTTGTCCCAGAGTATCTTCATATTTTTGGATTCTCTTTTCTTTTTGTTTTTTTGGTTGGGTGTTTTTTGTTTCCTTATATTTCAGGTCTTTGGTTTGATTCTTGGGGTCCTTTGATCTACTGTTGAATTTCTGTATATTCTTTATTTCAGACAGTGTAGGCTTAATTTCTTTTTTCTTTTTTTTTTAAAATATTTTATTGATTTTTTACAGAGAAGAAGGGAGAGAGAGAGTTAGAAACATCGATGAGAGAGAAACATCAACCAGCCACCTCCTGCATACCCCCCACTGGGGATGTGCCCACAACCAAGGTACATGCCCCTGACCGGAATTGAACCCGGGACCCTTCAGTCCGAAGGCCAATGCTCTATCCACTGAGCCAAACCAGTCTCGGCATAGGCTTAATTTCTTATTGGTCCTTTCCTGCCCCCTCTTTTTTTTGCATTCTCATTAAGATCCTTAAAAGTCTCACTAAGTTCCTCAGAGGTTTTTATTAGATTCTTGAGTAACCTTATAAATGTGGGTTTGAACTCTATGTCCAGTAGTAGCTGTCCTCCATTTCTTTCATTTGTGACATGATTCTTTGTGTCTACATTCTGGCTGCTTCCCTGTGCTGATGGAGTGATTTTCTGTGGTAAGTGACCTAAAGGGCCCAGTGGTTCAGCCTCCCCTATCACCTGAGGTGGACACTCTTGGTGCACCCCTTTGTGGGCCAAGTGCAAAGTCTTGTTGTAGTTAAGCCTTGATTGCTGTTGGTACCCTGGGAGGAATTGACCTCCAGGCCTATTGGCTATGAGGACCACTATGTCTATAATGGAAGAACTACTGTGCTAGAGACACCCTTATGGGGCAGGACTTGTTTCAGTGGGGCTTTGATGCTCACTGAGTCTGCCTCTTGAATGGGTTACTTATGGATGTAAGGAGTTGAAATCTGGTGTCATCTCACACTAACCTCTAGGTACACTGGCTTCTGGATCTTCAATGGGTTGTAGGTCAGCTACTGTCTGAGGCGACCCAGCAGGAGCTACAGCATGATGTACAGATTTCTCCTCTTTGCTTGGAGGTTTCGGAGCTGTCTGACCAGAGTTGCAGTTTGTTAGGTTAAGCTGAAATAGGGCAGGCCATTTATATGTAAAAGCCACTGTGCAGGGCTTGGGTGGGTTTGAAAATTGTGCGGGGCAGGGTCTCATGGAATCACTAGGCTAGGGCGTGGCAAACAGCAATGGCTGCCAGTCAGCCGTCTCTGTGTCTCTGAGCTTCCGTGTCCCTGAGTCCCTGCGTCCTGCATCCCAGTGCAGTAAGCAATGGTTTCTGGGTGCACTTCTGCAAGAAAGACTCTCTCACTTCCTGACCGGATGGCAGACAGTCCTGCTTCTCCCCATAGGAGTTTGGGTTCCCAGAAACTGGAGTTCAGAGTAATTGAGAGCTTATGTCTCCTTTCTAGTTGAAAAGAACAGCGCAGTCAACGGCCAGCCTGATTCGCCCGCCTCCTGTACCTCAGCTTTTCTGCGCTTGTGCACATCTCAATGCTCTTTTCTCTTTCCTTCTAGTTGTAGAACTTCTTCTCAGCCAGCTTTCCCATGGTTCTGGGTGATAGTCGTTTTGTCTTTTAGTTCTAGTTTTGGTGTGTTTGTGAGAGGTAGCATGTACAGGTGTATACCTTACGCCGCCATCTTGGTTTTTGCCCATTGGTGCCTTTAAAATATGGCTTGAGTCTCTCAATGTAAGAACTGGTAGAGGAAGAAATACGTGCCTGCTTTAGGCCACTATCTCTCTCCGTTATAAGAGAAGGTAATATTTCAAGTGGGTACACCAGAGAAAGGAACAATGGCACAGATGGGTTGATGTGAAAGTTTTATTTGAGTCACTGGCAACTTGAAAGGTTTATTGGTGAGAGTTAGTGCAGGTCTGGATTCAGACAGAGCCCTGAGATCTAAGGATTGCTGCCAGCTTGAGCTTTGTTATCTGTGTCAAACTTAACCTTTGTTTCTTCCCCTTTAAAAAGAGGGTAAAATTATGAACCCCGACCAAGAAGGGACCGAGGAATGGTTAATGATGTCATGATTTTGAGAATTATGATTTTTTTTAATTACCAAATTTGCCCCAGGGTATTTGAAAAATGTTCATCTTACAAAGTTCTGGATTGTGTACTGTTGGAACCCGTCAATTATGAGCACACTTCTTTAAAAAGAAAAGTGCTTCAAAATTAATATGTTGGGGGTGAAGAGGTAATGAAAAAAGATAAAGCCTATTCCTAGTAAAGTAATTTTTTAAAACTTAAATCTTTTTTGGTATTGATTAGAGGTTAATATCTTTTAAAATTATACACAGAGTAATAAATAACTGATATTTATAGGGCATTTTAAAGTTTTCTAATCCTGACATATGTCATCTCAGTTAAAAGTCACAACTCTATGTAGAATTTGGATTTCAGAGCTACTAAGTGACTTGCCTACGGACAGATGGTTGGCAAGAGGTAGACCAAAACATAACCTGTTAGCCTCAAATCCACAGCTCTTTCCACACTCACCAAAACCTCATCAAAGACAAAAAGACCTTACTGCTCAGACTTTCATCTGATGTACATATACTCAGACAAAACCTACACTGTGAAATTAATGGTAAGATAATGGGTTGATTTTTGAGACCATCCTCCCAACCATACCTATTGCCAGTTCCCCAAACCCCAGACCTTCTATTTGTCTTCAGTAGCAAATGCCCTTCTTAATGTACTTGAGAATTTTATTTATTTATTTTATTTTATTTTTAAAAAAATATATTTTATTGATTTTTTACAGAGAAGAAGGGAGAAGGGACAGAGAGCCAGAAACATCGATGAGAGACATCAATCAGCCGCCTCCTGCACACTCCCCAATGGGGATGTGCCCGCAACCAAGATACATGCCCTTGACCGGAATCGAACCCAGGACCTTTCAGTCCACAGGCCGATGCTCTATCCACTGAGCCAAACCGGTTTCGGCAATACTTGAGAATTTTTTGATAGCAGGTCCTCATACAGTATGAAAAATGAATTGGTTTTTTTTATAAACAATATAGAATTGGTACTTTTACATGATGTTCTCATATATAAAACCAGTTCTCAAATGTATTTTGGCAAAGAAGTGGGGGAGTGATTTGAATTATATATAATGCAGCTGGCAAAACTGTAGGCATCACCGGTAATTAAGGACAATTTGACATGTTTATCATTTAGTGCAAACAGTGCTATCTGATCCAGTTTCCTTAGTTCTTGATATTTGACTGTGCATGGCCTCTTGAGTCGATTTGCTGGCATTGATTATTAAACACTTAGCTCTTGAAATTGGGGGAAATTCTACCTAGCTATCTCATTCATTTCAAACATTTGCCACCAATGTTGTTTCTGTGAGCTCTGTTAATGGGAAGAAATGAAACGGCGCTCACATGTCACGTTTGCTCTGTGTCTAATACTTATTCTCTTTTCTTTGTCTGCCTTTAGCCTTTTAAACTGTAAACGTGTCACCATAACAACATTACGTGACTTTTAAGAGACACATAAATTTCAGCCCTGCCACTCTTCATGCAGTGTCTTTTCCTCCCTGGTTTGGCTTTATGCCTTTGTTGTACTTCATACATGTGATTGGACAGGCAGTTCTAACTCAGCCCTTATCAGAATGCCATCTGCTCCTCATTGTAATCAGCTAGTCACTTATTGGAGCCTGCCTGCCCCTCTCTCTCTCTCTCTCTCTCTCTCTCTCTCTCTCTCTCTCTCTCTCTCTCTCTC